>OX371225.1:277789699-278109173 GCA_947310385.1 Nephrotoma appendiculata | reverse complement strand
TTGTTACTGATTTGATGCAAGGCTTGCGGACCAGTATGTGATGTAGTTTTGCGCTTCTACCGTTTTTTGTATTACAATCGGCCACGATGATCATAGTTGTTTCACATCAATTGATTTGCCTGCATTCAGCGCATTTGTATTGACAATCGTGTTATTGAATTTTTTAGGAAGTTGATAATGTGCTACTAAACTCGCCGGTGAACGAAAAAGCCGACCTCAAATTCACATCTATTCTGATGGCGCTGTCGTAGAGAGTATAACCATTGGTGGTAGTATGGATCTCACACCCAGAGCATCGAACCTCTTGTAGTGCAAGTGCGCTCCACGCCCCCATTTTTGTAGCGTTGTCCGAGTACATTTTTTAAGGTTGTTGTGATGAAACCGATAAAATAAAAATCTTAAGACATCCAGTCCAGGCGGTATTTTTCATTTTATCGTTTGAGTGACTCTATAATTTGGCATTACGAAAACTTAATGAAATGGCTCATTAAATATGTACATACTTCGACTTTTTTCAATTTTCAGTTAGATTATTGAAACAATAGTTTAAATACGAACAAATTACCGTGTAATGCTTTGAGTCACCGTCCAAGATAGATTCCTAAACTTTTAATGTGTGTTTTATTTAAGCCGATTTATAGTTAGACTCATATACAAAAAGCATAATATCATCGTTGAGATTATTAGCCAGATTTGTAAAATGTAACGTTTTTTCACTAATTTAAACAAAAGGAAAGATCATTGAGATGCGGGAGATGGGTTTCTTGTGTGTTTTCCAATATAAAGATAAAATTCGACAAGTTTATCTTTAATTGGAGCGATGGGAACTGGAAACACCATTGAAAGTGCTAAAAAAAACCCAAAAACGCGCAATGACATGTAAACGTCATCCCGACAAAGTGTGATATTTCTCAAAACATCCAGTAACGACAATATCATAACTCTAAAATTCTACACTTGCCACCGTTTCCTCATATTCATTTTGTATGAAATTCTATTACTATACGTGGAACAGCAATTTATACTTTTGTTCACGAATCCAAAACATAAACACTCATTCATTCCATCTAAATTGTGCAATAAAATTTTCAATATCGACTATTTTATGCTACACAAACAAATAGTTACCATTTATATCATAAAAACTTAAAACATTTCGCTCAGAATTACATAACTTTTTTGTACATTCGCTTGACCATGAATAATTTCAAAATTTTACATTTTTTTTCTAGTGAAATCTATTCTCGCTAATTTTAAACAACAAAAAAACGAAAATTGATTAAAAGTTGTATGAATGTTTCAAAATTGCAATAAAATACTAAAATTTACGGTTGAAGTTATTTGTATAAATAAAGTTATAAACCAAACTTTAGTTAACTATTGAAAAAATAGCTTTTTGGGGGACTCAAGAGTAAACATAATGAAATGTGGAAACAGTTTTTAAAGCACTCGAGAGTGTAGATTAAGAAGTCAATATATTTTATGTACGATTTTTTTTTTACACACCCAACTGTGGACAAAATGTAAATTTAAACCACTACTTAGATATAAATGTACCGTGGAAATATATAATTCCAGATTTTACTGAACTATGTCATGCTATCCATTTACTGTCTATATGTGTATATAAAGTATGTATGTATAGAGTGTTAGGCCATTAGGGAAAACCAAAGTAATTTTATTGGATTTTGTATGCACAAACAAAAAAATCGTTTAATTTTTAGCGATATATTTTTATATTTAGAACGAGGCACAATGCTTAGTAGTTGAATAATTAATTATTTCTCGCCCTTAAAATCCATAAACAAAAGTTAAACAGAAAGTTTTGTGTTGAAAACCGCACCCCATTATTGACATGGGGAAAGCAACAACAAAAAAAAGGTTTTCCAATGTTATGTTTGTTGTTCTTTTTTCAATTTTTTTTTATAACGTACTAAAATTGGCTAAATAATTTGACGATTTCTTGTATATTGTGAAAATAATCATAAATTACCTGTAGTTTTATTGTATAACGGAGTGGTGCAATGACCGTAGAATTTATCGCCAGAGGTTTTTGTGTCTACCAAACGATGGCGATTAATCATAATGTTTACCTGAAATCATAAGCTTTTGTTCCTGTCCTAATGAATTTCTTTAGGAGTTGCGCAATATTTTCTTCAAACCATTTCGTATGTAATTTTCCATGATTTATTCTGCTTGGATGAAATGAAATTAAATTATGCTACATATTTTTTATGCTGTTTGACATAAATACATATAAATACATTTTTTGCATGGTAATTTATTGGAAAATCCTTATGATGGGGAAACATATTGTGCTGTCCTTTAATATATAATACATATATAATTCTTCAGTTGGACTGTTTAAATTATTTTTGTGCTTTTTTTTTGTAAAATATAAGGATAGAAAATGGATTGTGCTATCGGAGAAATATTACTATTACAGTATTGCGATTAATTTATTCTTGATTAGAGGTTGGAAATTTGGCAAATCTCAATGATTCATAGTGAATAAACCTACCCAATTAACTTTAAATGTGAACTGTGGTCAAATACAAGTTGATATCATTTGGTCGTAATCCTCCTTTATTATTGCAAAAATGATTAATCAGTCAAATTGATGAAATAAACTGTATTTATATCTGTATATATTGGTCACCGATGATGTTTCAAGGATACATTGGCCGGTCCAATTTTCGGTTAAAAATGTATCTACACTACTTGTTTCTTCTATTTAACAATGTTAAATAGAAGAAACAAGTAGTGTAGAATTACGAGCTGGTTATGAGCTCTCGATACCAGGAAGCAAACAATCATTGACCTTGATGGGAGGGGAAGAGGAGGGATTGAGGTAACTAAATGTCGCATATGTTGAATTGATTTTTTAGCTGATATTCGTTCCAAATCAAAATTTTCTACATCGAATATGATGTACCGATATAAGAGGTCGCGAAATGGGTGAAGTTTTATTTTCGCTGCTACCCCAATCCCAATTTTTGACGAACCATTCCAAATTTCTGAATATCACTGACAATTTCTAAAATTGTAGAAATAAATTTGTATCAATTACGAAAATGATGAATTGATTTATGAGCTCACGAAATGCGTGTAGTTTGAGTTTTGATCTGCTACCCTTTAGTATCTCAATTACAAACGACAATTTTTTTTTTTAAATTAATTCGGGCCGTTTTCAACCACTGGCTTTGACTATAATAATTTTTTTATAATGACAGCTGATTTCCGTTGTTTCAGACAGATTGCACATCAGTCATTAACATTCAGTTTGTATTTCTTTGAGTTTCATACAAAATGTGATTTTACGGTGTTGAATGTCGAATTTTGTGATAACTAAACAGCATTTGCGGGAAGTATTAAGTTTTTATTTTAATTGGAAAAAAGTGCACATGAAGCACATCGAATGTTTGGGGAAGTTTACGGTGACAATGCTCCAACCGATAAATCATGCAGAGAATGATGTCGACGCTTCAAAAATGATGATTTTACTGTTGAAGATAAGCCTTGCTTAGCCAAAAGAAAATCGTAGACGATGAATTAAAGGTATTTCTCGATGAAGATCCGACTTAATCGCGAGAGGAGCTTGCCAATACATTGGGGGCAACCCAACAAACAGTTTCCGTATGATTGAAATCTGTGGACATGATTCAAAAGCAACGCAATTGGGTCCCCTATGAATTGAAACCAAGAGACGTGGAAAGGCGATTTTTTGTTTTTGAGAGCAGCTGCTTTAATGGCAAACAAGAAAGGGTTTCTTTACTTCGGATAGTGACGGGCGACGAGAAGTGGATCTTACTACGAAAATGAAAATACTACGCCTTGCCCAGCCATTCATTGCCATCTAACTCAACATCAACACCAAAGACGAACATTCATAGTTCGAAAGTTATGCTGTGTATCTGGTGGGGCCAAGAGGCGTTGTGTGCTATGAGCTTCTACAACCTAGCGGTTCCATTACGGGCGAGCGGTCCTGACTGCAATTAATTCGTATGAGGCGTGCATTACAAAAAAACCGACCGGAATATGAGGAAAGGCATGATAAAGTTATTATACTGCATGACAAGGCTCGGCCTCACGTTACAGAAGTCATAAAAAAAGCTTCTAATTACTGGTTGTTGCGACGGATGCAACACGATTTGGCAGGTCACCGGTTCACTTCTTTCGATGAAATTGAAAATTTGAATCACCACAAAAGACGAAAAGTTTTTCCGAGATGGGATTCGATAATTACCCGAGAGGTGGGGAAAAGTAAGCAGCGATGGACAATATTTCAATTAATCTGTTCATTTATTTTATTTTAAAATAAATCCATTTTTAAAATTTAAAAAACGGACCGAAATAATTTGTACTACAAATAACTAAAATAAATTTTTCGATCTCAAATATGGTGAACCGATTTATGAGTTCACAAACTTCTATAGCAGTTTGATTTTTGAGCTGCTACCCCTTAGCAGGAATACGTTTAATGAATTCCACTTCTTGGATTTTCGATAAATAAATTCGTGCTTGGCTTCCTCAGTTCGGCAGCTTCACCGAAAATATATCTGCATTATCCGTTCCGCTAGTTACCCTTTCTGACGTAACGAATAACGGTATTTTCTTCTTTAGTTCTGCAGAACATTTACCATGCATTACCTTATGTAGGCTCTCTAGATCTGTTGTCAGTCTCTTGTTGCGTATTAACTGACTGGCGTTAAAGAAATTCTAACAACAGTGTTCAAGACAATCGATAAGGCTTACTTGATAAAAGAAGACTATTAGAATCAATATACTTATATCACAGTTGACAAAGTTGAAAAAGATTTTACAGAATGGTGACTGCCCTTGTTCGTTAAAAATACACCCCAATTGGATCCGCCTTAATCCAATTTTTTTTTCGATTCTTAATTTTTTGGATCTATTATGATGATTCGCTTAAATTATCAATTCCTTTTATGAAATTTTTTCGAATTTTATAAAATGCCCGATTTTGGGCGTTACAAAAACGCCCTACTAAAAAATTTAAATTTATTTTTTCAGCTTTTGACTTTTTGCCTATTTTATGTTGTATGCCACATCCTGTTTTTTGTCTATATATAGCTAAAATAGATGGTTGTTTCATTTAGACTGGTAATGCACCCAATTCCTGATTTCTTTAACCTAAACTAACAGGTGTTTTCTTTTAGGTGTACCTGCCTCATTTTCAAAAAATATGAACCATTAAAATGTTAATAGCCATTCTCACATTTTTCAATTTGAATAAAGGAATAATGAAATTAGCACCAATTATTATTAGGTGTAGGTTACGGGCAAAATTGTTTATATTAGGTAGAGCAGAAGACGGAATTTCTGGCCTTGACTTTCTGTGTTCTTCACTTTAAAATGAAGTGACCTCGTTTTCGTATTGTACAGCGAACTCAAACAATTCTCTCCAACGATCAAATTGTTCTTGCTCTGTGGTTAGAAAGCATCCATGGTGATTTTTAGGGGGAGGGGGGGGGGAGGACATTATTTTGTATTTTACCCGCGTAATTCTCCGATAGTCGAGGCTTTTTCTGTTTTCCCTGCAATTAAAATTAAATTCTTGAAATTTGTCTTGTGTACTCGAATCGTGTTCTTAGAGTTCGGTGTGTTTGTATTTTGTCTTTAAGCAGTTTATATCAATTGTTTCTTGGGTTTGCACCAGTTATTTATTAAGACGTTTCTTTTCATCGATTTGCCCCAATTAATGTTTGATAGCGTGGTAAATTTACCCGCGATGACATTGTCACGGATGGTTTTAACATCCAACAACGATTCCATGAACTTATTAACATCATACTTCTTAAAACATTTAGGCGATTGTTGTTATTGCTGGAATACATGGGATATCTCGAATGTGTTATTAAATTTCCCTGTCAACACCGTGCTTGAGAGTGTACGGGGCAATCAATTTCTCGTCGTGCACAAGAACTTGACTTTTCTGCGTCTTCAACTTGGCGAATTTTGTGTTGGGAGTTGGATCTGCATCCGTATAAAATCCAACTGACCCAGAAACTTAAGGTAAACGGCCATAGACAACGCCGTATTTTCACTGATTTTGTTTTCGAGCCGTTGCGGAAGTTGACCCAAATTTCACTAAAAAGTCTTCTTTAGCGACGAGGCCCATTTTTGGATGAGTGGATATGTAAACAAGCAAAATTGACCGATTTGGCGCGATACCAATCCACACGAGATACACCAGCATCAAATGCATCCCGAAAAAGTCACTTTTGATGTGGATTTTAAAATGTTAAATATGCTTTCAATTAAAAAGAAATTGAGTAAATATCTCACACAGAACTTGTTTTATTTACATTTAAAAATCGTGAGTCCTAATTGAAAGAAGCTTTACATAGCCAAATTCAATTACCGTTACTCAGAGAGCACCACGAAGAGGGTTCCCCAATTTCAAGTAACCGGTGTTAATTTCATATACTAGTAGAAATATTTTTATCACTATCAAAAAATGTATTTATTATTATAATTAAAGCAAAAGGCGGAATAAATTTGGAGTGTGCTTATTATCTCCTTTGTATTTTCTGTTGGTCAACTCTATATCGGCAAAATGTAATGGAACACCTCTCCGTAACGATGCTGTGTAATTAAAGCAACCTACTCTACTTACTGTTTGTTTGCTTGTTTCCCACTTTGGGGATTATGGACAACAAACCACCGGACTCATTGCATTAATTAGGGTTTTTCATCAAAACATGAGAACTTGGATAAAAATTTTGCAAAATTTCATCCATAAAAGGCCCAATTTTCCCATGTTCCTGTGAAAAGCAATAAATTAAATATTAAGAACTTGTAAAAGGACGATATTATTTTGATGACTAAAATAATTTTATTTTTACTTTCGCTGGGTGCCTTTTACTTTAATTTTCGGATAAAGAAAATATCCAACAACAATAAAAGATTCTTAAAATGATACCATTATTTAATTTCTTATAAGAAAACTTAATAAAATTATCGCACAGAGCGCACAACAAAAAATTGAATAATTTAGAGATGAAAAATGATAAAAAACCATGGTTGTTAATAATATTTTACTTGGGGGTTGTTAAGATTTTTTTTAAATCTTGGGCACAACAATATATAAATATTGCAATACTTAGAACAAAAAGCTATGTATATACCTTAACTTTATTAAACTTTTATAACTATTGTACATAAAAAACTACAAGCATTATAAAATCGAATATAATGTTTAAGTTTTATGAAGTGGTATAAATGGATATAACGGGTGAATCACGCCACCCACTTATTTATAGCAATCCAAGACGCTCATAAATCCAGAAAACATAAGATTTTTTTTTCAGTATAAATGACGTTATGCTACTACTGTCACTATTAATTTAGTAAACAGCACATTCTCGTGCCGAAATTGTGTTTTATACATTTTTGTCTAATGATTTTTGAGATGATTATCATTTTATATCACAAAAGTTGCAAAAACAAATAGTTGTTGTGGTTTCAATACATAAAAAAGCTTACTAGAATTTTATGTTACACGACACGCAACACAAAACTATATCGTTTAATATTTTAGTCGGCTAAGCATAAATTATGATTTCAGGTTTTTATGTAGAAAAATCCAGCCCAAAGTAGTTTTATTTTTTTAGAAATGTAGGTGTGTTTTGTAGCATAAAGTTAATGAAAAGGTGACGAGAGATTTACAATTCGAGTTATTGAAAACACAATGTACCTTATTTGTTCTTAAATTAAAATTTAAGCGTAACCATTGTTTTGAACACAAATTAAAGTAGATTTCTAAATTATCTTGGGTTTCAAATTAGTCGACAAATTTGTATATCCAGGTACTTCATCCGCATACTTAAATAAGCAAGGAAACAGCAGAAGTTATATTGCTTGAGTCAATAGCACGAAAACTTACCGAAGAAACAATTCACCGAAAAACTATTCACTGAAAATGACTGAATTCACTGAAAATGAGAACTGTTTGAGTAACAAACCAACAATCCTAATTTGTGAAAAAATAGTTTAGCGCGCCTGCATTCGTGGACATGTTCTACTTTTTCTCAGCTTATGTTTTTATCGTAAATAATTTTTGGGATACGTTCTGGAACATGACCAATTGGAACGAAACTAGACTTTATCTTTGCCGTTCATATAAAATTAGGTATATAGGATGGTCTGTTTTTGATGGAAATGGAATTTTGGTGGTTAAGATCCGTTAAGAGATGGATTCATTCCGTCCCAGTGTGCCATCTTCTTACATTTTCAATTTCTTCATGATCGGTTAAGGAATGACATTATTCCGTCACAGTTGTCTATATTCTAGATCTTATTTGAAACATTTTTTAGAATTCCATTTCTGACCTACATACCCAATTTCATCATGATCGTTAAAGAAACACATAGTACTGTTTCAGTTGCCCACACTCCAAAACTTCTTCCGAACAAATTTCACAATCGTATTTCCATACTTCATACTCAATTTCATCATGATCATATCGCCGACCCTTACCACGACAAAAATTACAAAAAACATGGACCGCGGAAAAAGCGGAACCTGTACAAAAATAGGGAACCCTCTGTTTTTTTATTTTCGGATATTAATTTATTCAACTTTTTTGTAAATGGATATAATTTTTTCGGTCTCAAGATCTCATGCGAAGCATTTGTTGTTGTCTTATTGATGAATTGTCGGTTTCGATGAGTTGATTTTCAATAAACTTTCGTGGAACCGCTTTAGACCTATTTCTAATCGAATACTCTTCCATTTTCAAGTTAAAATTAAAAGAAATGTCCGTACTGATGAAATTAACAAACATCTCGTATGTTCAAGAATTTCATCTTGCTATTCAGAATTTTTAATTTATTTTAAATTAACGAATCTATTTTATGAAAGCCACTATTAGAGGTGAATGTAGATATGATCAAAAAGAATGTGAATCTATTCTTTCAATGAAATGATGATGATGTTTTGAGAAAAAAAAATGCTACAAACGACTCTCGAGTTAGGTTTTTTTTCTCTTATCAATGCAATCTGTTTTGGGGCACAAGGCTCTCTTCTTACTCTTTCGCGGTTTTGCTTTTGCCATTCTTACTTTACGCCTTTGAGCCAACTCGAGGACGTACTGGGCCGATTTCTGCATATTGCATAGCTTCACACCAGCCTATACTGGCATGGAAGATGGGTGGGCTCATGATTTGTGCACACCGATAGGGGGTCATAGATGTGTTACATTTCACCATAGATCTTAATCTGTTCATGAAATTTTACTTTGAATACTGCCTCTATCGGGATTCCATTTGGGCGGTAGAGTTATTGTTGCTGTTGATTCTAAAATTGTAAAATAATCCTATTTTTGTTTTTCCAGTGAATTTTAAACTAATTTTCGATTCGATAAATCGCCGAATTCAAAAAAAGTGGTTATTGAAAAAAAAAATCCCTGTGTGCGTATGTGAGTATGTGTTTATGATTCCATTTCCATCCAAGATTCCCAACTTCATCATGGTCGATTAAGAAATGGTCTCAACCCCAGATAGCCATGTTCCAGAAAACATTTGAGAATTCCATTTCTATCCTATATACCAAATCTCATCATGGTCGGTTAAGAAATTACTTAGTTCCTTTTCCAAAAATTATTTAAGTTTCCATTTCAAAGTTATACCCAATTTCATCAAGATCGGTTAAGAAATGGTCTAGCTCCGTCTCTATTGGCCATATTTCAGTTCTGTCAAAATATATTTAATTCTATTTTCATTCTTCATACCCACTTTCATCATGATCAGTTGCAAGATGACTTCATTCCGACCCAGGGGGCCTATTATGGTATTTTCGATTGCGTTTATTTTCGAGAATATCGAACATTTCGATAACATCGAAAATAGCTATTATGATATTTTCGATAGTGTTTTACTTCGATAATATCGAGTGTTTCGATAATTTCGAAAATATCTATTATGAAATTTTTGAAATCAAAAATAACTTTAATGAAAATGTGATGCAGTTTTGTTTATTTTAGTGATGAGCTGTATTGAAAACATTTCCAAAAACTTATTAAAATTAGCAAACTAAAATGTAAATATAAAATTGTCAGGTAGGAGGTATTGTCACGAAGCAATTACGGATCCCACCATGTTCTATTCTCACGCTCCTAATAATATGACTAAAACGGCCCCCCACCCCCTCCCCCAACTCAGGAGCCTTACTACCGAGTCATTACTACTACTTCATTTTACTAACATTGTTTCTGAAAGATTAAGAGAAGAATAAGCTCTTATATTTCTCCGATCAAGAATTTTCAAAAAAATGATGAGCGTTTGAATCCAGGAAGCGAATAAAATATTTATATTGATATAATTTAACCACAAACACTACATACTTGACAGATAAATTACAAGTTCAGTGCACGATAATAGCGTTGCGTTTTTCGTGGTATGATTTCACTAGGCGAAGCAAAAATAAAAAAGCGAAAACCAACAAACGCTGGCGGAGTCGGTGGTAAGGCTCCAGTTTTTATTGTTAATTTTTTCCGTATAAACAACAGAAGATTGGGACGATTAATAGATTAATTTTTATTGTCAATTTTTCGCCTCTCCTTTGTTTTATTTGTTTTCCATGAGTAAGCCGAAATTACGAGCAGATCGAAATCTGCGAATCGAGTGATGTTTTAAACTTTTTGGAAAAAAATGTTTAATTAAATTATTCAAAAATTTAAGTGCTTAAAATTAATTTATTTATAAATTAATAAATTGTTGTGCAATTGTTTTCAATGTTAATTATATGCAGTTTCGACGTGGTTCGTCTTTGTTCGCCGCATAAAGAGCAGTCGTAAACTTTCGATATTATCGAAAATAACCACAATCAAAAAATTTCAAAATAGCTCATTTTCGATAATATCGAATAAAAAACGCTATCGAAAATACCATACATCTTGGCCCCCAGTTTGCCATCTTCGAGAACTTCGTCCAAAAATAATTTAAAAATTATATTTCCATTCTATCCTACATTTTCAATTTTTTTATGATTGGTTTAGGAGCCCATGTTCAATGAGTTCCATTTATTTTATAGGCCTTCCCGCATCCATTATACATTTGGGTTCAACGAACAGAAAAATAATAACTCCCATAGACGAATTATCTTTCCCTTTTCAGAGTATAATGCAGTTGGACTATGTATAAACAAGGATATTAAGCAAACAAAAAAAAATTAAAATACAATTATAAAAGTTAACAGGGTGTTTAATAATATTAAGGTGCTATTTATTACACCCTTATCCAAAAACAACTTTTTATTTTCTAATTAGCAATAATAATCAGTATAGCAGTTACGATTGTAAAAGTTGAAAAACGCAACTATAGCGGAAAAAAATTACAATAGCTATCCTTCAATGACATTTCGTAATAACAAAAAACACGCGTATTTTCAAAGTGGCATATTAGCTGGATTTTTTTCGTATGATCAAATTGGCATAGCTCGTTCAGTTTCAAATTTTTCCGCTACGTGCTACTCGTGATCTTCCAATCGTCAATAGAATGGAACTGAGGCCCAATATTTCAATATTGTCCCTCTTGACATATTTTTCGTTTATATAATAGAGAATGTGAGAATTGTTCATGCTACCCGATAGCAAATTGGAAAGCAAATTGGAATTATAGAATAAGTACTAGATAGCACTAGATATGGGTTAAGCACTAGATTATGCTTGAAGTGACAATGGAAAAAGACTCATCGACTACTGTGTCACAAATCAGCTGTTCATAGGTGGCTGCTCGTTCCCAAAGAAATGTATATCCTCCTTACAAGACATCCGATAGTGCTCAGAAAGCAGGATAATTACGCGAAAACTCATAAGTAGATAGCTCCTAGTTGCAATGGACTTCAGCTTCCCACTATTTGATTCTCTAACAACAGAACAAGCATACATTTTTTGCCTCTGAAAGTAGAGGCCCAGGTCAACTGAAGTCTATTGTAGTTTAAGTGGAATACGTTCCCCTGCAGAAATGCAAAATTTTATAATGAAAATTAACTTTTCTTATGTTTTACTTTGAAAATTGAAACAGAAACTTTTTCGGAACTGAAATGGGCGCAACCATATAATATAAGTAGGAACCACCTGGGCCACTGTACGGATTGAGCACAATTCATTCCATGTATTGCCATTGTGCATTTTTCCAACTGGCGTTGTATGGTTTCGTTTCACACTGCCGCCCGGACATGCCGCGCTTATTAAATAAATCGTATAGTGCACAATGATGCTTTTTACATTGTGCTAAGTACTTGGGCAATAGTTAGTTTAGTTTCGACTGGCATTGTATTGGTTCCGTCTGAAATTTTAGATAGGGCACAATAAATTAGAACGAATCGTGTTCAATACGCAGTGACTCAGACACTCCCACTGATATGGTATTCACCCGATTTACTAGAGCGGGATGAGCAGAGTTTTTCTATGGAATTTGACACACAACACACAGAATGTTGGAAATATACACTAAGGAATTTTATAACCCATAACGGTCTAGTAGGCCACTTTTAAGGTCATTTCATATAAGCATAATGTTAAAACCATAATTTTTTATGAATATAAATCGGAAACGTCAAAATCATGAGGGCTCCTCTTGTGAGGTAATTTATTGTTTTTTATTTAATCGATGATTGATTTTTACAACATGAGTGGAATGTAGATAAATAATGGTAAGAAAAATGTTTTGCAAGATTTGCATTAGGAGTTGTTTTTCGGCATTAGAATAGTATTCGCGTCCGGTAGTACATTCATCGTATTTCACAAAAACGATTGTAAAAATGTTCCTATTTAGAGGTCCGTGTTATTCCCAAACATAACTTCTAAAATTGCGGATTAACGAATAAATTTCAATCCACACATAAGGAAAACATAAAATAACTGAAATTTTAAAAGTTTTACATTGCATGACTCCTTTACGACTTTTTACTATTCTGAGGAGAAATTTTGTATATACAATTTTCCTGGTGATTTTAATAATCGGAATCCATCCTATCGGAAGCTTGTGTTGAATAGATGATCTATTCTGTGCGAAAATAACTCTAATTTTATAAAGTTCTATGCTACTGCTGAATATTCATAAATGTCGATCCTAAATACCTATGAAATACAGAATTTTTAAAATTTTTGTTATTTTCTCACAGAGTAGGTCGTTATTTCGGTTAGGCACACGAGTAAAATTCAAGGCAATCTATATACTATAACTCTTCGTCTTTGACGACTTTATAGAATTTTTCAAAGAAAAACTGATTCTCAAGAGACTGCCGTGGCGAACTACAAAACTAAAGTTTAATACCTCATACTAAGCACTACTTACAAATATTTTTGGCCATTTTTCTTACCATATTTTCTCTAAAAATTATTAATTTGGTTTCTATAGTTTTCCGATGTTGTTTTTTTTAGATTTAAAATTTCCCTTCCTTCCGATGCCACTTAGATAAATATGTTTAACTGGCAATAAATAAATTGCGCATTGTTCCATTACGTTTAGTGATATGAATCAACGTCAATTAAACAATTTAAATATTATTGTTTCATTTGAATATATAATAAAAACTAGGAAAAATTAAAGTCAATATTGTTGAATATAACAAATCAACCGATTCTCGGGTAGTAGGGGTATAAAAAATCCCCCAAGGGGCACAAAATAATTCGAGACAGAATTAAAATTTATTGATGATTTCAATGAATTTTTAAAAAAATAATTTTTACGACTGTAATCGAATTTTGTGTGTACGTACATTCATAAACCGAACAATATTTTATATATATAGAGATTGTATCGCCTGGAGGGACATTAATTGATTATGTTATATACATTGAATTAGATTTTTGCAACCCCTTAATACATATTACATCTAATGTTACATTTTATTTTTGTATATTTCTAGAACTTGAACTACAAACAGATTCTGTAGTCGAAATGGAAAGTCAACAAACAGTACTACATAATCCATCATCATTAGACAAAATGGATCGGTAAGTTGGAAACATTTTTATTACGGTAACCGGCGGAAAATTATTACGGTGTTGGTTTTGGACGGACAAAAAAAAATTGAGACGACGAACAAAATTATATTTTCATAATCATAAATTTTGATTAACTCGATATATCCCTATGTGTATTTATAATACATATACAAAACTGAAATTTTATGTTTGTAATGTAATTAAGATTTATTTGGGAAACTTGAAGTAAACCAACAAATTTATAAAAATAAAAGGAAATCGAATGAATGTAAGGAGTAAATGGAATGTCGCACATGTAAGGAGTAAATGGAATGCCAAAAATGTAAAAATGGCACACAAAAATGGCAATTAATTCATTTGGCGCACAGGCAATTCCGGTGAAATAAAATTTTATTATATACCACCCGTACACGTGTGTGAGCGTGTCTGGGTTGCTAGGTAGGTGTATGTATACATTACTTTAATGGGTGCGGTTGAAGAGACTTTTTTAATTGGATTTTATGTTCTTTTTACGTTTTATGCTGTTTTTGTTCCTCAATTGGTAGTAAACATAGGGATCTTGTAATGAAATTGTAATCCCCAATTAGTTCAGTTAAACATTTCAAAATTGGATTCGTATACATTTTGATGATGTGTACTTTTGATAATTTTATGATAAACCTAAATTTTGATATGGAGTCGCACATCTATTTTTGTTGATTCCAATTATGTTCAGAAATAATCTTGGAATTGTGCCATTATGAATAAAATCTAATAGACCAACCCATCCCATAGTTGCAGATCGATAATTCGGATTGATGATTAAGTGATTACGTTATTACAATTGTTGTTTTGAAACAAAGAGGATAGCAGTGGCAGAACTGTATACAAATGTACAATATCGCTACCGAAATCTAACTGTTTTTATGTACTCGCTTTATTTCTATGAATCAAATTCTTCCTTCCGTTAGTTTAAAAGTTGGCACTAATTTTCTTATTTATTTATCTGTTAATTATCTGTTTACTCTTTCTAAGATTACCAAGGAATAAATTACTTCCATTATATTTGCTATTTACTGGTACTAATGTGCCTACTGATCTCCAGAAAATTTGTTAAGTTTCCAAGTACAAAAAACCAATTGTGATGAGTTTCCGGTTAGGAGTCGGTTTATATTTTTTTTTTTTGCTTTTGTTGCAATGTTTTAAATTTCATCCATTTTTGATTCTACTGGTGTTGAAAATCGGCAAATTTGGATGAGGCTAAGTTATGTATTTAGCGACCAATTTGACTAACTCATTTGAATTACGAGATGAAATTATTTCTCAACAGAGGCATTGATTAAAATGGGTCATACACCTATGTTTTTATGATGAAAAATTGATACAAATACGAGCGTTGGTCTTTCTCAAATAATTGTGATGAAACCCAGTTTGAATAATGGGATAACATATAAGCTCCGGATGCGGTTCTAAAAACTTGCCAATTTGTATTAATTATATCCATTTTTTAATCAATTTTTATGAAATTTGTTTCATATGTATGTATAATGGAAAAGACCAATTGGAATGAAACAAGTCATACGAATTTCGTAGTATTTTCCTCGCTTCATCAAAATCGCTCTATCCTATCTCAAATTATCGCCGCCCACGTATACATATGTAAATACAAACACTTAACTATACAATTTTATGGGTAGCACGACAATTCACCGAAAACGATAATTAACTGAAAAGCAATTCACTGAAAACGACAATTCATTGAAATCAATTACTCACCGAAATCATCAATTAATCGAAATCGGCAATTCACCGAAAACGATAATTTACCGAAAACGACAATTCACCGAAAAAACAATTCACCGAAAACGACAATTCACTGAAAAACAAGTCACCGAAATCGACAATTCAACGTAGACTACAATTCACCGAGAAAACAATTCACCGAAAACGGTAATTTACCGAAAACGAATATTCCCTTATACAACCTTCCGGTTGTTCCTTAAGAGGCTAAATTTAACTGATTTCTAATAATAAATTGAAACAGAAATTATTATCTTTAATAATGGGATGTTATCGATTGTATTATGGGAACGTGCTGGAAAACCGGAACCTCAAATCCCGGAAACGATGAAAACTAAAAAGCATGAAAAAATATTTTGAAGAATTGTGAAACAAAACATACTAAAAATTTCTAATTTTATAATATGTACTTAAATTCCTTTACAACAGCTCATTGTTTTTTAATATAATTTTAAATTAACTGAACTCTAGATCTATTATAGATTCCCACTCCTACACCTCCCGCAGCGGTCCCCGCGTGTACGTGACAGCTACTTAAGCCGCTAGCTCCTTCAATTCCACATGAGTTCAATCATAAAGCAAAATATACATAAGAGGACTCATGTAGAGTTTCCGAGGTTAATCTATCTTACTTTACACAACCTGTATAAGCCTAACAAGAACAGTAAACTATAAAATAACTATGTCGATATCTTTATAAGATACGTATGTATGGATTAAATATAGAAAAAAATTAAATTTGTATATATAAATATATTAAAACTATAAAATAAGATTAACCTCGGAAAAACCTGCTTATAAAATTTGCACTACTTGATTTCTCTTATATATTTATTGCTCGATGGTTCAATTTATATCAAATGTTTCTGGTGTATTGAACGATATTTTTAGCCTTAGCCGAAAGATAAACTGTTTTTTATGTGTTGCAGTTCATAACCAATTATTTTAACAATTTTTATTTGTAATATCAACAATATTTTTCAGTTTTTCCAATTTTTTGAAGATTTTGTTATTATGTATTTTAAAGTTTCGGGATTTATTTTTTCAGAATTTTTCCGAGATTTTTTATTTCAGTAAATTAATTAGACCCCTTTAATAATATGCGAAGCGTTTGAAATATTTTCGTTAAATTATCGTTTTTGGAGAATTGTCGTTTTCGGTGAATTGTCATTTCGAACAATTATCGTTTTGAATTGTTTTCTCTGTTAATTGTCGTTTTCGGTCAATTGTTGTTTTCGGTCATTTGTTTTATCATGTATTGTTTTTTCGGTAAATTGTCGTTTTCGGTCAATTGTCGTTTTCGATGAATTGTTTTTTCTGTGAATTGAGTCTTTCGGTAAATTGCCGTTTTGGGTAAAATGTTTTCAGAAAAAATAATTTAAAATTAAATTTTACATGACATTTTAAATTGAAACCCTCTGAATTTTTATTTCGCATAATTTAAATAAATTTTATTTATGTAAGTTGATAGAGTCCGACTGTAAAGTGATCTTCAGAAGTATTACTACTGATTGATACTCCTGAAGATGATGTAATGAAATCAACATCGATCGAGCTAAATAAATAAAAATTAGTTTGCGAAAAAAACAAGTGTTTTATTTTAAAATATGTTTTGTGTTGTTCGCCAAGAGTCGACGGCAATAAGTATAAATAGTACAAAATTTACATGATTAACCAATTAAACCGATTCCGACTGAGAATAAGGACTCATTTTTCGAACCAACTGAAGTAGCATTCAATATCTCTTCACGCAACGTCATCCAAAGGAGGAGGGTATCAAGGTCTAAAATAAACAGTAGTGAGAGGAACGCAATTATTTAATTCTTAATTAATAGAGAGGAATTAAAATAGTTTATTTGATCAGTAGAAGAACTAAGACAAAAAATATGGTTCCAATGAATAGACCACAAATTAGTGTCAGGTAAGATTCATCAATTTTCGAAAAATCTCTAAAGCTAAAACTGTTAGGTCACAAATTCCATTGATTGAAAAATCAAATGAAATTATCAGCAGAAGCGACAACGTGATCATTGAGAAAATAAGGACCACCACTTGCGATTGAGTAAGTGTAAGTTAAGTGGGTGCTTCAGTTTTATAGACCAAAAGGTTAATGCTATTTAAGATATTATTTAAGGAGCTACGAGAAAATAGGTTTCTTGAGATGAAAACCTCATCATACCGGCAGGAAAAATAACTAAAAAGACACACAATGCCTAAAAGAAATTGTTTAAACTGATACAAAGAACAAGAGGTCGTATCTCTTGTCCGTTGTATTGGTGGATTATAAACTACACATTCAAAATAAATTTCCGTTTATTGGCGAAGACATTTATAAAAAAAACTCAGTCAGAAACGAGTCTTTGAGAAATTGGGGATACCGACACAACTTTTTTTTTTGCATTTAATATGCTCATTAATATACGCTCCGCGTCACTTGAATAAGGCCAACATAATCTTTTTCATTTTTCCGATTTATTATTTTTCTTTTCCCTTAAGCTATTCCTTTTTTTTGCGAAGAGAAATCAATAAGGTCAACTCAAAAAGACAAAATATTGAACAAAACAAAGCGATAATTTTAATTTTAAAACAAAAGAAAAAACTATCGACCAAATGGCACAGTGGTTAAAGCTTTGGCGTTTGGATCGGGAGGTACCGCGTTTGAATCCCGATAGGGGCAGGATGCAAAAGTGAAATTTCATAACAGATTACGATCTGGGATGAAATGTAACACATCTATGACCCCCTGTCGGAGTGCCAACCCCATGGGCCGACCCATCTTCCATGTCAGTAATAGGCTGCCATGGAGCCTCCAATGTGCAGAAGGTCTTAAAATCGGTCCTATAGTCGTAAATCCTCGAATTGCCTGACTGGCGTAAAAGTAAGGACGGAAATAGGCAAACCGCGAAAGAGCAGGGAGAGCTGAACAGGCCTCAGAACAGATTGCAAGGTTAAACACAAAAAAAAAACTAAATTAAATTTTTAGTAGTTGGATATCAGTGTTGGAAAAGTCGATACAATTGTAATTTTTTCGATACAATTTGGTTTCAAAAATACGCTAGTACAATCGGCCCAAATCTAGTACAATTTGATATTGTCTGTTCATGACATTTTGTATTTAAGGCAATTTTCACAATCGGACCATATCTAGTACTATATTCGACATTTTGTATTTAGAGCAATTTGATTGAATTCAACATAACTGTCAACTTAACTCGGCTTGATGAAAATGGTACGAGTTAACACAAACAAATTTTTAACTCAACGAAATCTAAACCTTTTTTAACTCCGTACATGAAAACATGGTAAATGTAATTATTCCTAGGTTAAATGAACTGGTTCATTTCTCTAAAGAATCAGTTTGTCACAATTTAAATTTAATTTCAATTGCTGCAGTATCTTGTCTCCCAGATAATATTGATAAACTTCTAGGTGAGGCCAATCATCATTTCTCCAACAGCCCTAGAAGAATTGAAAAATTTCCATACATATTTTGGTGTAGAAGAGCATACCATTTTAAAATTTGTCGCAACTCGTTGGTTATCACGCCAGGCCGCAATTGACCATTTAATTGAGCAGTAGACAATATTACAGTCATATTTTAGTTTGGGCAACTTTGAAAATGTTTATGGAAACGAGAACATCTCATTTATTTCAAATTGTTTGAATGATAAATTGCTTCACTTATATTTTTTTACGCCTTAAAAATTATTAATGGGATAAATTTGAAAATGCAGTCTGAAGATGTAAGGGTTCATATTTTAATGCCTCGGAAGAAAAGTTTGTTTCACTAGTTTACTAAATATTTCATGATGATTAAGAAAATATTGGAAGAAACTATTATTTCTTCTCTAAATTTATGGGAACATCATCTCCCTGTAGATCAAATATGTTCTAATTCTAGAATTCAAAGGTCATTGTAAAGAATTTTACATCAAGTTTTGCAAAAATTAAAGAAAAAAAATTAAGAGAAATTGTTAAAGTCGTCCGTGAATTTAATTTGTTTTAAGATTTTTTTCGGCTTTTCGGACAAAATATCATTTAATGGACACCCATACAATGTTTACGACAATTTTTGTCGCAGAAAACAAAGAGGCCATTTATTAACAATATTTCTACCACAAAAGTAGAAAATCGGTATTATCGGTATTAGTAGTATTATCGGTACAAAGCAAGATTTGGATTTTTGCAGTTTGGTCGTTGCAACCTGATGAGTAGACCAACTTTTTTATCAGTACGAAACCAAGCTGCCAAGAAGCTACCTAAGGGACTTCTCATTTTTGTAAGGGTTTGTGTATCTTTGTGTACACAAGTGCCCTGGGGTTAAAACGTGGGGGAGGGGAGTGCATTTTTTCTACTTTTGTGGTAGAAATATTGTTAATAAATGGCCTCTTTGTTTTCTGCGACAAAAATTGTCGTAAACATTGTATGGGTGTCCATTAAATGATATTTTGTCCGAAAAGCCGAAAAAATCTTAAAACAAAAAAAATTAAGTTCGTTGATCAAATTCTTAACTTTCTGCCGAAATTTAGTCCAGCAAATATAATTTCTGATGAAACAAATTCCATTTTGCCTCTTATAGTAAAATTTTTCCCGTATGATGAGCTTATATCGAAACAGTTCATACTGAATATAGAGCGCTAGCAGACTGTGAAGTATTGAAAACGTATAAAAATTATTCAATAGGTGAATTTTGGTCAGAAGTAGCTTTAATTAGGAACGAATTAAATGTACCAATGTTTGGTAATATTTTTCGAATAGCACAAAGATTACTATCCATCCCACATTCTTCTGCCAACTTGGTATTCTCACCGTTTTTTAAAATCACTTCGTAAATTCGATTAGAGATCGAATCGTACAGCGATTTCAAGTAATTTAAGGAAATCTCAGTTCAAGCTGATTTTATCGCCCCTTTAAGTTATAGCAATCCCCAAACGTTTTCTATGATGTTCTAATCTGGTGAGTATGGGGGCCACAGAAAAATTATAATATTTTGGTCCTCAAACCAGTTTTTGCGACACGCGTGTTATGAATCGGGGCATTATTGTGTTGAAATGTCCATTGTAATGGTCCAAAAATTTCAGAAAATCTTAGAATTTGTTTTTCCAGAATTGCTTTGTAGGATATTCGAGTTATCCTGCCTATTAGGAAAACTAAATAAATGGTTCCATACCACGAGATATCGCCCCAGACCATAATACCGCCTTCTCTGCGGTGATGCCGATTCAAAAACCTTTCATCCTTTCTTAAATTATGAAAATAATAATTGTAGCCATCTGGCCCGTTTAAATTAATTTTTTTTTTATTGGTGAATACCACAGTGTGCCATTCATTATTCGTCATACCGTACTATTCCGTATAATGGAGCATGGTATACTATTCGAGTTTGAGTCATTTAACATAGTACAGATCGAGAAAGATTAATGTACCAGATACATTATTCGAACAACAAATATAACAAAATCCCAGAGAGGATAGGGAAAACACACAAATATAACAAAATAGAGTTTTTTTTGTTCAAATATACTGTACCATGGTACACTATTCGGGTAGGTAATTCCAAATAGTGTACCAATGGTATACTATTATGACGGGTACATTATTCGGAATAGTACGGTATGCATTTAGTGGCGTTTTTTGCAGTTTTTTACTCTTAAGATGCTTAGCATACTTAAAATACGTTGAACAGTACTTCACTTGCTTTTATACCAGTTCTTGCTTTGATTTTCGCCACGGAGTATGCAGAACTCGAGCCTTCCCGATCTATAGCACGTTTGTCTTGTGATGATGTAGCTTCTGGTTTTCGGGTGTTCATGTTTTTATCATAGTTAGTAATATTATTAAGGTAATTATTGATAACCGATTTGCTTCTGGCGTTTTTACTTACAATTATGCGGCCCGTAGGATTTGATTATTGTAAGTATCAATTTTAGTTTTCTCAACCTTACTTAATTTTTTTCAACACCCTTGACCATATCAATCATATCAAAGTACATAATTTTAAATTTGAAACCCTTTAATTCACTTCACTGTAACAGTAATAAAAATTGATTTAAAGGAAAATAAATTTTCATAGAGTTCAAACAATCAACTGGCCTGACCCTATTCAAGTGAACAACTAAATACATTTTATTTCTTATTTTAAACAAAATTCAAAAAAATAACGGTTTTACTCTCTGAGATGAACGAATCTCATTAACTGTTTTTGCTATTGATTTCTCTTCCCACAACGCGTAAAAGAGATGAACTCATAAACCTATGAACTATAAACTCTTGAGTGGAAGGAAAATAATAAAGAGGAAAAATGAAAAAAATTATGTTGGCCCTATTCAAGTGATGCTGTGTGTATATGCATACTTCATACCATAATTAACTGGTAGATTAGCCCTGTCTCGTTTGAACAAATTATAGCCACTAATGGCCAACGCGGAATTGTAAATATTAGGCAATAAAAACATTTCCGAGAAACAGATGACATCAACTGGGACCCCATTTAAAGTAGTCCGAAGCATGGATTTTAATAAAACCGAGGGCAAAAAAAAGCTCTCGGCGGGCATCGCGAATCTTGGTGCTCTTTAACAACAATACTTTCATGCAAAAATATTTTATTTAAATAATTAAAATTTTCCTACAAAAACAGGTTTACGGATCCAATGCGTCACGCAACCCCAATTGTCAAAGTCTGGAACGAAAGAAATAAAAAAGCCAACCGATTCAGGAGGTTAAAGCTATTTAAAAAATTTTAAATTTAACCACAAGATAAATCCATTTGAAAAAGTGTAATTTTTAACAGTGTAAATTTTTTGCATTCATGAGTGCCACATGAATGCAAAAAATTTACACTGTTAAGTTTACACTGTTCTGAGTGTCGATTTTATACCAAAAATGACAGCGCAAGCAGGCGAGGTGAACAATATTTTTGTGTACATATACAGTGTATAATATCAGTGCACCTAGAATACTACAGGCCACACTGCTTTAAAAATTTTGCTATATGACGTCAATTTATGTCGACAGTTCTCTCTTTGGTTATTGTAGGCAGCACTAAAATTAAAAAGATTGTTTTGATTTTTTTTGTGTTTGCTGTCATATTGATAAGAAAAAAATTGTAAACAAACAATAAGAAAAATATTTTAATATTATGTTTTAAAATTCAATAAAAAGCTATTGGTAAAAGTAATAATTCATAGTATTATTATAAAATGATGCATTCTAAGTAGTGTTAAATATAAAACACGTACAAAATGTGTACACATTTCGTATTATTTACCAGAAGACATAACCTTACTTTTAGCACTCGTATAAAAAATGTTTTTTTTGTGTTTGTTTTCGTTTTTTCTTTTTATGAACATGACTGCCGTCTACAGTTCAAAGAATAAACTGTAGACATAAATTTAATGACATAGCAAGCAGTGTGGCCTGTAGTATTCTAGGTGCACTGATAATATACAATTCATGTGTCTCATGTGTCTGTGCCATTCTGTACGTCAATTTTACAATGCCAATTAAACCAAAATAAAAATTGGCATTGTACAATTAGACCAAAATAAAAAGTACCGGTTGAACCGGTTGAATACTTATGATGCTGATGTCTACCTCACCTCTTCAATTCACTTACTTTTCAGCAGTGGAACCGATTGTTTGCTATGTGAATTTTATTTTTAATTTTCAAATATTTGAACAAAACGAAACCGCATTTGACAAATCAATTAAAAACAATATATAAACAAAATGACGCGAAAGCGGCGCTCAAGCAAACCAATGTTAATAAAATAACCACTACTATGTTTTTCCGGTTTGGTCACCTCGCGCTGTTATTTTTGGTACAAAATCGATATTTGGTTTTCCGTAGGAATAGGTAATTGGGAAAAATATATTCATAGTATTTTTTGTCTAAATTGTATTTTTATGACCTACTGAGGAAATAAGTTTGGTGTAACAAAGTTAAATGGGAAAATATTTTTCCCTATATAAAAATTTTGTGGAACAAAAGTTTCCCAATTAACTGTTTTGAAAATTTTTGCACTAAACTTATTCCTTCAGACCAAAAAAAATGCAATTTGAACAAAAATGGGAAACCAGAATATGGCCAATGGTGCGTGAAAAAATTATCAATAAGGCCTACTACAATAAAAGAGAAGAAGAGTTTTAAAAGAGAAAATATTTTTTTATAATCTGTATTTTCAGACTGTGGTTTTAACAATAACTGACAATATTAATTTGGACCAAAAGTTATCTTTATTTCAACGATATTAGCATCGATATTTGACTGTTTGTCAATTTAAATCAAATCGGAAATTAAGCAGATAATTGTTGAAATTGTTTCGCATTTGTCTTATGAACTTTTAAAACACCTTGCCTATTTGAAAAAACAAAAAAAAAATTCAAAAATTGTATATTTATCCAAATGACACCATTGTACGCGATAAAAAAAACTTTATTATGCCCAGTGTTTAGTAGTCTTCGAAAATACTAGTTAAATTATTATCTACTCTGATTGTTTTCATTTCAATATTTAACCCGATTACGTAAGGTGAAATAATACTCTTCATATACCAGATTCGCATGTGTGTTGGCGGTACCCTAGCTCTATAAAGTTTCTGTTGTCTGGTATAAATGTATAATATAGTGTAATGAAGATACCCAAAAGACAAAAGGGATACTCGAGAAAATTACATGAAAATTTATGAGTTTTGGAAACAAAAAGGTAAGCAAAGTCATAAAAACTTTAAACTTTCGTATGTGTTTTTCTTGAAAATAATATAAAGTATTTGTTTGTGTATATGCCTAATAATTTTTCTGGCATATATCCATACATACAGTTATGGTTATTTTATTTTATATAAATATGAAGGCAAATAGGCGCTTTTGAAAGCTGTCTATATACAATGCGTATATATGCATGATATACATAATGTATGTGTAGCGTATATAAGAAAATCAATTTAGGTATTGTTTGTATGTGACTATGTATATACAATATCTGAAGTAGAAGAAGATCGCACAACAGAAGTAAACTTGTGGGATTAAATAGAATGTTTATCGTCTTCTTGGTTCGCTTATCATTCCCGCTACTATTATTGTTATTGTGGTGCCGAAGCGAAAGAATGAAAATTGAAAATATCAATTTATTAGTGTACTTTCTCGTGAACACTCTTCGCTAAAAATTAAAGAAAACCATTTTCATGTAGATAGTACGTGCACACCATGTATTTGCACTAACACAATTTTTGTCGTGTAAATTTTTTTTTAAACGTACATTGAGGAAATATAAATATATAGCGCAACAAAACTGAATGAGCTGGGAAATACAGAAGGGAAAATGTATATGGAAACATCTAGTTTAATGATTCTTTATCATATTTGACGTAATGAACGAAACGCATGCGCCCCCATTGTTTAGTGTATATGGCTTGTATTGTTTTAGCACTTCTCGATGGTGTTATTGTTTCAATGTTATATCGGAATAATGTATGTAGTTTTTTCATCATTGTTCGCTGTTGTCATGTTCATTGCGCGAATACACCACCTATACGCTATATGTGTATAGACACAAGAATCACATTCATCCCTCTCGCGTAAGTAAAATATACATAGCGCAACAATAATAATAATAATATACTCTCAATATTTATCAAAAAACATATTGCCTTCTGGTGATTACGTACGATATGAATGCTTATATTTTGATCGTAAAATTCTTATAAAAAAAAATGTATTTAATTTTATTTCACAGAAAGCCACCCTTGCCAGAACCACTGCCACCTGTTTCCAAAAAGAAAAAAAAAGGTGAATCAATATGGAAGAAAATTCCTGCGGTTATTAAGAGTTCATCTGCGTAAGTAGTGTTTGGCATGACTACTATATGCTCGAGCTACTGCATCAAAAATAAAAAAATATTTGCGTAAAATTGCTCCCGTATTTTAATACTAATCGAATGCCTTAATATTGTTGAAAACTAACCCGTGGCTTTGCAAAATTGCACTTGCCTAATAATTTTACTAACGTTATTGTGAATGATATATTTTCTAGGTATAGCGTAGCATTTTCTAACAAATCGTCGCTTAACAAATCAAATTACTACATCGACCGGCAAACATTCAAAACGATTTCAGATAAAAAAAATGGTTATATATAAGGTATACCTACCTACATCTTCAATTATTTTTAGCTATACCTATAATTTTACTAATAGTACCCGACTGTTACCAATATTGCACGACGATAAATATCAAAACTTTTTTAATAGCAAACAAGAGGATGAGTGGTGGATGATTGATGGAACTGTGTTAGTCTCCTGGTTATTTGATGGGTATGAAGTTTTATGGTTTAAAAATAAAAGAATTCGAGATTTTTAAGACAAGTTTCATTTATTGGGTCATGAGTTCCGGCGGAAAACTTCGCTGGTACATCGACATGGAATAAATTCTGTAAGTGCCAGAGAAAGTGGAATTTGTCTTACGAATTTTTTATTAGATTTTGATAAAGAGAAACAAAAGTATTAAGTCCTAACTAAATAAAATATTGCTAAATGTGCAAATTTCTTGATTTTAAAGTTTACCATAACCAAATTTACAGTGTTCAGAAAAATCCTAGGAAGCGAACACAAGAACAAACTTATATATTGTGGTAGGTGCAACACGATGACTTCTAAATCGGAGGTTTAAGATGTTTTATTTAATAAATGGGTTCAGTAAGTCTTCAATATGTTTAACAGATCCGCAATTGATGGTAATAAAGGGTTATCCAATTTGAGGTTGATAAAGTAAACTTAAAAAAAACACACAAAATATTCGGAATGTATTGTAATTTTTATTTCATTTTACAGATTGATCCTTGCCATTTTTAGTTAAACAAGATATCATTCAAATATCCTCCACGGGACTTCTTACAGGCCTTGATTCTTTTGAGGTAATTTTTAATGACTTTTCGGCACATTTCGGGCGGTATCTCGGCCATTACCTTACGAATATTAGTTTTCAATTCGTCAAGAGTTTGAGGATTGTTTGCATAAACACGATCTTTCGCGTACAAAAAGAAATCCAAAGGCGTTAAATCACAGGATCTTGGAGGCCAATTGACATCAGCCAATCGCGAAATCAAACGTCCAGGAAATTTCTCTTGCAAAAGATCTCGATTTGCTCGTGTTACGTGACTGGTTGCTCCATCCTGCTGGAACCACATATCGTCAAGATCATAATCTTCGATTTTCGTAAAAAAATAATCGGTTAACATGCGGCCTTAGCGCTCAGAATTGACGGTAACGGTTCGTCCATGGTTGTTCTCTACAGAAGCGATATTTTCAGCATTGCGAATGTTTTGATGATGCACAGACCTTACAATATCAGTAACAGATCCAGTTTGTTCAAATTTATTCACTGTATTCAATATGGTTTGCTTTGTAGGACGATTATGACGACCATAATCTGCTCGTAAAGCGGCGAAATGTGGATACGACAGAATCACTATTTTTATAATAAGATTTAATAATTTTAACGCGTTGGTCGATTGTTAAATGCTCCATATTCTTAAATGGCAGAATGTCAACTAAATAAATGACAGCGTACTTGACGTTTATCTTTGACAGATGTCGGTATACAGATTTCTACTTTATCAACCTCGAATTGGATAACCCTTTATATTGATGGGAATGAAAAAAGCATACAAATCTGAGTAAAATTTTTTATTACGGATTTTAATACTAGCTATAAGAATTTTTTTTAAGACATAAGCCATTGTAACGGGTGATCCAATAAGAGCTGCCGGAAGTTTTTTTTTGTAATAAAACACATTAAAATCAATTTAATAATCGAAAATTGTATTTGTGACATAAGTTCGGTTTATGACATTTAATGTTTGAAAATAATTTATTTTAAATGTTGTCCGCGATTGGCTCTTAGATGATCCATTCTATTGGTTCAATTTTCCAACGTTTAAACTATTAATTACTCGTGTTATGTTCACTTATAATGCATGATCGCAAGATCTTGGAGGCCAATTCACGGGTCCGTTTCTTGATATGATGTTCTCATTAAAATTTTCTTTCAATAAATCGGTGGTTTGGCCTGATGTGTGGCACGTTGCACCATCCTGTTGAAATCACATGTCTGCTACACCAATATCTTGAATTTTTGGCAATAAAAATTCATTGATCATTGCTCTGTAGCTTGCACCATTGACGATTACACGCTGTCCTTCCGCATTTTTAAAGAAATACTGTCCGATGATGTCACCTGGCCATATACTGCACCTCAAACAGTGCATTTGTCGTAATGCATTGGAAGACCTTGAATCTCTACTGGCTATTCATCAGCCCAAATACGACAATTTTGTTTGTTGACGTATCCATTCAGCCTAAAATGAGCTTCATCGATGAACACAATTTTTCGATAAAAAAACGGATCAATTTAGAGCTGTTCCAACGCCCATAAACCAAATCGATGACGCAAAGGGAGGTCAACCAGCTTCAATTCTTGAACAAGCTGTATTTTGTATGCCTTCAAACCAAGATCTCTCTTCAAAATACGTCACAATGTACCATATGAGAGACCCTGAGCTTGAGAACGGCGACGAATTGATTGATTGCGGTCTTCACGTACACTTTTAGCTACAGCAGCAATATTCACATTAGATCGACTTGTACGCACTCTAGTCGGTTGATGAATATCCAATAATGAAAAAGTGGTTCGAAATTTATTGATTGTTTCGCGAATATGTAGTGCGTTCAGTTGGACGATTATGAACGCCATAAAATCGTCAAAGAGCACGAAAACAATTTTTCAGTGAACACTGATTTTTGAAATAAATTTCCACAATTTGTAAACGTTCTCGTGTAAGTCTATTCATGGTTAAATGTCAATGAATACTGAACACAAATGTCATAAATGACAGTTGTCACGCATGAATCCCAATTGGAAAAAATACCGCCTATTGGATCACTCTTTAGCTCAAAAACTTTTCATTTTTTTACCGATATATTATTAACTAAAAGTTGTATTAATTTGATTTTGACCATATTCGAACTTTCCCAGAAAATTGCACAAGCGACTTTAAAAGGAGTGCACATATACTCAATAGGTTGATATGGGTAAATGGTTTAAATATGCTCCAGTATATTTTCAATGCATAAGTCATTTTTGTGTTCACTACCTTGAATTTTTCCAGAAAATGTCGGTAATTTTATGAACGGTTTATAGATTATGCCTTTCCTAAATCCACCCTAAATGATCAATTTGATTAAAAATGATCTAGTTACCGTTAGTTACGACTTACGTCCCAGGTAGAAGATCAAAATAAAAACTAATTCTTTTTATTTAATATATATAACAGTTTTGGACAAAATTCCCAAAAATTTCTAGGCAATTTAAACTATATTTAAAAAAATTTTGCAAATAATTTACACACTTCAATTTCAGCCAACCAATGAATCATTTAGGGAGGTTTTTTTTATATCGGGTACTGTTCGGTGTTGTGCGAGTGACTGTAAATTCATCAACCGCAATCGATCCAGAACGATGCGCATTGTAAAAGTTTATCCATGCCATGTGATGTAAGACTAACATACCACTGGCGTGGAACTCTAGCTTATAATGTGAAATTTCTAAAAACACTTTCATATTTAAATTATCTGGAAATTAATTTTAAGGGGCCGTTGTTATCAAGCACCACTCTGAATATGGGCGAGCCGCAGATTACCTCGACAACCAGTTTTGGTTTGGTTTCGAGTATCCATTGATATGGTGCATGGTGCAAGTTTGTCGAAAGATTTTAGTGCCTTTATAAACTTCAATAAACAGGATTTCTGTTGTACTATGGTACATTCAGGATCATGGATATTTGACATCGGAGATGCTCACTTTGGCGAATGTTTAATGTGGCACTGTTATTTATTGAAAATGATTGCGATCGAAATCACTTCATATAAATGATAATTTCACGATTGATTGAACTAATGGTATTCGATTCGAACTGAATCGATTATTGCATTTGGCCGTGTTACAAATTTTGACCACTAATCAATTGTTTTAAGTTGACTATTTCCTAGAATCCATGCACCAGTTCTTGCTCTAGTAGAGAGCGGTGTATGATATAGATATTAGTCCCTGTGAGTACTTGCAGCAAGTCTCTTTGGTTAATCTCGACATGCTCCGTGATCAGTCCTAATTGCAAGATTCAAAATGTATTTTTCGTCCTCGTATTGCTTAGCTCATAGGATTGTGATAAGGTCTCAAACATGTCTCTAGTCTACTAAAGTGTATTAAGTTGTTGAATTGCTACTGTAATTGTTGGATGATGGGCTCACATTTGATGTTAATTACGTTTGTGCGTAGACCGTTTCAAGTAATTTCGGTCCTTTATCCACGTAGCAAATTTCTTAACAATAACTGGTCAAGTTATATTGAATGATCAATCCATTAACCATTTGATTGCCAATAACTCGACTCTCGTAATGTGTACAAAGTACATTCCGTCGTTGCTCTGTTCCTCGAACGTCACTGCTGAACTGGATTAATCGTCCTGCAGTTCTCTCTCCAATCTGAGGTTAAAGCCCGGATTAATAATAATCTGCTAATGTGACTATACGATATTGTGCTACTTTACAACTTGGTTTCCAAGGTGGTTCTCAGAACCGTACGTTTTCTTGTGTCCACAACGTCCGTTGTGACATTCCCATTCTTTGCCTCAATCATAGATGAAGAAGAGTTGGTAAAGGTGATACTACTGTTCCCTTTACTTTGGGGTGAGCAGCAGTTCTTACCGTTACAACACGAGTTATATCATCCGTTCCCGGGGTGCAAGCAACTCTATAACTCGACGTTCCTATCGCCTGTACATTATGTCAATTGTTGATGGATTTTACCAATGCCTCCCACATTCTGTTGAAATGAGGTCATAAAGGCAGGTGTTAGTGAAACCCTTCATTACTCGCTATTTCGTCCGCCATCTTAATATGCCGACCGTTACTTAATTCTATTTCTGCATTGTGAACTTTTTTGATAAACTTTAGAAATGTAGTTTGCCTTAGGATGCTCAGCCTATTCGTCTTCAGCAAGATGAAATAATGTAAGGGCTGCCAATGTTCCTTAACTTACCTTGGTTAGTTGGTATCTTGTAGTGGTGATATTTGTGTTCCCTCCCATATGACAGATTATATGCCCCTTGGAAACTGCTCGGTGTTGTTTCCATCTCAATATTATTGTTCACATTTTATTGGGATATGGAGGGCAGCATGCATGACAATCACATATCAATTTGTGTCAGCATGCATGACAATCACATATCAATTTGTGTAACACTAAAACTCAGCCCAGAATTTAATATAGCAATTTCGTGCAATCTCGATATTTTATTCTAGCCCAGAAAATTAATTCAAATTGTAAAATCAAAAATAACAAAAGTTTAAATTAAATGAACTCTACGTAATAACTAAAAATTGTCTCCGTAACATACTATCGACTTGATTTGTCACAAATTTTGGAACAATTTCCGTCTTTGAAGGGTTTGATGATTTTAGTTATAGCGGTCTCGATTTTCTGTAAAAACGAAAAGCTGCTCGTCATGCTCTATCTAGCTTTATAAAGGGCATTGCATGAACGAATTATATTCGATACTGGGTCGTATTGATTAGCTTTAGTTTTATAAGGGGATAAAAGAGATCCGGGCTGGTTTGTCCAGATATATCGGAATGCAACGGAGTGTAGCGGAATGCATTCCATTCGACACGGGGTCGCACTAACTGGCTCCAATTTTAACTCCAATCCAGTTTGCATATTGTGAGTTCTGGTATCGAGTCTCTATAATATCCAAAGTGATAAGGCCTGACATGTCTTTGTGTGTCAGAGGCCAGTAACGGAATGTACTGTATTCGATGCGGGGCCGCAATAACCAGTATTGCAGTGCTAAATCAATTTTTGTTATTTTTTACGTAATTTATAATTTTGTTATTTTGATATTTGAAATCTGAATTCAATTTCTGGGCTAGAATGAAACATCGAGATTGAACGAAATTGCTATATTAAATTCTACCACTTATCACCGATAGAGTGTACATTACTGTATTCTAATACTTTCCCAGCAAATGCTTTTATATCGGTTTCCTAGATGTGGTGCGTATGTACCAACCAGAAGCCAATCAGCCGACCCTTAAATCGTAGGAACCGTAGGGTTTCTGAACGATTTGTTTATAATCACATTTCGCATTCTTAGTAGGCGGGTTAGGTACATGATAATGTCATTTTATTGATATTTGCTTCAACTTTATTCTTACGTCAAATTTGCCCCCTAACCAGTTATCAAAAATATCGTCAACGTATTTTAGAAAAAAAAGGTCTGTAGCAATTGGAAGCCAGCTATTTCTTCTTCGTCCTTTTCGTTTCACTCAGTTCTAAAGGAGCATGTATGTGACATCGTAATTGTTTGAAAATGCATTGACGATATTTTTATAATTAGTTTTATTAGTACCATTTGCGTGCCTTTAACGCTACCCATAAAGACTGTGTATAACAGAACATAAAAAAATGGAAGCCTACACCTTTGGATAGTAGATTTTCACATCTGCACCACATAAAGGAAACATTTCTGAAAAACACTTCGTACTGACGCTGGATGAGTTGCCTCACATCGAAGTATCACATACTTCCTGCCAAAGTCAGTTAGCATTAAAAAGCAAATCGAAATTAAAAATAAAAAACAAAAAAATAGCTCAAAAACCATCTCAAAAAATGAGCGAAATCTTATATTCGAAAATAAATTCAGGTTTGATAACCCTTCAAAAACATCGCCTGATATATAAAATCAACTGACTCGGCTATGATGGTTGCTAATCGGCCACTTCTTAAAATGTCTTAAACAAGAAATAGTGAACCACAAAATATTTTCCGATTTTAAGACGGAGCAATGTTTCCGGTACCGCTTTATTTACTAACCGCTACTCGAATACAAACACAACTACGACTTATATAAATTTTACAGATCCATAGACATTTTACAGTCCACAAATTTTACAGATCGAACAATTTGTAAAAGATACCTCAGTGTTGTAAACTTTAAAATCAATAGTTCGAATAGATCGATATAAAACACTGAAAATGAGTGATATCGTTTTCGCATAAAAAATTGATTAAATATATTCTTGGTAACCCTCACCTCACCATTATATTTAAACAAAATGTTTGTTTTAGATACGCCGCACTTGAAAATGAAAGTAAATTTAAAACACTTTAAACAGTTTTACGCAGTTTCTCTTAGTATTAAATGTTCCCGAAAAAATTCCTGAAATTTGTTATTTTTTCCTATTTCACTGTTAGTTTTTACTGCATGTCAATAAAATACTACAATTAACAAATTGCTAATTAATTGCTAATTATGATACAAGCGGCTTTTTATTTTGGAGATGAAGTTTGGGAGGCGAGCGGAAGCCGGACTCAAACAAGCTAAACAAAATCCACGACCACATCTTTTATGAATTCATACTTGAGCACATGGCAGCGTCGAAAAATATTTGCGACAAGTTGGAAAATAATTTACGCAGTTTCGTTCGGAAAATAGGTGTAATGCCAAGCAACTGTTCAGGCCTCTGAACACCGACAAGAGATACTGCGATACGCTATCGAGTTAGATCCAACTAAAAGCACACGATAATTGACCGCCAAGTTATGTACTTGCTCGCCAAATTGCAACTTGGTAAACGCTTGGTAGGCGTAGTGGAAAAGTTCCTTACCATCAACGATTTGTAAAAAACTCGTCGAATTTTGGACAATCCTTACCTGTGATAGTGGGTCACATGTGACAAGAGATAAGATAGGCGGCTACCACTGGATTAGTTTTCGATAAACTGAAAAACGGAAAGAGATCCACATCAGAAAAGATGATGCTTTTCACAACTACTACCTTGTGCGGTAGTAAAGTAAATTTCAACGTCTATACTGCATCGCGTACAAGCGAAAATTCGTTTTCCACCCAACTGTAGACTACTTTCAGCACTGTTTTTTTCTATTCTATTTTTTTTTTTTTTTTGAAACAGAAAATACAGGATAGGTTATGCATGGAATAGCACATCGGACAAATAATCTCCACCGCTTTGCTGGCACTGTTTTGTCGAAATTTTCCATGACCATTTTTTATAAATGTGTCTGAATTTTGTTGATGCAATGTTGAATCTTCTACTTCAATGCAGAGGTGGATGTGGTTTTGTTGACATATACCTTTGACTTCAAATACCCCCGTAGAAAGAATTCCAATGTGTTAAATCACATGATCTATAAGTAGCCAATTCTGATCACCTAATGTCTCATGCAGTAATTGGCTTGTTTCACGGGCTGTTTTGCATGTTGAACCGTCTTGTTGAAACCATAGGTCGTCCATATCAATATCATTCAATTTAGGCAGAAAGAACTCTGAATAATGTCGCCATATCGAGTACCAGACACATTTTCAAAAAAGTATATTCCAATGACGCCTCCAGACCAAAATTCACACCAAACAGTGACACGTTTTGGATGCATTTGTTTTTCAACAATCACATGTGGATTCTTTGAATCCTAAATACGGCAATTTTGACGATTAACGAAGCCATCAAAGTGAAAATGAGGTTCATCGCTTAGGATTATTTTACTCGAAAAATCAATAAATTAACTTATTTGATTCTCTGAAGCGTCACCAAGTCATCCAGTCTCCTTGAATTTTCCAATTACTCTCTTCACAGTTGACGAAGTTAAATCAATATTCCGACCGTATTTTGTGCGAATTATGCGAACTGTAGTAATCAAATTTTCATTATTTTTTAAATATTGATCGACAATGAAAACGCGTTGTTCTTTCGTGTAGTGCTGCATGTTTATTAACTCTAACCTGTCAGCTGTCAAACTATTGTCTTTTTTTTAATTCAAATTTTACGTAAATTTTGGGACACCCTTTATAACCTATGTCTAAATCATTGAAATGATTCATAAAATCTAGAAGATAATTTCACAATGAAAAGACCAAACTCTGGTTTAACATTTCGTTCACGTATAGCATTCGTTCACGTATAGACACATTACTGGTTTCATAACTATGGTTTCGAGATAACCATGGTTTCGTTGTAATGTGTCACCCCTAACAATGGTTTGCAACTCGGTTTAAACATAGTTTCGGAATGAGATATTTTTTCTTATCCCGAGGCATTTTTGTGCTCCCAACGCCGAAAACATCAAAAATGGAGATTCCGGACACTAATAGCATAGAAAAAATCAGTTTACCATAGATTTCTCATTTTTATAAATTTAGAAACAAAAATAAGTTGAATAAAAAAGTTCTGATAATTCCAATGTCATGATTGTATTTGTGACTTGCAATGTAATGTCACAAATACAATGATGACATTGGAATTGTTAGAACTTTTTTACTCAATTCATTTTAATCGTTCGATTTATCAAAATGAGAAATCTATGGTAAACTTATTTTTCTATGCTAATAGTTTGCCAAGCAAATCTAGTTTCCTTTGTGTTTTCTATTTGTCATTAAGATATTTGGTTGGCGGGCTCAATTTTTTTCTGTTCTGTCAACAGAAAAGTTATTAATGACAATTTAATAGTAAATTAAATGTCAATCTTGGCATTTTTGTCAATGCCTACTCCATTACTATTGCTTTAAATATTAAGGACAAAGCCGTAACTACTATGGCTTGAAAATCTGAAAATGGACGCGAACATATAAATAACATAACACGTTAAAAACACCCAGTCGCAACTTTTTGCTGGTTACCACCAGGAATCGAACCCGGGACCGCCGAATAACAGAACAAGCACTCTACTTACTAAGCTAACGAGGGAGTCAATTTAAAACCAAACGAGAAGACAAAAGAAATTGTAGTGTATCTTGAGTTTTCATTTCGCAAACCACAGTTTCATAATCTTAGTTACGAAACCAGATATGTGTCTATGGTATAATACTGATAAAACAACAACTCTTAAATATCGCTTAATATAGTTGTGCAAACTTGCGGTTTTTTAGTTTAATCAAATCCAAAGGATCTCGTAACATTGAGAAATTTTTCCGAATTTTTAGAAACTTCAAATAGTTTGAGAAATAACTGTGACTTCTATAATCTTATACATATCAATAAATTATTCCGGCATTTTCTAGGTCTATTTTAAACCGCAGTTCATATTCGGATGAAGCTTGAGTTAGCAACAGTCGCTGCGAGGCGGCATTTATTATCCTATAGCCCGATTAGGTCAATTCATAGGAAATTAGGAACTTCAGGTAGAGTGGCAAATAGAAGAAATATTTTATAAAAGAATTGAGGTTTGGGTTGCAAGCTTCAAATTAATTTGAAAGCAATTAAAGGCTACCTTTGGAAATTTATATCTTTGTTGCATATTGCGGAAGGAAAATCAGACGTCTCACTTCTCGCATATAAATATAATCTAAAAAACCATTTATTTTATATCTATATGTAAAGTCAACTAAACTGTGTACATTAATTGAATCTTATACACGCAATTTCTTTGTTGTGAATATGATGTAATTATTTGTGACAAACACGCAATAGTTATATTGCAAAATAAAATAAAAATCTGACCTGATTCGACCATATTCGAGACTACTATACCGTCCAGTATTCCCGTAAAAAATACTTCACCCAACAACATATTCGTGTTAAATTGTAATTTTCGCCATAAAGCAACCATTAATACGGGAGAGATAGCACACATTAAATAATACCAACCTTCACAAACTATTAAACAACAGAAAAAACTATTCATTATTAATTAAATGAACCGCGATTTGTAGTTGTATACAAACATATTTCCCTTTCAAAACAAATCACTGTATTGACGAATACGTTCGTTTTGTACACAAGCGCGGTATTTACAACGAATTCAACGATTTGGAAAAAAATAATGTTTTGTGTTGGGAATTTCATGTGTTATGGCATTACCTTAAAATCCATTTTATTTTTATCGTTTATTGAAAATGTTCCAAGAAATTAGAAATTATATCGGATGTAATCGGGAAAATTGGCATAATTCCGGTACGTATATGAACATATCTTTATAGGTATTACCGATTAGTATTAAAAATTTTATGGGACCGAATAAATTTATGACTTTAATTTGTTGTGCTCATTCGAAATTACGATTTACGATAGTGCAAGCCGCAATAATGGTAGAATACGAAGTACTAGATTTATTCCTTTTGTCATTTACGAAGCTAGTAATTCAATATCTTCAAGGGAAAGTATGGCATCCTATAATTTCCAGGTAGAGCAAAATAAAATGATAAATTGTTTGGGCTGAAACGTTAATAATCGTTAGGTAATCAGAACTTCGATCTGAAAATCGACAAACCCAGAAAATTCACGGGAAATTGGGGAACGAAAGGGGTAAGAAAATTAAGATACATAGAAGGGGTGGGATACATAATGGAGCGAAAAATTGAAACTGTTCAAACAGAAGCGCACTTGCTCGTTCAACCGAAAATATTGCTACAGTGAGAGAAAGTGTTGCAGAGAACCCACGCTTAACGATACCACGATTCATTGTCATACAGCCAATGAAATAATCGGTTTATTGAGAAACAGATTTGATGAACGATTAATTTCGCGAAGACATTCTTCAAAACTTTTTCAATGATATGCGACACGGGTTATATGAGAATAATGTAAAATAATTTTATGATATTGGGTAATTTTTGGGGTGATTTCCTAGGTAATTTTTGGGGTGATTTCGTTCCTATTTTTGGGGTAGGGATCAGACCCTCTTGAGATAGAGAACCCAAAAGCTTTTTCACCGAATTAAAAATAAACGATAATTGTGGAAAAATAAAATTGACTCGCATGATCCATTCGTTCTTGAGGTATCATCGGTACTGACTTCTTTGCGGATTTATGAAATATTTCTTACATTATTTGGATCAACGTCGAGAAAAATGGATTTCGACCAGGGTCATTTTTCATCATTTTTATCAGGATTTCAATAACTTGATCTTAGACTTACCGAATTTCAAAGTTATGTTGTTGATAACAACATTAGAATTATCAGGAAATCGGCGAACCTAAGTGTGTCACACCGCAGCAATTACATGATATCAGCACTAATATTCATGCAAATTCGGAACTTTTCATTTTTCATTTTTTTAACCATGTTTTTGTAAACGCCCTTCCGAATCAGCTTATTGCTCAATCAGTTCTACTTAAAACACTTTACCCTTCCTAAGTGGGTGTCCCGGCAAAAATGGAATAATGGATAATTTGTTATAACGTAATTGTAGAAGAATCTTCTATTAATCTATGTACAATTTGATCAAGCGACTTCACCTTCCTGATAGTTTGGCACAGTGAGTGCGATACAAATTTAACTGAACTTAGCAGGTATGGTTACTGTAAATTTATCCGAACCTCATTTGCCTCATCTGTGTACAATGTAACGGCTGGTAAGCCATTCGTATTCTCTTCCTACAATCCATCCTAATTTCGGATTCTTGAAACGGTCGCAACTAATTAAAAGTTGTACGTTGCTTGGTATGTGGAAACAGGCTTGGCCAATGTTAATTGATTTAGGTTCTAGATTTGTTCACTGTCGATAGATTTAACACGCAGATTTGACAATACTAACACCCCTCTCCTAGTCGTATCACTTCTAGTGATTCGACCACTCATCGTCTTGGTTACTAGATCATTAAATTGAAACTTAGACTGTGTGCCTAAGAGTGATTTTTTCTACTAAATTGCCGACTAACTAAATTATTGAGTAGTTATGCTATTAGCCACCAGGTTTTATCATTTAGATTCCTGCTGAGGTTGCTTGACTATTTAGTTGTCATTTTCATTTTCTGTTTTTATTATTTTTATATTGTGTGCATACGAGTAAAAATGTCTAAAAGGAAATATCTCATTCTTAAATTCCGTTATTATGACATTCATGAATAATGCAATTTCCATATCCATATTTGTTTTTTTTCTATTTCCTTGATTTTAAAAAATAACAAATCGGTGTTCTTGAAAACAATATGACAAATGAAAAGTCATAATTTAGTTTAGTTTACAATTTAGTTTACAATCGGAGGCACAGCATATTTAAAAGATACTAGTGCCACCTTTGAAAGAATGATATGAAACAGTCATTAATTTAGTTTAGTCGGCAATTTAGTCGAAAAAATCGCTCTCAGGCACACAATCTTACAAAATATTTGTTCAATAAAGTCGTTCTGACTGTTTTTTAAATCTTAGTATGCTGCTTTATAAATGTTTCCTTGCAACTGCTATTCACTTCAAATGACAATCTCTATCACTTGAAATTTTGACGTGACAAATAAATAAAAAAAAAAAAAAAATTTAAACTAATGCAGCCAACTAAGATTTAAAAAATTTTCATTGAGAGTTTTGCACATAATTATTTACTAAATTTTGAATTTAAAATCTAATAACCAGGAAGATCCATTGGTACGTCGTATGAAGTGATACGTCTAAGGGAATCGAGTATTAAGACTGTGGTCCAATTCGTTACTTATTTTGTGGAGACTGACTTATTTGAAAGTCTACAAACAGTCTATTGTCAGCTAGACTTATTGTAGGCTTGTTTGATTTTTAGGAAACGCTTGCGCCCAAACTGGTAACTCTTCAAAATAATTCAATCAAGTATTCTATAAGTCTATTCGACAGGAGACTTATTGTAGACTTTCAAATAAGTCAGTCTCCACAAAATAAGTCACGAATTGGACCGCAATCTAAATCTCTCTAATCTAATCTCTTCTCGGTATGTAAGATCCAGTTGGTAATAGTGCATCTTAAGCAACAGGTGGGTGAGGCGGCAATCTGGATAGGTGGACACTTTATTTGGCTTGGTTGAGGCAGTTTGTTTAATTTTAATCAGAATATTCTAAGTAATTGAAAATGCCTCCTTTTATATTCGGGCCATCGTCTCTTTGATCTGCACTGGAACACATTCTGCCAATCAGCTAAACACTTGAAACTCTCTGCAACTTCGGACTAGGTATTGCTTACGACGTTTAAGTTCGACGTTTAAGATTGAAAAATACGGCAAATACATAAGCTATACCGTTGAGTGCTTCGCAATGCATAATTCGGTAGCACTTTTAGTTTAGTGTGAACATTTAACTCTTGCGCACAAGGACGTTTTAAAACGTAGGATTTTTTTTCCTGACGACTTGTCGTCCCAACCACTAAAGTACCGCCTTTAATAGTTTCTCTCCAACTTATGCTAACCAGGGACCCGATTCTTAAAATAGGTGGAAATTTCTCCAATTTGCTTTAAAATTCTCTATATTATTCTAATGTTTCGCTGACTACTTTAATCATTATGTTTTTGTTTTCAATTTTGCTAGTATTTGTGTACTAAGGAAATAATTCCAATTCGATTTACCCAGTCGGAATTTTTCCCTTAAGCTAAATACTCAGTTCAAAGTGAAATGAAGTTTTAACGCTTTATCCAAAAATCTATTTATTTTCACATGAAATAGAAATGAATAATTATATTTGGAGAATTTTTGTTTTTGACGTACAGCTTTGTATTGAATTTTTTTAAATTTGTTTTTTAACAAAAACATCACATCAACCATGGCACATTTTATAAATGCTAAATAAAGAAAAACATAACTGGTTTATTATAACCAACCCCGAAATAGAAAACATCATTTGGTTTTCTTGTTAGCAACATATCCCACGGGCATCAACACAATTTTGCTAAAAGTATCCGCGACATTTTAAAGCTATATATATATATGTAAACTCGCCAGCTGGAGGTTTGGAATAGCAAGGAAGAGATTTTCTTTATTTTGTTTTACATTCTCCATTATCTGAGGCTACATTGAACCCCGAGCATATCGTCATATCTAGATTCGGCAAATGGCGACACATTCTTTCTGAATTGGCCCATAGCTTGTTGTTTCGACTACGATGATGGTTTCGCGCCGTTCTCTTCATTGTCTCTTGTTCTTTTTCGCAATCAGGTACTATATAGGATGATAAATTTTATAAATTTATTTTTATTTTTTTATATTTGTGTGACGTTTAAAAGAATTGTTTATTATACGAATTTCAGGACATCTATAATATTGAATTGTAATACGCACATAAGAATAGTTTGATACCTGAGTATTTTCTTTAGGTGTGACAATGAATCTGGCAACAACCTCCTCAACAAAAATGGGCTTAAAACTCCATCACATCAGATAGCCCCCAGACTGCCAGGTATTATTTTTATTTTTGATCAGTATTGTAAACTGCATTGATTTCCAGGCTGATTTGTAATTGTTCCCTGTTGGATTTCGAAAGAACGTGCACATTATTGAATGTATGTTCACATATCGCCGGCAATCTAACAATACCTACTAACTAAATTTTTTATGAAATCGAGCTTCGAGTCTGCTATGTGCATTTTCCTGGCAATAAAATATTTTTCTTTCAAAATAACAACTAAAATTGGTTTATTTTTGATCAATAAACCAATTATAATGAATAAAGTCATTCTAGCACCGGGCAAACTAAATTAAATCGTTTTTTTAGGTTCTCCTGAAAAAACAGGAAAAATACATATAGTAGGTATTGTCAGATCGCCGGCGATATACATCGTATGTTTTATTACCGGATTTCTGCAACTTGCCACTTCTTTCCATTGTGCAGGTATGGGGTGTGATTTTCTATTCAACTTTCCAAATTGCTTCCTTTGTTTGAATTATTCGGGCTAATTTCCTTATCTCACCATTCGTAAATGAAATTTGTTGGTTTCGTCCTATATCAGTTCCAGATTTTCTCGCAGACGGTTCTCCAGGTATTCTTCTTATAAAAACAGTGTTTCAAACGTGTCTTCCGTAGTTTATTAAGTTTTTAATTTTAAATCAAATAAATGTAATTTATTTTATAATTCACTTATAATATTACACCACACTGCACACACAAAAACAAATACACAAGAAAAAAATTCTCAAACAACATTTATGTCAAAATTCCACATCGTCATATTGCGGATCGTCATATTTAGTCAATTGACTATACACTATATGGGACCTAAACTTCTGACCTAAACACGATGTAAATGCTAGTTACCCAAATTGGGTTGGATAACTTTTTTGTGTGAACTGACCCAACTTAGGTCGACAAAAAATGTGATGTAAACGATACCGACCTAAAGGGTTTTCGCATTATGAAATAGATGTCAGTAGCGACATTAATTTTAAGTAAATATGTCGGCATAAAATTTAGATTACAGTTATTAATTTAGTCAAATTTAAAAAATTACAAAGAATGAATTAAATTTCGAAATTGTTATTGGAATTATTTATGAGAAAAATATGAACTGCGATGACAACTTAAGCAATAGTTTTAGTATTACACAATAGATGGTGCAAATAAATTTTATTATATTTTTTCTTAGACCCAAATGTGACCTTTAATTTTTGCGTTGTAAACGGTTGCCAAGTGGACTAAATTAAGTCACTATTTCCGTCAGTTCACTAAATTTTTGCAGGATGTAAACTATCTCATTATTTTCGCAATGGAAATGATGTGGAGAGTTTATATGCGCCATCTTTGATGTAGTAAACACACTTGATTTTTCCCTGGTGAACTGAGTACTACAAATCAAAAACTGAAGTTGAACTTTTCATTTCTAATTTCACTTTTATAAAATTGTATGAGATTTCACGTGAATTCGAACTGAGTACTAGGTATTTTTTTAGTATGGAAAAAAATTAAGAAATATACAAAGAAATTAATAAAAATATCTGATGAAAAATTCTAAAGCAAATAATATTCCGATTGGGGAAATTTCCACCGATTTCAAGAATAAGACCGTGTATCAAATTGATGGCTTTCCATCCTCATAATTTTTTTGTTTAATTTGTAAGCATTAGTTAGGTACATGGATGACACTTAGTCCATTTCTGTCAATTTTATACCCTTCGTATATAACGTGAGCTGTATCCAATATATCAAATGTTCACCAATTAATTTTCTACTTTATTAATTATAATATACATATTTATAATGTTGTGGTTTTTCATTATTCCGAAACGCGCTATAAATTTTCTTTAATGCACGCAATATAATTTTTTTGATTTTCCTTTTTATTGTGTCCCGATACACCGTCACGGAAATATCATTTAGCAAAAATATTATTGTACATACAATCTATAAATAGTTTTGATTATTATAAATTACACAAAAGAAAATAATGCAAAATTACGAGTATATAAATTATATTAAATAACATGGTAATGATATTACGCGAAATTTTGTTGTTCATTTTGTAATTAGCACATTTGGTATTTTCTCACTTGTGCGCTGTGTGTGCACACACCATTTTGCCATAAATAAATGACTATATTTTTCCGTATGTTTTCGCCGATCGAATGAGAAACCTATATTGCTGAACACACATGTTAAATTAACAACCATGCAATTTGTAATAAGTAAGAGTTTTGTTACGTTTATAGATTTAAATGGTAAACGGAAGTGCTTGAAACGTGTATGCTAATATTTGTTATAGAGTTTGATGACATAATCGGTTGCAATGCGATTTTGAGTTTATGGTACAAAACCTGTAAATAAAAAGTTTGATTTAATGTAGGTGGGATGAATCAAAAATTACTAATACTATTCGAATAAGAGCATCTTGTTAAACTGTATGACATCAAAAATAGATACATATGCGAGGTGTGTTCAAAAAGTAACGAGAATTTTTGTTTTTTCGAAAGAATTTTATTCATTCGTATACTTCTGAGGCTGAGGCATCATTACAGTTTCGATTTTGACCAAAAATTCACGAACAAGCAATGAAGTGTGAAAAGGTGCATTCGCATAGTGCAAAGGCCATGAATTGTTTCATGCAGTAGTACTTTTTGAACACACCTTGTACATCGATTTTTACTAAAGAATAATTTCTTTATTGATGTTTTACCATAAATATATATAATGACTCATAAATACGGTTAAACCCTTCAATTCCGATTCAAAAATTCCGATTCAAAAGCCCACCCCAAAACCAGGAGGTAGATAAATCTGATTATTGGTGATGTATGAGTGTGATGTTATGTCATGTGTATATGTCGATATGAGGTTACAGTTGATTTGGGTATTACTTATATAGATGGTCACCTCACTAATTGAGATGACCACGTGTTTATAATGGAATGAATAAGGCTATTTAGCTATCGCCCAAAAAAGTGAAATACTGCTATTTTTCTGAAAAATGGATGGATCTTTAAAAATCCTATCCAAAATCGTAATTAAACAAACGAATACTGCCAATGTGTACACTGTGCCGGGAATTTCTGAAATCGGGTTGTTCTTCTGATTAGTTCTAAAATGTTCGATATATTACTGTCGTTAATTGATCCTGAAATAGAAAACATGAACAGGAACATTGTAATCTTTAAGAGATGTAAGAGTGCCAGGAACCTAAAATGTAAACAACCGCCTCCTTCCCCGCGAAAAAATAAAATAGAAATCTTATACATAAACAACAAGTCGTTTTACCTTATTCGCTAGACGGCGTAGACAGATGCATAGTAAAATATTAAGGACAAAGCCGTAACTACTATGGCTTGAAAATCTGAAAATGGACGCGAACATATTAAATAACATATAACACGTTAAAAACACCCAGTCACAACTTTTTACTGGTCACCACCAGGAATCGAATCCGGGACCCCCGAATAACAGAGCAAGCACTCTACTTACTAAGCTAACAAGGGCGACGAAGGACAGAAAAAAAGAAAGAAGGACAGTTTCTTCCTCCTTTTTATCCTTGCAGTTATAACAGCAATCAGGGCAGGAACCAACAAGTCTGCTTGCTTGTTTATCTATGAGAGAGTGTCCTGATATGAGCTTCCAAGAGATATCAGCGGCCTGTATCTTGGCAGGTCTAGTCCCGGTCCCCCAATTATTGCGCATAGCGCGCTGTAATGTAAGTCCACATCTGTCGTTCGTTAGTCCTGCAGCATGTTGAAAGTTTGGCAGCTTGTTTAGCTTGTGGCAAAGTTCTAGACTGGCTTTAAATGTAGTTTTAAGCTATGGCAACGCCAAGTCAGCGGTTTGTTTTACACCCGCATGTTACAATCAGGCCTCGGCGGCGTAAGTGATTTAAATTATATCGACCACAATATTTTTCTGCTCCGGTTTATTATTTAACTTTAAATCTGGAGAAAATTATTTTCATTAGCAGCGCCAAATATAAGGTGTCGACTAGAATCCATCTGATAGTTGCAAATTATTTGGGATTTTAAAACTGTTAACTAGTAAGTGCTTTACGTAGCTTAAATATCTGCAAAGACTCCTGTATTGACTATAGCCTATGCTCTGGCACTTCATATCTCGTTTGTACGTTCGGAGAACTACTAAATTGAACCCCAGGCTTCAGGAGCTCTTGTTCTTTACACTTTCTTATGCATATTGGCTGATTCCCACAGGCGGTTCCAATCATATATGAAGCTACCTTAGTGATTGCAACAATTGCTATTTGAAAGACATTTTCGTAGATTCCATGGGAATATGACAAATTCGCCTCAAGATTAGATAAGTGCACTAAGGCATTCGCTAGACAACTGATCAACCGAAGAACATTATCAAGTGCTCATCGGAAATGTAAGGCAGAACCGTTCATATCTTTCAGTAATAATCATTCTAAGTGATTTGTCATACGAATGCCTTTTGCCTATTGAACTCGGAATGCATGCAACCCGGTGAAAGTTTCCGTCCAAATGGCGTCCGAAAACGCTATCTATACCAGAGGATAACTGTCTTAATGCTGCAGGTAAGTATTTGAAAATGCTTTCTACCAGTCCGAGTTTCAATTCTAGGCCACTACAGAGGCAGCAATCAAGACAATCGATTTGAGTACCGCAGCATATAACCAGTAAACGTGTTTTGGTTTCAAGCCGCATTTCTTCATTTACAGAAAGAGTATTGCTTGCTTATTTGTATTTTTCTTCAATTTGTTTTTGCCAAATGAACTTTGAACCCAACCTTATCTCAATAGGCCTAGTCTCCGGAGATAGTGGGATAGATTCGGTTTTCGACAAGGTACCCGGTATAGCTTTTAGAAAATCATAAAACGTCCTTTCATCTTTGGGGATAAAAACTGAACCTTTACTTTTCTCTACACTTGTGGATCACAACTTCTTGAGCAGCCCATCTAATAAGACCATTTTTTATGTTTGTTTGGAACATTTCATCTACCTTAAAGTAACTGGATGAGATTGGATCTGTAAAGCACCCAGTTTGTTTATCTGGCATTTCCAAATTTCTCGACTTCGAGTTAGTTACCTCATCTAAGATCTTCCAGCGGAGGTTCTTCTCACTTAATAACGTGAGGCAAGAGTAATATAAATTACTTCCTGCTTTAATGATGTTAAAAAACAATTTCCGTTACCCATATTTAGTATGCCCAGATCAAAATCTGTTAAATAATCCAAAAGAGTGGTGCTCCCTCTTAAATTTTTATTACTTCTCGCAATATCTTGATACTATTGCAGCTTTCGTATACACCTTGGAACGGAGGCCTCATCTAGGTAAATAAGTAGAAGTATACATTGCGAGTCTTTTCCCCAAAAATGATTCATCGGTCAGCGTTCAGTTCCATATTTTGATTTACCGCTTGCTGTAGAGTTTCTGAAGTTTGTGGAATTGGACCCGACCAAATAGTATGAAAGGTAGGTCACAGTTCAGCGCGCTTCCACGAATGCAAGGTAGATACAATTTCCCTAACCCATTTAAAAAATTCGGTGTAAGGCAGAAGCCCATGGTATATTTATCAATTTCCTATCAATTATCTAGAAAAGTAACAAATGGTATTTGTATTCGAGATTACCGGTTCTGCCGTTGAAAGAACCTGATAATTATCATTTACTACCTCTATATATCTTATTTTAGGAATGTATCTCAAAACTCAAATTTTTCTGTTAGTCCTGTTAGTATATTAAGTGTCCTATCATTTTTCCGGGTTTGGGCATGAATTTCAGTTCAATGACTAATGAGATTGATTAATGACTTTGTACTTTTATCATTCATTTAGTTTGAATTTTTTAAATATTTATATTTCCGGTCCGTAAAGGTAGCTTCAATAGCCTATAGCAAGCGGGTTAGGTTAGGTTTTCCTATAGCAAGCGTAGAAACAAAAGAGAAAAGAATGGTTAACATTTTATACATTTTTCTTTTTTCTTCTTTTGTTTACTACAGGGAAACGATAGCCTTCAAAAATGAATGTCTAATTAAATAGGTAGGCCCATGGTTAAAGAAGCAAAACCGTTAATTATTTGAAAACTAAGACAGAAATTACCAATAAATAATTAAAGGGTGTACTACGAAATCCCAGTTTTCAAAATTCCGGTTTCAAAATCCTGGTTTTCAAAATCATGGTTTCAAAATCAAGGGTTTTAAAATCCTGGTTTTCTTTTCTTCTAGTTCTAAAGTCTTGATTTTAAAAAAAAAAATATTTTTTATTTATTCGGGCCGGCCGGACGTATTAACGATCTATTGACGGCATTTAATATTTTAACACAAAAAAAAATATCTTTACTAAAACCAAGGCTGCGAAGTTAGAGTCGGTTTCGCGGAGTCGGTACTATTTTATCGGTAGCAGGCAAATGCCTCGATCCCGATTTTTTCAATTTAAAAAATCGATGAAATAGCTATTCGATATTTTCGCGATGGCCATATTTCAGAACTTAATCAAAAAATAATTTTAGAGAGCCATTTCCATCGCACTTGTAGAATTTCAACAAAATCGGTTTAGAAATGGCCTAGCTCCATTTCTATTGAACGCTTTTTCGATAAATTATTTTAGAATCCCATTGCCATCGCACGTATCGAATTTCAATAAAATATGTTAAGGAATAGCTAAATTCCATCCATATTAGTCATTTTCTAGAAATTTATCGCAAACTCATTTTTAAATTTTGTCATCAAAATCATTTAAGAGTCCTATTTTCCCACATGTCAAAAATTCAAACCGGGATTTCCTAAAAATCGGGATTTTTTTTATACGATTTATTTTTTATACGGAAATTTTGAAAACCGGGATTTATAAAAAAAACGGGGTTTTGTTACACACCCATAATTAAATTATTACTCAATGTCATTTATCATTAACCCGGAATTTGCACCCTGGTCTCTTTTTAGTGTAAGGTACTTCTTACTTGCACTTTCAATGGTTGCGCCTTGTCGTTTGTATGAAGTAACTTAGTTTTTCGAATATTCCAATATTTCCATCAAATTCATGTTTTCCAGATATGCCGACCAAACAGTCTAGTTTTTCCATCTTGGTAGCAACATTGAGATCTTCCGTCGGACGAATAAATGATTTCATTAATCATTATTTCACTTTTTCCATTGAAACATCTCTGCCGGTAGTGATAATGCTACCTAGCCTCGGAGGTTGTCTTAACAGGATTGCACTTTGTGATTTTTTTCAGGTTTACTCACATAGATCTTTCAAATTCAGTACACACAGTTTCACTTTGGGTTTAGTCCTATGGTGGTCTTCCAGCGGCAAAGGCTACGAATTGCGTATAAATGTTTGAGGGAATCTGATTTTTTAATAGACATTTCTGAGTATGAAGCTAACGTATGCCCATCGGACGACCATACGATGCCCATACGACAAATTACGTACCTACCATCGGATTAATTTGTCTACCGGCCCGACCAATATGTTTGCACCCGATCGTGATCTATAGGTAGGATTTTTGGAGATCTTAAACCTTCGTTCATAGGTAAGAGCATTTTTTGGGGATCATTTTAGTTAGAATAAATATTTAGCTGCAAATCCAGGAAGATACTGTTCATAGTATTTGTTATTATGATTTTATTGAATTAGAGGCCAGAGCCGTCAAAGATATTCTAAGAGATCTTAATGCAAACGAAGATATATAGGGTAGTAGTTAGGGAATATGTAAGTTGGAAAAATAATGAGACTTCCGAGGAGTGTTATTTAACCTGAAGTTATGTTGATATCTCTGGAGGGCCTAAGAGTTTTCAATAAATTTGATGCTACTACTAAATTCTATGACTATTTTTCTCCGTTGAATTAGGAGCTCTAAAGCAGCCGGTGGAAGACGTCCGAAGCGATCAAGAACAAAATTGTCGACGGAAAGGTTTTGGCCGCCGTGGTGGGATGAGCAAGGTTATTCGTTGACTATCTTAATAAAGGAAAGATCATCAACAGCGAATATTATGGTGTTATTAGTACGTTTGAAGGAATAATGTGCAAAACCGGCCTCAAATGTAAAATAAAAAATGCTGTTTCACCAAGACAATGCATCGTCTCACAAGTCGTTTGCTTCGATGACAAATTTGCACGATTTGAAATTCGAATTGTTCACCGTATTCTTCGGATCTAGCTCCCAGTAACTACTACCTGATCGCAGACATTAAAAAAATACTCCAGGGAAATAGAATAAAATCGAATTTTGAAACAAAAAAAAAATATTGTTTTAGTAGTCAGCCTCGAGACTTGTTCATCGACGAGTTATTTTTATTGTATGAGCTAGTATTTACCAAGTTTTCTGCTTAATTTAGGCCTAGGCTTTATCGAGTTTACCGCCACACTTTTAATACATCCCAATCGTTTTGCTCTCCGGGATTGAACCGTTTGATTTTATTTTCTCGATCGACATGCAAAACATACGAGCTAAACAAAAACGCTTTTCTACGCACATGCGCTCGATTTTCCTATCTTTCCACAAAACGCACTTCACACAACCCTACGAGACAAACTGTCAAGCCAATGAACGACAGTAAAAAAAACTCCGGTTGTTCATTTTTTATATATGTGCGTTGGTGCGTGGTTTACTTGCTTACAATTTCTCGCAATTGTTGTCTCTTTCTACTGTGTTTTTCTCATAATGTTGGTTTGTTTTTATTATTTTGCATTTACCCAAATATTACTCAGATTACTTAACACTACAACGCTCTTCGGGTGAAATTTCACCCATTAATGATTTTAAAGTTATTTTACCTTTTTATTATGAAATTCAGGATGGTTAAAATTTTTGAATTCGTTTGTGTTATTCGTTTGTATTACAAATAAAATATTGAAATATGTGATATATGGATGGATATGTATATAGATTTTATATAATATATATTCGGGGAAATTTCACCCGAGCAATGCATGTGTAATTTTCTTTTGAGAGTCGTATGAGGGTTAAAACACAAAGAAGGTGGAAATCTTTGGCCATGGAATTTGGATTTGTATCCTGGACGTAAATTTTTTTATGAAATTGGAAAATAGCAGATTAAGTTCCCTCTCACTCCAAACCATCGTGAAATTGCGGCAACTCACTTTTTACTGATTATAACCAACCGAGTAACAGCCTCTTCAAAATGCCTGGTTACATCACCCTCTTAGTTACCGAAAAAAATTTGTTCAAAATGTCTAAAAATTGAGAAGCCACTTCTGATACGGAAAATTGATAAACACACTCCTATGTAGTATCAGTTTATCATATTTAACTGCCGTGCAACTTTATGTCGCCCGAAAACAGATATTGTGATACAGTATTCTCATCAACCAAGCTGACCCAAAATATCGAAATACCAACCGGTACTAACTACTACCAAATATTCGTTTACTACCAATGTTCATTCCTGAAGTGCTATTACGCTATTAGATCACTGGCGTGGTTACACTCGATATAATTCAGACCCCAAAAATTTCCTAATGGGTCAATCTCCAGTCTTTGTAAACAATATCTTTAAGCTTACTTAGTAGGAGCACTTATTACTGTTAAAACCGTTAACGTTCTTTAACTCCTTTCGAAAGAATCCCTAAGTGCGAAACCAGTGAAACTTGTATTTAGGTTATTGGAATCTGAATTCAAAGGAAATGGAAAAGCAAACAACACTAATAGTGAATTTCATAAATCAGTAAAGCTATTTGCCACTTGTTTTTACGAGTTTTTAGTATGTCTACATCAATTTAAATATTCATGCAACCATTACATTTTTATCACTCTCGAAAAACGCTGTATAGATCTCTGACAACATGGAAGACCTCTATTAAGTTGATTTATAAATACAAATTAATAAAAATGAAAATATTATAAAAAGGTAATTTGCGAGAATAATTTATCACAAAAACCCCTAATTTGGGCTCAACGTGATAATAGGAATCATCTTAATGTTATTGAAGAATGTATACTACTAAGAAGAAATATGTACCAAGAAAACAAAAATATATCTTATTTAATGCGATATTATAAGCAAATTAAATTTAAAGCAATAAACGTAACGTAATTTTCAATTAGGTGTGTTAAATTCAAATGCTTTTATGGATATTGTATATGTATCATCATATGCCAGCAAGCGGCAGCAGTATTCACCTGCTTATCATATTCTGCACATAAAATATAAAAACCATATTCATGGCTTAATAGAAAATTTTCTTAATACATACATAATATTCAATTTACTTATGATATTAAAGTGTTGTTTTTTTTTTTTGAAATTCTATTTTAGTATTTTACTTACATAATCGTAACCTTAAGTACAACAAATAAGCTAAGCAAAATCCAACAACAGAAAATAATAATAATAATTTGCTAGAGGGAGGTTATGGTCGAATTGTTAGAATAAAAATATCTTTCCTTTTGTGTTTTGAATACTTACACACGTTTTCCGTTTTTCTTTTTGGGGGAAGCCAAACAAGCACCAATTTGTGGTCTATTGTATAATAAATCATTGTTTTTCTTGAACTCGGCTTGTTTAAAGTTCAAGATCATGGGAAAGGTTTTAAGATTTAAATTTTGTTGTGTATGTGTTTAGGAATCGATTTGCAAGATGAATGAGGCCTTTGTGGTTTTTATAATATAGTGTTCGTGTGGAAAATTCGTTTACTACATATTTTAATATTCTTGTTGATTGTAGTGTAATTGATTGAAGTGAAAATTTAACATGCTTTTACTGAACCATAACTCTTAAATGTAGATTCTAAACTTAGTAATAATATTTTGATGTTTTTTTTTGTATTAATGTTTCATTTTATTGATTTATGTATTTTTATATCTTTTCAGGTAAGTTTAAGCTGTTTCCTAAGTATGCACGAATTAACCCTAATTGAATTTGTAAGTCATTATTGAACACATTCTAAAAACTGTAACGGCAATGATGCTGAGGTTATTGATGCATTATCTATCTCTGCCACGCGACCCCACATCGCATTGGCACATATACAATTGAGTGCGCTCATTTATTAGAGAAACCAGCTAATAAAATAAATAAACCTGGGTAAAATTAACGGTCAAATTCAATTCACGAATGTCTGCTCAAAACAAATCGACTATCAAGTCGTAACACTCGCTGACTAGCGCGATTGACATCTTCATCTTTCAATGAAAATTAAAAAACTGGCGCCATCTGATATACATTATTTATCAAGTTTGTAGCCGGTTTCAGTTAATTTTCTCTAATTCCTCAAATAAATGGAATTTAAAGTATTTTAATAAACACGAAAATTGTTTCGTGATTCGTTTCCTACGACATCCTATGTCTCCGTTCCAAAAAACAAACCAAACGGGCTCACGGTGAGGATTCAACTTGATTGATAAGGAACGGTGGTTCTGTGCCATTTATGTATGAAAAACAATATGATTAATATGCCCGCGACTTCGTCAACAGGCCTGCATCCTAACATCAAAATTTTTTATGACTTTTTCCAATAAAAGCGTATTAATGACATCAATTTCAGCTCGAACATTGTTTTTAAGTTCTTGAATTGTTTGCGGACACCTAACGTTCCAAAAAAATTTTTGTTGACAATAAATGAATTGATGCACGACTTGCGTGGCAAGTCGCTCCGTTTTGTTGAAACTAAAGGTTGTTGGCACGCAATTCATTCATTTTGGGTCCCCAAAAGAACCAGTTAACATGTTGCGATAACGTTCTCCATTCACTGTAAGGGCATTTTCCTGTTCGTTTTCAAAGAAAAACGGCCCAAAGATTCTACCAGCCCATAAACCACACCAATCAGTGACTCTTGGAAGATGAACTTCTGCTTCGTGAATAACATGAGGATTCTCCGCTCCCCATATTCGACAATTTTGCCTATTGACTTACCCATTAAGATAAAAATGAGCTTCATCGCTAAAGATTATTTTTGATAAAAAACCTTCATTTCTTTCAAACATCGACGACGATTTAAATGGTCTGGTGGCTTCAATTTTTGATTTAGTTGAACTTTGTATGGATGTAAATGAAGATCAACATGCAAAATGCGTCGTAATGTAGCTCATGCAATGTTTAGTTCTTGTGAACGATGCCTGGTTGATATGCTTGGTTCATTACGAACACTTTCACTAACAGCTGCCACTGCATCAGGAGTACGAAGTGGATGAACATGTTGATACGGCCTACGACTTTCCACTGAAGCAATGTCTTCAAAACGATCCATAATTTTGCCAATTTCACGCTTAGTAGGACATCCATGACGACCAAAACTCTCACGTAATTTACGAAAAGTTTTTGTTTGGATGATCAATTTGGATGATCAAAATACGTTGCTGTATTGTTAGTGACTACATGATGATAAATGGCATAATGTTGACTTTTCATGTGTCAAAAATTTTTTAGAACAGATAACATAAAATTCATCAATTGAAAAGGAGACCAACAGATAGATGGCCCACTATGTACATGTACTGCTTCTTTTCGTTGCCGTCATTTTGAAAATGCGTCTTATCCAAATCAATATTCACTTTGCAAAATTCAGTTTTAAGTTCAGTTCCAGATTTTCAAGTGAGTTCTTTATTTGCTCGTCAAATCGGAGGAATCAGGGGCCTAAATATTGAATTCGACGTTCATTTTCGACGGCTATCGTTTTCCTATAGCAAGCATGCAAACAAAAGAGAAAATAATAGTAAACATTTCATACATTTTTCTTTTTTCTTCTTTTGTCTGCTATAGGAAAACGATAGCGTTCGAAAATGAACGTCGAATTCAATAGTTAGGGCCCAGGAGTTCGTGATGTGTGGAATGAAAATGACAATTCCGAGAAAACGACTATTCTGAGAAATGCTATTCCGAGAAAGCGACAATTCGAAAGTAATAAAAACTAAGCAATTTTATGTCTTATTTCATTCAAATGCAAAATAAATTCGATTTTTCTTAGTTTTTCCATTCCACTTTACTTTTCTAAAATAATTCCTTTGGAAAAAATTAAGCCCTTTGCTTCAAAATTTGTTTCAAAAGTTGCATTGTATTTCAAAAGGAAGGTGTTGTTTCAACTACAGTGGATCAAAAATAAAGTCGTACACCTACCATTTAATTCTTTATCACAGAATAAATAGTAAAATAGAAGCTTTTTAAAAAAGTCCAATACTTTGCTTAAAAGCTCTACTCATTACCTTACAAAACCACCAAAATAAAAAACAAAATTTTATTTCATTATAACAAAAAAAAATCAATAATATAAAAAAAGTAAAAAAAAACTCAAAAAAGAACTCGGACAGTGTTATAATTTAATTCATTTAAGTTAAGACTATGTCTTGAAATGTTTCATGTATGTATAATTCAATATTTTGTTGGCAAGCCCTTGTTTTTGGTCACCGCCAGAAGCCTCCTAGGCATGGATTCTACTAAATTTCGACATACAGAACGATCAATTTTGGCCCATTTCTCCTTGAGAATACGTTTCAGCTGTTCTTTATTCGAAATCACGTGCTTTTTTAATTTATTTTCTAAAACAGCCCTTAAATGTCCAATCACATTAAGATCCGGTGATTGTGGAGGCGTGTCTATAACATGAGAGCAATTGTAAAGCAACCAAAGTCGAACATTTTGAGCTTTGTGCTTTGGGTCGTTATCCTGGTAGAAATAAAAGTTTTCTTTTATTCCCAATTGCTCAGCGCTCTGCACTAAATTTTGCTTCAAAATGTTCAAATTTTTCGTTTGATCCATGATGCCATCAATAATGCATAATTTTCCTGGGCCAGCAGCTGACATACACCCCCACACCATCACCGAACCACCACCATGTTAAACAGTAGCTTGTAAGTTTTTTTTCGTAGTTCTTCGTTTGGTTGTCTCCATATACCATAACATTGGCCATCTGATCGGAATAAATTAAATTAACTTTCGTCTGAATAAATTACTTTGTTCCATAATTCTAAATTGGCACTTTTATATGTTTTTGCAAATTGTAAACGTTTTTTGCGGTTTCGCTTACTAATGAAAGGTTTTTTACGAGGTACTCTTCCATGAAAGTTTTGCCTCCTCAGTACTAATCTTATCGTTTCTGGGTCTACACTTTTTCCCAGCTCCATGGAAACTTGTTTGGTAAGCTTCGGATCACTAAGTTTCGGATCCTTTTTAATTTGGTGGACGATCCATCGCTCATCTGCTGACGAAAATATTTCTACCGAATATTGTCTACCAGATTTTGGTTTATTTTCCAGAGATTTCGATAAATTAAATCGTCGAATTATGTCATGAACCGTTGAGTTTGGCCTATTTATTATTTTTTCTATTTCTCTAACAGATTTATGGTCGTTGTAGTATTTAATAACCAGTTCTCTAACTTCTACAGATGTTTGGCCACGTTGTCTTCCCATATTTATTTTACTAGTAAAAATGCAACTGCTCGGCGTTGATATCACAATATGACTAAATATTTTCTTCGAATTGTAGATACATATTTTCATTGCATGTTGATTTTGGGGATTTCCCCTTTTTGTTTTATCAAAATTTCCATGAACATAGTAGGTATTGTCATCTGTCCGAGTTCTTTTTTGAGTTTTTTTTTTTACTATTTTTATATTACGAGTATTTTTTTGTTATAATGAAATAAAATTTTGTTTTTTATTTTGGTGTTTTTGTAAGGTAATGAATAGAGCTTTTAAACAAAGTATTGGACTTTTTTAAAAAAGCTTCTATTATACTATTTGTTCTGTGATAAAGAATTAAATGGTAGGTGTCCGACTTTATTTTTGATCCACTGTGACCAATTTTTCCAAGATGTTAGCGTCATTATAGATCATAACAATATTTACTTTATACATATTATATACTTAATTAATTGTAAATCGTAAAACACAGATTAAGTAAATATTATAAATACATTTTTCGCGAAAACTAATTCTAAATACATATAATTTCAACGAATTTTTATTTCTCCGAGTTATGTTTTCTATTAATTTTGTTTTCTCTGAATTAATTTTTCTCGCAATTGTAAAGGATGATTCAAACGCATTTGGTTTATAATTTATAAAAAAAACACAGTAAAATGGCAAAATGTTTGAAATTTTTATTTGAACCGATAAATCAATGTTTGCCATTTACTTTTTAAAGATTATTTCATGTAAATGGTGACCACGGCTGCTTTTTTAATTTTTCACCACTTTTTCGATCATTTCGGCTAGGACTTCGCTGATGACACATTTAATATTATCTTTCAATTCTACAATTGTTGTTGGTTTTTTGGTATAAACGAGAGACTTCACATAGCCTCATAACAAATGTCAAGAGGCGTCAAATCGCACGCAAAATGCGGCAATTTGGCTTATTAACGTACCTCACCAAAAATGAGCTTCGTCGCTGAACACAGTTAAAAACAGATTTTACTAATGTTGTTATAAGGCTTACTCATCAAAACTTCGACGCCTGTGGCAAGATGAAAAGGCAATACAAACTGAGAAAAATTGACTTTGACAGATGTCATAATCATTGTGTCAAAAACATACAAGAAAAACTAATAAGAAAAAAAATCACCTTTAGTTTTCTCTAATTTTCCTCTGATTTGTTGTGAAACCCTAGGTTACACTTAGGTGCTAAACCTAAAACAGAAATAGTTAATTTGGTAATACTGACTACGTGACTTACAATTGATGCTCAAGGCTTTTTGTTTTTTTTGTAAATTTCAATAATTAAATTGAATTCTGGAGCACATTTAAAAACGAGCCTCAGAAATATTAGGCTGTCGAACAAAATATATTATGGTAATGTATTTCATGCGTCCTATATTTTATAGCTTAATTGTATAACGAAAAATATCAGTATTGCATAAACTGGGTATTAGGCCCTTTCCCAAACACCGACTTATTACAGGCTTGTTGACTTGTTTGACACCATCTTGAATAAGTCAGTCAAGACGTTTGAATTCATTGTACCGACTTATTTGTGAATTGTGACGTAATAACAAAAAACCAAATACAATTTATATTATATGGAAGAATTCTTGACATGTTGGTCGTTACCACTAGATTTGAAAATAAAAACTACGTGGTATTACATTTAGACTGCGGTCCAATTCGTGACTTATTTTGTGGAGACAGACTTATTTGAAAGTCTACAATAAGCCTCCTGTCGGCTGCACTTATTGTAGACTTGTTTGACTTTTACGGGAGGCTTGCGCCCAAACTGGTAACGCATCAGAATAATTCAAGCAATTTTCTAATAAGTCTATTCAACAGAAGACTTATTGTAGAGTTAGTCAGTCTCCACAAAATAAGTCACGAATTGAACCGCAGTCTTAGTCCAGACAAATTTTTGGAGGCATTTCTGTGAAGACGTACTTATTTAAATAAGTCTCGCGAGGTGACTTATTTGAATATATAAGTCGGTTTCCACAAATAAGTCGGTGTTTGGGAAAGGGTTTTTGAACAGAATATATCCCAATAAAATAGGAACACACAAAGTTTCCATGACTATCCTTATATTGGGGATGCCTCACAAATAAAGTAAAAGTACAGAATAGTTTAATTTCGAATTAATGAATTGCATTTGCCGGGAGAGGTGTTGCACACGCACTCTTCCATAATCATAAAAGATTGCTGCAGATTAGCCTTAATTAATAAAGAGCTGGTTTTGAAAATGTGGAAAAAGTAAATGTATGTTTATATGTTTATGTTCTACACGTATGAGATTTAAAATTGTTTGAAGTAAAATCTAAATCGCTTGAAAATATAATATAAACACTAATTACTATTATTATTGTCAAAATAGTTAGCCTTGAGTTCAATGTTCAATTATCCTATGGCAGTTCGAAATCGTCCCTAATGATCTCAAATCGCCCCAGATCTTTATAAAATCGTCCCAAACCGTCTAAAATCGTATTAGATTAACTCAAAATGTAATAAAATCGTTCCACATCATATCAAATTGCGCCTAGTTACATCAAACCGTTTCAAACCTTAAAAAAATCGTCTAAAATGTTCCGACTCATTTCAAATCGTAATAAAATCGTTCCCAATAGTCTCCAATCGTTTTAAATTGTAGTGTCTAAAATCACCTGATTCTTGTACCACCAAATATCTGTAGGTTATTGCATAAATCTCGTAATGTTTTATCTAATGCTTCTAATGATTTATGATGCGCCATTGTGCATTCGTCCCAGATTATTATTTTGCATTGTTGCCGATCATTTCAAATCGTCTCAAATTATCCCAAACATCTGAAATTGTAATCAAATGGATTCCAAATTATCTCAAATCGGCTCAAGTTATCCAAAATAGTCTCAAATTCGTAATCAAATCGTCTCAAATCTATAAAACCGTTCCAAACCTTTCTAAATCATCTTGGTTTCTGTACACTAATTCTTGAATGAAATGTAATTGGGCCTTACAGTAGATCAAAGACGCCAAGATACCATCCCAGTGAGTTAAATTTTATTGCATTTAACTGTCTTATGACTCGTGTTTAGTTTAGTATCTTTCCAGGAGTAACTTTATGTGGAAAATATGTCAGAGTTCTCCATTGAAATTTCAAATCTCGAAACGAATATGTTTTTTCGTGTGGAAGCCGCTCTCAGGGTCAACTTCGAAAGGATATTGTCGCTATTGCCATTAATAGGTGTTACATCAGATAAATTTGAAGTAACTCGTTATTTGTATGCGTAATAATAATTAATTCCTTCTGGCCGCGAGATTTCTGGTTTCGTTATTCAAACCAGGGTGTGCCATTTAAACAGAGCTGTGAGGTTACTGAAATTTTCGGAAATTCCGGAAATATGTTGAAATTAGCTATTTTCAACCACGGCGATTGGAAATAGCTGATACCAGTAGTTTTGCATTATTAAATCGTTTTTGTTTCACAATTTCGTTTTTCTGTAGGTATTTTAATTTCAGAATTTCGTGTTTCGGGGTGATAACACCAATTTCTATTTACAGTCTTGTGTTCAGTGGTAACAGTTTTAAATTTTTTTTTGTACGAAACAGAGTTTGTCGAAATATTTGATATGGTTTTAAAAAAGAAAATTCAGGGGTGCATATGTTATGGCCAACACTCGATTTTCTTTTACCAAGAATACATCATACTTAATTTTCAAAGCCGAATATTTGACTTCGCTTCCATAGGAGCAAATGCTGATATTTCTGGTTTCGCAAATTTAATTTAGAATCAGTTTATTATCATTTTTCTTATAAATGATATACTTTTCACAATATTTGCAATCAATAAAAAAGCTCAAATGGAAGCTGTCACTCCCATTGGACCGATTAAGATTAAAATTCACTGGAATCTCCGAATTAATGAAAAAAGCTTAAATATGACGTTTCACCCCGTCTAACAATTCGTCTGGGAAGGAAATACAGAAATTTGAGACATTTTTGAAAATCACTTTTTTGGACAAGAAAAGTACAAAACTAAAAATATATTTTATTTCTCAATTTTTTTAGTGTCGTACATACTGTCGAGCCGAAGTATGTATATCTACAGCCCAGACGGTTTGTCCGATCAGTATTAAACTTCATACTTAAGTATTTTTCAATAATTCGGAGATCCCAGTGATTTTTTGTCGAAGTCGGTCCATTGGAAGTGTCAGCTTCGATAGGGACTTTTTCATTTATTGTAAATATTTGGAAAACTATAGCATTTACGAGAAACATATAATGTAATAAAACATTCTAAATAAAATTTGCAATAATATTGGCCTAGATCATTTTTACAAAATTTTACCGGAAATGACTATTTTTGAGAAAAAAAAACAACTGTTTTTTTATCGTAAATTCGGTCATGTACAGCCTAGACCGATTGATCGATTGAAATGAAACTTCATACGTAAGCTTTTTCCATAAATTTGGAGAGATGAATTTTGGCAGAAATCGGTCCACTGGAAGTGGAGCTTTCATTAGAGCTTTTTCGTTTTTTGCAAATATTTTGAGAAGTACATTATATAATTTATATGAAAATCACTATGAACTAAAAGATTCTAAATAAGGTTCCCGACAATCCCATCTAGTTCAGTTTTTTTAAAATTTAAGGGGAAACGATGATATGTGGCAAACACCATTATTTTTTAAATCAACCTGTTATACAGCCCAGATGGGCAGATTTGTCGACATGAAACTTCATACCTTAGCTTTTGCCACAAAGTTGGAGATTCCAGTCAATTTTGACCGAAATCGGTCCACCGGAAGTGACAGCTTCCACAAATGCTTTTTTCCACGAGTAGTGGCACCTTCAAGAAGAGCTTTTGGGTTTTTGCATATATTTTGAAAAGTATGTCATTTACGAAAAAAAAACTATTATGAACTAAAAGAAACTACATTTTTGCAACAACGCCGTTCTTTAGTTTTCCTAAATTTAAACGGAAATGATTATTTTTGCCAAAAAGCTCTTGCAACAAAAATTCGGAAAGATATTTTGAAAAGTATGTATACATCAGTTACAAGAAAAACAACTATAATCTAAAATTCTAAAAGATTCGTCTTGAAATAATATCGGTCCAAATTAGTTTTCTAAAATTTTTACGGAAATTAAAATTTTTGGCGAAAAAATTTTTCAGCAAAAATTCGGTCCCTGTACCATACGGATTGATTGATCGAAAAAATTTTTAAAAACAAAAAGATTGTACGTGTTCAAAGCTTTACTGGAAATGACGAGTTTTAATAAAAAAAAAACATTATGTGACAAAAATTCGACATCTCTACTAATCCAGGGGTGGGATGTTGTAACATCACTTTTTTCGATACCATCGAAATTTACATCTCTTTCATCATGAATAAAATTTAAGGTTTTTTCATTTATCAATTGCATTGTTTCTATTGCGATCTCTATTTATTCGAATGAAACATTAGTAGTGTTGCTTTCGCAAATCCGCTTAGCTTAGCTAAGAAATGTGAAAGCAACAACTTTTGGCTTTAAGTTTTTAATGCGTTTTAATTTTTCTGTGTTGCTTCATTTTATTAATATTTATTTTTTTTTTTTTTTATTTTATGAAATAGAACAAATTAAATTCGGTATTTTGCTATCAAATAACAAATGCCAAATTTTACTACAAGATAAATTTTTCGAAAAAAATAGAAAAAATCATGCCTTGCGGTAAACACCATAACCATAAAATGATTTTATTTCCCCTAATCCTAAAAATTTTTTTCTTAACATTCTAAAACAATCGGCTGAATACAATGCAATTGTTGTTGTAATATTTTGAAAGCAACACAGCTATTATGTCGCTTTACTCTTATTCCATCACCTACGTTTTTTATGAGTGATGCTTCATCGAAAAACAAAAAAGAGATAAATAAACAATTTACTCTAGTAGCGTGTGATCGCAATATAGAAAGCAAAATTGAAAAGCGAAATAGCGAGCAATTTTATTTTAGGAAAAAGAGATATAATGTTCGATAAATATCGAAAAAAGTGATGTTACAACATGCCACCTCAGGCCGATTGACTATTCGGAATAAAACTTTTTTGCTTAAACTTTTTAGATTAATTGGGAAATTGTTACCAGATTTAGTGTAAATGTGTATCGGTAGTGGCAGCTTTATTAATTTTGCAACAATGCAATTAAAACATTTAATTAAATTTAAATATTGAACTTTTAATCAACAGAGATGAAATTGGTGGTTGTCTGAACTTTAAGCTTTAAATACAGTTTTGCCAAAAGTCCGGTTAGTTTAATTTATCGCTTTGAAATGAAGTGTGGTGTATTCGAGTAATCTACAATCGATGTCTAATATCATCTAATTCGAAATTATTGTAATTATTTTGTCGGAAATAGTAAGAAAAGCTTGTATACATAGTAAAATATAGAAATATCACGTCTTACAACTTCGATTAATTGTGCCACAATAACGAATCACAGTTACCGGAATCGATGTTGGAAATGGCATAAAACTTTACTGCTTTACTGGAAATTAAAAATTTAATATTTTCTTGATTTCAATTTTGATAAAATAATACAATAATAAAATAAATTTAGCTTTAATTTTCAATTTTATTTGAAGCTTTTGAGTAATCCATTCCTAATTGCGCCTTCGCCACAATGCACTGGAAAAGTGTAAATATTACTTATTATTATTACTTATTATTATTATGCTACCCATAGGCTGAAAATGAGGGTCGTAGGTTTTACTACGTAAATAACAGTAAAATTAGTATGTAATTATTTTAATGAATTATTAATTTGTTTTTGTTGTTTTACGAAAATAGATACAGAGAAATATTCATTTTCAATTATCAGCCTCTGTCTTAACAATATTTTCTAATAATATCTACAGGTTAGATTATCGCATTGCGCTTAAATTTTACCAATCCCAATAATACCAACATTAAAAAATTAAACCTCCCCTACAAAAAGGTATACGAGTATGTAATTACTTTTCAACTCGACTAAATTATTTTTTATTATAGACATTTCGATTAAAAACGAGCAATCTTATGTAAGTACTTGTGTGTGTGTGTGTGTACGGTAATACAAAAATGTATGTAAGTAATTAAATGGGGTATAAGAAAGTGAGAAGAGTGAAAGAAAAGTTTCAATAAAAATATAGTACATACATATTATGTGATACATAAACTCGTAACAAGAAAGAACTAAGAAAATTTTCTAGTTTTTCATTATACATGCAATACGAGTATGTAAGTAGGAAGTTGTAGTAATCATCAGAATATACTGAAATAAGATATATGGTACGCTCAAATTATGCTGAATTTTTATGTTCGAATTAACAATCCATTACATAACAAAATTTCGTATAATATTATCACACGGGATATATCATTCGAAAATAGAAAATGAAACCTTTATCTATTTCGACAATTTTTTGTTATTTTTTTGTATTTTGATTCGGATTCAAAAAGCAACAAAACTCAACCAACTTACCCTTTTTTGTTAGGGTATATAGCAGTCATTGTTAAACCAATTTTTCATTCAACATTCGGAAAAACTCTCCTGGGACCATTTTGTTTTTATATTTCGGATGTACATATACTCTTACATTATCAACATACTTCTTCGTGTTCTTATATACATAATTCTGTTGTACTTGAGAAAAATTATTATTTTTTGATTAAATTTTATTGATTTTTCATTTTATAATACATAATTTTTCCCATTTTTTATACAATGTTTTTTTTGTTTACGCGAGGAACAGCTTTGTATAAGAGCTTTTTTGATATTTGACGAACAAATGGAGAAAAAATTGTATAAATAAATAAGATGCCTATTTAATTTTAATACACATACTTTAGGGATAAATGGATTTATATTTTTGTGTAAAGCGCGGAAAGAATTCGAAGTTAATGTGCGTGATAAATATCATTATGGTGAAATGTTTTTGCATATATAAAAACAACTTAATGAGATTCATATGAAGGAATGAGTTTACATATTTCTAATCAAACTTGATAACAACAACAACAACATTGAGAATAATACCAGGATAATATATTGTAAACTAATTTTCGTCTTCCCTTTATATCCGAGTATTGTAGGCTAACATCTTTCCTTATTTCGCAATAACGAGATAAGTTTATTCAAAATATAAGAAAAAATGAAAGACGCTTTCCTTATATTTTACTTTTCATTATATTATGAGAAATCTAATATATAGAATAAAGTTTTCCCTCGTCCTTTTATTTTAATTTTCATTTTGTGTACTTACATCATACAAATTGATAAAGACGGAGATAATTTAAACGTAATTTTTTTTGTTCCGTAAAAAACCCACGACGGTATTGTGGAAATATTTTTACGAATAGAATATTATTTTTCTTCTTCCAGCGATATTCTTATTACTTTGAATTTGGTCGAATCTAATTAGGCAAACAAATATTTGTTAAATGTGTTTAAGGAATAATTTGAATATGAAAACTGTTGCTGTTTCCTTATATTAATTTCGGGGAAAGAAAACAATTATATATCTGTTAATTAAAGTTGTAAAACTTTCAAAACGATTTTCAGTATTTTTTGATGAGAAATATTTTTCTAATCTCTTTAGATTTATTAAATTTTCAGTGGTAAATCTCCTGAAAATTATATAGGGTTAGGGAAAAAGTTCGTTGCCTTTTTTGGGTGACACTGAAACAAAGAATTTTCTTATTTCAAATAAGCTTTATTAAACCAAATATGTGCCATTTTGATCGATGACCGTTTGCCATTTTTCTGGTAGGGCCATGATCCCATCACTGTAGAACTGCTGTGGTTTAGATGCGAAAAATCGAGATCACTCATTTTTGCAGGCCTCTTTTGAATTTAATGTTAAACCAATAAGATAGTTCTGCATGAACCGGAATAAATGGTAGTCCGAGGGTACAAGGTCAGGACTATATGGTGGGTGCATCAAAACTTCCCAGCCAAGCTCTCTCAGTTTCTGCCAGGTCATCAATGATGTGTGTGGTCTAGCATTATCATGATGGAACACAATGCCCTTTCTGCAGATCAATTCTGGACGTTTTAATTACTTGTCAAACGCGTTAGTTGCTTACCGTTTGGGAAGCTTCATCTCATTTCGTCCATGATCTTTTTCGCACAACGTTGTTGTATCTTATCCACTTTTCATCACCAGTAATCATTCGCTTTAAAAATGACTCGATTTCGTTCCGTTTCAGCGGTGTTTCGCGTTAACTGTTAATTCATAGGGTACCCAAACGTCAAGTTTTTTTTTTGTATCCAGCCATTTTCAAATGGTTTAAAACTGTTTTGTGATCAATATTTAGTTCGTTACCAACTGCATGGCTACTTATTTGCCGGTCTCCATCAATTTTCATCGTCTTTTCCAGTTGTCGACCAGAGCGAGGTGCATCTTTGACATCCATATTTCCAGAACGAAAAAGCTTACGAACCGTTACTTTGCTGCTGATTTTGATAAAACACCTTCTCCTTAAAGAGCACGTCAAAGTGCAAGTTAAAATGCCACCTTTCAAACACACATAAGAATTGCCCGATACGATCAACTGAAATATATGAATGTAAATCCAACTACCGGGAAAAAGGCCACGAACTTTTACCGTATTTATTATATTTGTATTACCAAGTTAAATTCAATATATTTTTGTGAATTTACCTTACAACCACAGTAATACAAAATTGATCAATAAAACATGTTATCTGCAATCTGAAGGCGGATTCAGCGTTGCGTTCGTTCGTTCGGTCCTTCCTTCTGAAATTTTTTTAAACCAATTTCATTGGTTAAAAATGACGTTTTGTTTGCTTCTGATTTTTTTTTCAGCCACTGGGATTGATTTAAAAAAAATTCAGAAGTAAGGAAGGAATGAACAAACGCAACACTGAATTCGCTTTAAGATTATTGTCTCGAGTTTGTTTCCAATTCGACTCCTTTGCGGGTGGCCCTATATAAGTGTCCTTATGTCTACTAAAATCCATAGGGTTAATATGGCCATGGTAAATTCTGCTACGATAAAAACCCTCGTAAGTCGCAGATTAACTGAAATATCTCCAGGGGTGACTTTGTTTAATTGAAAGCATTTCACTTTGGTTGGTTCGCCTCTGAACGGATATGCGCATTAACGAAAATTATTTTCAAGAACTGTGGTCTTACCTCCAAGTATCACATTCGAATTCCCATCTATACTTAATAGTCGATTTATATTGTCGAATCCATATTTGGCTACCATAGGCGCTTGTTCCATCAAGAAACGTTGATCTTGGCAAGTTCGAATGCCTTAACTAATTTTTGCAAACCCTCTATTCACTTTATCGTCGTAAAAATATAAAAAAATATTACAAACAAAATATATTCGAAAAACATGGTGTAATATGTCGGTCGCATCAAAGGACTTTTCCAAACACACCTAAATAAATTGTTCCCAGAAGCATGATTCCTTGTAATCGATTCCGCCACTCGAAAAACTCCTCACCAATTTCTGACAAAACCGTTCAAGATGAAAAATAAAGTTAAAAATGGACTAGATCCTTTCCCCCAGAATATAAATCTGCAAAAAATATTCCGAAGCCAAGGGTCATTGCAATCGCATTTGCAATCTGTTCTTGGGCCGAGGCTCTTAACTCTTTAGCGGTTCGCTTTTCTCGTTCTTACTTTTACGACGTTGCCAGCTAATTCGAGGACGTACGGCTATAGGTCCCATTTTCTTAGAATCATCTGCACATTGCAAAACTCTATACCACCCTATAATACTGGCATGGCAGATGGGTCGGCCCGAAAATTCTGCACCCCGACAGGGGGCCATAGTTGTGTTCCTTTTCATCACAGATCGTAATTTGACGCCAAACGCCAAATCTTTAACCATTGTGCCAGATTAAACGAATTTTCCTGAAATCAGAACTCATCGATTCCAGGAACTTCAAAAGTCATCGCTCATCAATTTTTACAAAAATTGCGTTATCCAGAAGTAATTTCAAAAAACAACTGAGTCAGCTTAACGAATTTGATATATGGACTCATTGCAATGAACTCCGAGCACTCGAAATCCCACTCCGCAATTTTATCAATATATAGTAGAACCAGGGTCCGTCGGAAAATCTCCTAAACGATTTTTCCCGAATTAAGGTGTCATCCTAATCGGCGCCTGGCATTCGAAGCCCTCCGAAATTCGATGCCTGACATTCGAAACGCGCTTACGTCTAGGTTGATGGTATAATTTGACGAGAGAACACATGTTTATTTCATGTTTGCTGGTGGATTCCTGGTGGATTCCTCTGAATGGTATCTAATACTTTTAGCCACGCACTCAATATTATCAAAAGACCGAGATGTTCACAGCGTACAGTGTACATCCGCTCTCGTTTTTAGCGGCGAAACTTTGTTGGAACGCGTAGTGAAACATTTTTTAAAAAAAATTTTTGGGTTTACTTTTAATTTGCTAAAACAAATTAAATTATAAAAACATTCAAAATAAATGGGCTATTCACCGCCAGGGTACAATACTGTTAGGATAAATCAGTTTTTTCTGCTGAAACAGAAAATTTATGAAATCCTTAAACAAAATAATTGTCAGCATAAAGTTTTACAAAAACTGAAAGAAAATTATAAATTTTTCCTTACAAGAAGATTTGCACATACGTAAGTTTTCGCAAATAAATGGGCACCAAAAAAAAATTATGAAATATTTTATGTTTTTGAATAACAGTATGGGAAAAACCCCCAAGTAACTACCATGGATTTATGGTTTGATGATAGAAGTTCATTTTGAAAATAATCTAGGCACGCAGCTGTCTCCACTGGCTTAATGTGATTAAATAAAATAACTTGTTTCTACTTTAATGTAGATTTTACTGACGATGATAGCTGTATTTTATCCCAGATCGTAATCTGTTATGAAATTTCAATTTTGCATCCTGCCCCTATCGGGATTCGAAACCGGTACCTCTCGATCAAAATGCCAAAGCTTTAACTACTGTGCCATTTGGTCGGTAACCTGTAAGTTATTAGTTGCAATTTTCATTTTCTGGTGATAAGTGGCATTTGGTACCTCATTAAAAATGAGACCGAGTTTTCAAGAAAACATTCTGTTGTAGGGGGAGAAATGGCCCTCAAAAACCCGGAAAATCGGTTTGCCGCGAATATCTCCAAAAATTAGACAGTTACAGATTTTTTGTTTAGATAAGAATTGAAGATCAGTTAATTGTCTACAAAAATGATCCTGGTTTTTTTTTCGCAACATTAATATTTTTTACAAAAAGTCCGGTTGAAAAATCCAAAATTTTGAGACTCATGAAATATGCAAGTTTTTATACATTATTTTCAATGTTTTGAACTGTGGAAACTAATTGTAGATGACGCCACTACAATCCATCTATTGGCAAAATCCTCGGGCCTTTGGGATGGGAATACCCTTAAACCATGTAATTTTCAAGAATTTTTATGTTCCCGAGCGTCTTGTTTTGCTCGCAGATGAGAGCTCAAGTTATACCTATTAGGAAAGCAGACCATAAGATTAATTACAGCAGAATGGACCCCACCAATTGGCGGGAAACTAGCGAAAATCAGGTTTGCCCATATGACAAACTATTGTCCAATGAGGTTTTTCCTAACGAAAACTATAATCTCTAAAGAGTGAAGAATATTTACCCATAATACTCAACAACAATTTCTTGCAGATTGTCGGCAAATTTTTGCAACCATCCGGATCGAGGTTTTAGGAATAAAGAGTTGTAAAGTTTCTTTAAATTTCATTTATTATAGAAAAATATATAAAAATACATTGAAATTATGACATAAATCTGTTAATCACCAGTCCCCGTCGCACAAGACTCCAATATTAATTCTTGGTCATCATCGTCGCCCTCGCCAACAACTCCTTCTGGTTCTAGAGTTTCCTCTAGTTCTACCTCTTTGGATAATGTATCTTGGCTGTCTTTATAATTCGAACACTGCCGGGACTCACATGAACCACAAATAGATGAGCATGGTAGCCCTGCTTTCTTGCATGATCATGTTCCCTTACATTCTTTCTCACATTGACAAAATATCATCTTTAAGAGTTCTAGAACCGCTGGCTCTTTAATGGTTTGGACCGGCATGAGTATACCCCTACACGTTTCCATCCCCATTTTTCTGGTGACAGTTCGTTTCCGAGCCATTGGTGGACTTGCAGATATACCCGACAAAGTTGTTGCCTTGCAGCTTCAGGTGTGGGTGGCAAAGTTGCTAGTTTTAGCACGGTTTGATTTCTGTTTCTGTCTCTGGTGTGATCTTGTATCTAATTTTTGTAAGGGTTTGTGAATCATCATCACTGTACATCGACTCAAAGACAGTTTGCCCGTCCGAGTAAATATTGTTTCTAACTAACCCCGCGCATCCAAGCTCTTGGAGTAAAACATTTGCTGGGGTATTTTTTATTTTTCCGGGCTTCAAGAAATAAATTGTTTGATCTTTTGGGGTCAGGGCTGTTATCAGTACAAGGATATCAAAATCCTCTGCCACTAGTACAACTGGCGGGCCGTTGACAGCATATTTATGCAACGCCGTATGTACGATGAGCGAGTCTGCATCGTCTACTGCTTGTCTAACGGAAATGCCATTCTCTCCCAGAACACCCTTCAAATACTGAATGAAGCGCATTTTATTGTTATTATTGGACAAAACCGTTTCCTTTGGAAATGGTAAACAATGTTAGGCTCGAACCTTATCTCAGGGCATGACATGTTGTTTGCACGTCGCAAACGTTCTGACCCTTTTATACTATAGCGATTGCATTCATAGCCATCGAAAACCACTGTGACTTCCCGGGAATAATTTTCTCTTAAATGTTTTACATATCTGCCGAAAATTTCAACAAATAATTCCTTTCCCGTCCAGAGTACCCCATGTATTAAGATTCCCCCGTCGACGACGTGAATACATTTAGTCTTGTCACTATTCGCGGTTTGTGCCGAGAATATCTTTATTAGAGCCGATTTAGCGGTTTTCCGTAACATGCCATTGTCAAATATGATCATTGGAAATGGAGCTAGTTCATAATCGAAATCGGTTTTTAGGTTCTGGGGGGACTCTTCTTGGGTCAGGCAAATTCTCTGGCAAAATAACAAGTGATCTACTGTTATAACTTCATCCTGAACTTTTATCGAAGACGTTTTATTTATAAGAGATACTGCGCGATATTTTCGTGTTAATGAAATAGCATGAAACCTCTTGCCTTGCACTTGATTAAGGATACTATTTGTTCCAACCGCAAAAGCTTCGTGACAGTTAACTTTTTTCCCAGCAACGAGCCAAGTGGACAAGGAAATAAGTTCTTCTATATGTGGGAACGGGTTGCGAATTTCAATTCACCCCTTTAACTTAGCCACTCGGGCATCTACATGCTGGTCACTGGAGTTGAAACAGACCCCGCAAAACTCCTCCATTTGATTACAAATATCCACCATGAAAGAAAAGGACGCAATGAACTTGGTAGTGGCACTCGTATTGAATCCACGGTTAACTAATGCGCCACTAACTTTAACCATTCTCATAAAGTCTTGTTCAATCGTCAGTCAGTGAAGTTATCCGATCAAAATTTGGCTGTACGCCTGATCGTGTTAAACCCGTTTCGAACAAAATTATGATATTCAACTAGTCGTCGATTATTTTCACGATGACCTTGACTTTCGTGAAGGTTCTCCATGTTTTCAAGGTAATTTCTCATGTCGTGCACATAGAAATGCACTGACTGTGCGTAGTTGAAATGACCGGCCGCATGGAAATAGGGCTTGAGTACATACGCGACGAACGACGGAAGAAATGAAATTATAGCACTACTTTTAGGACTTGGGTTTTTCCCCACGTATCAATTAGATGACTATATACATTGATGGAAAGGTGAGAATTCCACCTTAGGAAAAAAAAGCCACGAAAAGAAAAAGTGCGGTTTTTCCTTGAGCATGCGTTTTCCAAATTTATTGGAAAATGGCCGTTTTTGTAAAAAATAATAATCGCACAGACGTTCGAAACGAAAAATTAGACGTTCTCAGCTTTCAAATGATGTGTCATAGAGACCAATCCGATCATGTATATAAATTTTTAATTGGTGGTTGTTTACAAAATTTCCCCGCCCTCCAAAAACAGCAAAAAATTGGGATTCAACAAACAAAGTTTTAATCAAAATGGAAAAAAATTAGATTATACAAATTTCACAGATGATAAAGGACTTTCTGAGGACTCACATCAAGAAAATTTGAAGCAAATTAGTGCAATACAAAAAGAATAGGATTCAAATTCCTGGCGTGGTCAAAATTGCGCAGGAACAGAAAGTTTGACCCGTTTTTCCAGTATGGCCAAACAGTCAAAACGTGATTCAAGTCACAGGGTATGATAGCAGTAGATTTCCTCTTTCACATGAACATGAATCATGAGAAAATATACATTTTTAACAAAATTATGGAATAATTTGTCCGCCCGCTCATGTGTAAATTCACGGACTGTGCTCTCCGGCATACAACACAAAAACTCAATATTCTAAGAGCGCTTGGGCTCGTTTATCTTGGACACGGTCAATTTTTTGGAAAAAATCATTATTACCATTTTTGTAGAAAAATGATCTTCAATGTTTATCTGAACAAAAAATTTGTAACTGACATATTTTGGGAGATATTCTTGGGGTCATTTTCTCCCCTACAACAGAATGTTTTCTTGAAAACTCGATCTCATTTTTAATGAGGTACCAAATGCCACTTATCACCAGAAAATGAAAATCGCAACTAATAACTTACAGGTTGACCCCTTCATTTACTGGACTATTATATGCAATAATAGCGCGCTAAATATAAGTTTTGACATAGAAAATTGGGTGTTCCGGCTAATTCTATCTGGCGCTAATAAAAAAACACGGCCTAGGCATTGAAATCGATATAAGGAATAATTAATTAAAAAATGTATACTATAAGGAATCTCAATTTCAAAAATTTGATATTTCAATTTAAAATTTAATTTTTATTGTTTTATTTAATCACAGAAAAATCTATTTTTTGTGATAGTGCTGTTTCTGGCGGTGAATAACAAAAACACATTTTTCTATTAGAAACTTTCTGCTTGTCTGAATTGCGAGCTTACGGCCGACTCTGTAGTAGATACATAAATAGATTTTTGGATTACTTTTTTAGTTAGAAGGTTAATTAACTTAAGGGCCTTCCTTTTAAAAAAACTTTTCTTCTAAATATATTAAGCTTTCGAACATTCGAAGTTATTAGAATAAATGCAATTTACCTACTGTTTACATGTACTGTTTACGCTGCCAAGTATCCAATAATTTTTTTATGGTCTCGATGAGGGTACCAAAGCTTTGGAAGTTTGGTTTGAAACTAATCAGTTGTTGAATTTTATAAGTAAAAAGTGTATGATGAGCATGAGACGGACTTACCATACTACAAAAATATGGAAAATAATTTGAGCATATTTGTTTAAAATATAAACGCAACGACTTGGTGAATTATTATTCTTCTGTTATCTCCTTCGTAACATGATGAGTTCGATTGATGTACACCATATTTTCAATTTAATGTTACAGGTAGGTTAACCTCTTGATCATTTGTTTTGGAATACACTCTGTATAAGATGAAAATCCAGTAAACAGATAGAAACCTTAAAATCATAGAACCATTTTTTTTATATTAGATTATGATAAGACATCCGTTCAATTTAATGAATATATGTTGCTATGTAAATGTTTGATATGAAAAACAGCAGGACATGTTCAGAGCAAACTTTGAACATAAAATATACATTTATATGTAAATGTAAATTAACTACCTCTGTTATCATGAAATATTGATTAAATATTTAAATTAACCTTAACCTTTTCTGGTTTTGAAAGCACACCATCTTTCCGAAGATAACACCGCTATGTATGTATTAAAATTCAATGGTCTTATGGTAATTTCTTTTTTATAACGTACCTAAGCAGCGTTTTATAAACTAATAATGAAAATAATTGAAATCTTGATCAGAATCGTAATAAGTATAGAAACATTTGTTAGAAAAGGGATTTTTTTCAATTTAATCATATTTTTTTTTGAAAAACTTTTATCTAAATAAATGGCAGTCAATTTAGATAAAACATGATTAGAATGAATATTCTTAAAATATAATAAAAAAACCGATCTACGTATAAAACATTTTGATTTATTTACTTTTTTTATGTTTATTGTATTTGTACATAAAGATACATGGTGTAAATAAGATTTGGAAATGTTATTCTAAGATGCAACATCTTATTACAGATATGCTTTGTTTAATACGGTGTATCTATTTAATTATTAAATTAAATGGCAAAACATGTTCTCAATTTTTTTTTTTAAATAATCATTAACGAAATTTTATACTCAAGAGATTCATCAATAGTTTACACAAGCCCTAAAAAAGTTTCCGCGTTATCCGAAGTACATCTGTACACCTGTTTAACCCAATTCCAGCTTTTTAAAATATAGTTATATTTTGATTCAATTTTGAACGCTAATAATCGAAAAGCAATTGCAAATTAAATTAAAGCAATTGTTTTTCTTACCCCTTGCCCATGGTCCGTAAAGGTAACTCTATAGGCTATATAATTTGCAAAAAAGGTATATAACGTGCAATGAATTACTTAAGAAAATACGAAAATTGGTAGAGCTTTTGTTTTATTATATCGTTTGACGTGAAGTTAACCATAAACGAATGAAAAATAATCATTTTCACTACGAAAAAGAAGAAACATGTTGAGCTCATTAAACATTTTCTGTTCGTTCGTTTTTCGACGGTAGATCTAAGTAGATTTTTCATTTTTTTTTTTAAATAATGAAATAAAGAACAGAAGTTTATTTTTATTTTATTTTTCCTTTCAATCGACTTTGATTATTATTTTGTGCGTGTTTTATTTGAGCTTTTGGTTGTACTTTTATATTGTATGTACATGTTCTCTATAAGTGCAAATATAAAATGGCACGAGTACGAGTAAGGCAACACAAAAAGCTTTAGATTTTGATAAGGGTTTATAACAGAACCAAGCATACCAAAAAAAAAATTGGGAAATATCAAAAAATATATCTTTTCATATAGTTTGAAAGATCGTATTGTTCAAAAATTAAGGTCTCTTTTGTTTTTGTTGTTGTTCTTTTGCTCTCGTAGCTGTTTGCTATCTTATCGTTACAATAAAAAACGTAATAAATTTTCTTTAGAATTTCTAGTTATTGAAAAGTAGTTTTTTATGGGCTATTGTTATTTTTTCTTGTTTTGGGTTTCGAAACGAAATATATTAGGTTAGTGTGAAAGTTTTACTAATGAAATTGATTACGGCTAGATGAAATGGGTTTTATTTGCTTCTGTACCAAACCATTTCTCAAAATATTAAATGGGAGACATGCGAAGGATTTTTTTAACTTGGGGTAGCGAAATATTAGTTTCAGAAATAGTTTTTTACAAAACTGGAAAGTTTTAATAAATCCCGAATATGATTACCAAGCGGTTAAAGGTCATATTTATTAAACCTTAGTCTCGATTATTGTATTAATACTTTCGATAGGGTATATAAAAGAGGCTTGGATAAGAATATAATTTAAACCTGTCAACGTTTTCTAAAGACGACGTTACAAAAACTATTTTGTTTTTAAGCGATTAGTTTATTGGTGCAACGTTAAGCAACCGTTGCTTCGGTTACTACAAATTTGGGTGATCGAATTCCCAACAGTCCTGGGGCCAATCAATCATTCTACCGAAAGTAACCTTTATTATTGTAGGTAACCTCAAAAATAAAGTGGGCAAATGGGATGTAGCGATAGTTGTTTTACCATACATCACTACCAGTGGCACTATTCTAGTAATTCCCGGGAAATAGCAGTTTTATTCCCTTTCCCCCAAAGTGTATTCTGACTTTTGGGAAAAATATTTCTTGGCAACAATTTACTCCCAATTATAACAGTTTTGACGTTTATTATTCCATACCTATTTTACGAAAGCATCAAATGGGAATAGAATTTAACGGAAATTTATTATTATATTTACTTATAGCTATATTATGGCTGAAAATTTATATTGAAAATTGGTACTATAAATTGGATATATCAAAATACAAACGGAAATTCAATATATACAAACAAAATTTTCTTTTTTAGTAAAATTCGATTAAAATATCAACAAATATTAATTAGGCGACAGTCAATTACTTTTAGATATTTGTTTCCTTGTTTTATTGCAATCTCGTGTCGACCGCGAATAATTAAATTATTTTCCCGTACATTTATTCTTTAATTGACAGAATTAACTTTTGGAAAGCGGAGAATTGGGAAAAAAAGTCTAGGGAAGAGCTTTTACAAAAGAAAATCATTCCCTATTCCCGGGGAATTACTAGAATAGTGCCACAAATATTCCCGAAAATACCAATAATATTCTTACAATAACTTTCCAAATATCCACTAAACACTAAAGCATCAATAAGTTGCACAATTATTTATTAATACACTTTACACCATTTACAATTACTTTAAATCATGCAAGTAATTTCACTTTAAACCTTACTAATAATAACTTGACTACCCAGCCGAATTTTATCAGAGAATCGTATATCACAAGTCACGAACGATTACTATGTGACTTGCCATTAGTGACGATAGTAGGACAGTTCCTAAGTGGCTCATATCTGACTTGTCTAAGATTATTTAATAACTCAGCTTAATAATGATTTATATTTTTATTTAAATAAAAAATAATATTTTATAATTTTTTGAAATTTATTTTTATTATAGAATTTTATATATTAAAATTATGAAATTAAATCATCTTTGTGGAATTGGCTCAGCATATGTCACATTGGTACATGAGTATGGTATAAGGAAAAGTGTGTGAAAAATATGTGAATATTTATGGTATAAGGAAAAAATAAAACTAAATTTTCTTTCCAACGTCCGACAACAATGATTTGACTTGAAATAAAATGCTTATGCTCATGAATGCGTTTTACCTACGCCAACATTTTTATAAAAGAATTGGTTTTTATATTATGTATATGTCTACATCCAATGCCTGCTTGTTAAAAAAAATAAACCAATTTTCATTTGAGAATAATATATGACCGGTCATGAATTTGTTCTTTAATCTACTTAAAATCAATTTGAACAAGAGAAAAATTTGTTTTCTCGTTCATTCATTTCCTGCTGGATAATTTCATTAGTAATATTTATGAAATTAGTGACAGTTCAATTCACCAGTTTACGCTGATTTGACGTTTATCTAATTAATCAATTTACGTTGAATCCACGTTTTTAGCCCAATAAACTGAAATTTCTATAATTATGAAACCTTTAATAACAATTACAAATACAATACAATATTTCCCTAACAGCTTCCTTCATTTTTATGCAATATGTAAACGCGGACGATTTGTCTGTTAGTTCTGACGTTTGGTTGTCTTCGGTGCACGCCCTCGTTAATAAATAATTAACAATTAAGGTATATACCGATATACGTCTATAGGTCTAATATTGGGGTTAATTTCAGGCACTCCACCTCATTTTAGTGATTATGACCCCTACTTATTTATTACGGAATTATATTGCAATGGTTCTGCATCTTTTTACCTAAAACTAAGCCTCTTTGAATTATTAAACAATTCCTTTTAGTTCTAATTGGACAAAATAATTAATAGATAAAAAAAACTGTATTGCAAGATTTGGTACTTGCAACATTTTGTAGTCGCAAGATTAATAAAAAAAAGCAATATTTTGTTAATAAAACATTTCGATAACTCTCACGGGCACTTAGCCCTCCATCCAAATTCCATCCCTATTAGCCATTTTCTAGAACTTTAACGCAAACTCATTGTTGAATTTTGTCAAAAAATCATTAAGAGTCCCATTTTCCCACATGCCAAATTTTAAAAATTGAAACCGGGATTTCCTAAAAGTAGGGTTTTTTTTTATACAAAACCAGAATTTTGAAAACCAGGATTTTGAAAACCGGGGTTTTGAAAACCGAGATTTTGAAAATCGAGATTTTGACAAACCGAAATTTTGAAAACCGAGATTTCGTTACACATCCCTTATAAAGACATATGATCCACATTGTTATCTTTATTCTAAGTGGTATGAAATAGAACAAAATACTTTTTGGTTATTTTTGATAGTATGTTGTGTAAAATGATTAAATAAGGACAAGTCATATTAGTTTCTCAAATGACTTATTCAATTGCAATCCACACTTGAACAACAAGGGGGGATATGTCATATACATTTCTCCTGTTGTGAAAATAACATAAGCGAAACATAAATAAAAAACCATCGATTTTTTTTATCCTTTCTCTCTGTCTATCTTTCTTTCTCTCTTTCTTTCTGTATATCTCTCTCTTTCTGTCTATCTCTCTTTTTGTCTATCTTTTCCTCTCTTTTTTCCTCTCTCTCCTTTTCTCTCTCTCTCTCTTTTCTCTCTCTCTCTTTTCTCTCTCTCTCTCTCTCTCTCCGACCGCATATGCCTATTCAGTCGTTCCACACGGGTTGTCAAATGAAATCTGCTACACGCTTCAAAATAAATCGTAAAAGATTTTTTATTGCTAATTTAAAACGTTATTTTATATTTAAACACAAAATTTTTTTTTATTGTTTTATTCTGCTCTCTCGAACATGAAATTTTAAATAAAATTTACATCTCAAAAATGGCCTTAATTTTTTTTTTCATTTCTATTTTTGTTGAAGCTGCTTCACAGAAAAAGTTTTGTTGAAAAATGAGTCGCAGTTAAAATCGGTATCATAGATGAAGCTGCTTTTTTGACAACCCGTGTGGAAGGGCTCATTTACTTACGAATTTTGGTCAATTTGCCTTAGCCCAATATCCCGTATTTACGTTCATGCTGCAATTTGATATAAAATACGTATTCTATCCTCAACAAAAACCCAACATGCCAGATGCAATAAATGGCCAAAAGTTTTATAGATTAGAAGTTATAATTTAATAGATTAGAAGTTAGTAGTTAGTAGTTAGTTAGTAGAGAGACCGAATTGTTGTTGTCGTATTTATTGAATGAGGGAAACGGCCGCAATTGAGACTTCAAATGGTTTGTTCGTTAATCCGTGTTCGAATAGCTGCAATAGGTAAAAATAGTAGTGTACAACTAGAAATAGGTACAAATAGAATAGGTACAAATAGTATAGTGATTTCCCTCCTTCCAGAAATATTAATACCTTTCGCAACATCAACAGTTAGGCGATTGTTTGCGCAGTATTTCTCCGACCATTTGGTATTCGAAGAGTCCCAAAGGTATGGTGTTTTATTTGTTCTATTCGGCCATTGGTATTTGATTATACGCCCGCAAGATTCGTTAATTGGCACAGTCTTCATTGCCAGCATACGTTTGTGTTTCGCTTTAGCGAAAATATGTTTTTTTTCCAAATGCCTGGAGCATAACTTAAAGAGTTGTATTTATTACGAGGTGACCATACTGCATTGTTTCAGTGAATATTAACTAACATCGAAGAAGAACACTAAAAGGACCTTCAACACCGATAAAATGCTAGTGGTAATAAACTAATAATTTACCACCAGCGTCAAAACGATAGTTTTGTGAACTAAAGTGCTGATAATAAAACTGTTATTTGATCCAAGACCTTCCAAACGATATGCCCATTATCAGCCAAACCGATGGATCTGTCAACTAAAGTACTCATAACACAATTCCTGCTTGGTCCACATACTCTTAATCGATATACCACATGATTGATTATATGGGAATGAGGAAAAATGTATGTGTCTCCTGTGATTTAGCGGTAGTTTTAAGTACTAAGGTGCTTCAGCTTATTTTGTGGTATTCTTCAAGATTTTTCCATTGCTATATAACACAAATTATCTACCGGGCGAGTTTTTTAAGCTGAAACTTTCAAATATCTCGGAAAATAAGCCCTCTACGATAAAACTGACCATTATCAAAATTAAATCATTCTGGAGGGGAAATACATTAGTGCTAAAATTAGGACTCCCCGCCCCTGTTTGTAAGGGGGGTGGGAGGGAACTTGGAAACTAAGATAGGAACCCCTATTTTTTATAATTCGGATTCTACGCAGATTCGGATTCTACGGCTAAAAGTACGTATGATTTCCTTGTAACATTTTTTCGATTCATAATAGATGGCGCTGTAATAGGCGATATTAAATTTTTTTCGATTTCTCCTACTGAGAACATTATGCATACGATTCTGCAATATGTTTGCATTAAAATTCACACGTTTCAATGTAAATACTTAAAATTAGTTTTAAACAAATTGTATTTCTTAAATTAAAAAAAACTACTTTTAGCATAACCCAGGAACAAATATATTCTACAATAAATTAATAATTTGCCACCAGCGCCAGAACGGCGCTCAATCAATAAATTTTGTTTGCTTGGCTCAAGTTTGTTCAAACGATGTCACATGATTATACCACATTAAGAAAAAGGTATGTGCGTCCCGCGGTCCATCGATTGTTTTGAGTACTGACCTGTTTCTGTGGTATGAGCGATATTTTTGCCGCTGTACATGACCTAATGGTTTATATCTACAAATCGCCTTGTCCTTTCCATCTTATTTCGGGAATGCTCAGTATTTGTGGATTGTAGTTATGTTTCTCGCGGCAGACTTATGCAAGTTTCAACGACTCTGTGAGTGAACGAGCGTTTCACACCCCGATACTTATTCTTGTACGAAAGGAAATATAATCAAAATATTTATCGTGGGCAGTCCAATATGACTTGAAAACTAACCGTCGCCGCACGCATTTACCTAACGAGAAACTAGCTGTAAGATAGACACCCGCCCCTGAAATGGCGAACCGACTGTTGAGGTTTAATTAGCTATTCGAATACCCCGATCAACCAGAGGAGCGGGGAGGTTTGCGTTTGAGGCTAGGACTTTGATACTCAGTCTTTTCGATACAATCGATAATTTATTATAGTTCGTAATTTTATAAGTTATCGTATTATAGACTATCGAAATTTTCATAATTAACTCCCGAAATTTAAATATATTACTTGTGGCGTAAATCAAAATACTAGCCTGACAACAAAAAAAATCAATCCACTATCCGTGCCTAAGTAACGTGCACGAGTCAGCAACTAAATAGATCAAAGTTCTTAGAATTTATTATAGAAATGATGACATTTAATTTTGATTAAATAAAATATGTATGTTAACCTTTTTACTTTGAAATAAAATCATGAAACTACCCCGCCGTGTTATAGTATGTGATATGACCATTCGTTGCGGTTCAATAATTTGAAAACTCAACAAATTAGTCTTATTGAGATAATTCAAAAAAAATTTTGTTTGGGGACACAAAAATTTTACTTACAAATTTCTATATTTTGTTAACAATTTATCTATCCCCCACAAAAAAAAAATTATTCCTAGAATTTGGTTTTTATTTAGAAAATTTTTCTATTTCATCATAAACATCATGAAGGACACATAACGTATATTCATATATTCTCAGAATTTATGGATACTGTATATTAGATCAACGACAAAGCGAAACCTAAAAAATGTTAAGTCCAGGATCAAAAATGAATCTCTAAATCTAAATCAAATACATTCCAAATTATCCAAAAAAAATATCCGTTCCGTACACAATTTGGTATGACGATAAATAAAATTAATTTGTTTACATAAAATTTCATATATTATTTATTACATAATATATATGTGCAGAACAGGCGCGGACGACCCAGAAATATCATTAAAATTTCAGCGGTATTTTTTATCTGCCACTATATGTATAATATATCATAATATTATGCTCGTGTATATATTTTTGTTGATATATGAGCGCGCTAAATTTAATATATGTTTATCCACCTTCCAATGTTGCATAATGGTATATGAATTCCCTACACATATCAGCGTCATATTTTCAATTTTCCACAAAGCTTTGCAGAAGTTTCTTTTCGATGCTTTATTCACCAAGCCATTAATGATTTATGGCGAATACTCGTGTACAGTGGTTAGTAAACCGTCATTAATGCAAATTCAATTGATTTGTCTTGTCTGTTCTAACGAAATTTAACAAGTTTAGTACATTTAGACCAGAAGGTGGTATAATGCTTTCATAATTCTTTTGTAATTACGTACCCTTATCATATATACACCAAAGCACAATCACCCTTAAAAATAATAAACATTATATTTTTAAATGTTTATATATGTTCATTCTTTTGTATTAAGAAGAGTATTAATATTTTTTGTTATTTTTCGGAAAAGAACGTGAAGTATGTCAGCTAACCATGTAATTTGTCATGTTCAACATTAAATCCTTTTTAAATTATACACGTACAACAAATTCGTTTATGATACAATAAATAAAAATATATGTCTAGAAATAAATCAATATAGATAATCCATATTTCAGTGGAACATAGAATATACACTGTACGAAATAGTAATAGGACCAATCAAAGTAATCACTCTTTCATAAAAAACAAAACAAAATAATTTCCTAAAAACTATTTAATTTAATTTTAATTAAATGGTCGATGAATAAAATCGCAGTGCGAAATATATACAGGACCCGACGCTGACTATTTTTTTTTAATTGTTGTCGCTTCATCAGCATAGTTTGTTATTGGATTATCTGTGTAAGAAACTTTTAAATACTTAAAAAATAATTTATTGCAATAAAAACCAAAAAAATTGATGAATAAGCGAAAATCGGTCGAGGTAAAGAGATGACGAAATATAGAAGAAGACGATGATTATAAATTTGCTAAAATTGATACAACAATATGACCAAAAGCACTAATCAGGAAGAAAATTTGTAACCTCTGTCTGGAATAATACTCCATTATCTGATTTGTGCCTGAACTACAGATCTAAACCCAAACCTCCGGGCAATATTACGGGACAAATTTTCGAAAATGGTTGTTAGTTCCACTCTATTCAACAACTTAAAGAAGCAGTGAAATCGAATTGGGCAAAATTGATCAAGAGGCTATCCAAAAACTGATAAATTATATACCACATCGTTTATAACAAGTCATTATCAACCAAGGTGGTAGTAAGAACTATTAAATTAACAATTATAATTAAAAACAAATTAATTGTGATATAAATGGTTGTGGTCCTAAACTGTTATAAAAATACCTTTAGTGCTACTACTAAATCCCAGATGTCACCAACATTTTTTGTTGAATAAATGTCTCACCAATACTGAATTAATTGCTCACCAAACCAATAGGCGAGATCGTAACAATGTTACTAGGACACTAAACTATGGAGAAAACAACCCCATTAGTAGGTTGTCAAAATCTTTCAACATCATCGATGACCTCTTTAACTTTAATTTATCGAAGAAGAACGTCAAAAAATGACTGCTTGTTTTTATCCATGATGGTTGCCAAATCGGTGTTATTTGTTTTAATTTTTGCATTGAATTCTCGTTCAATTATCTTGACATCATTTCCGTTTTTCTTTGCTATTGTGACTTGTAGTAGTTCATAGAACTCATGCTTGATTGTTTCATATGCGTATTCTCTTGGGCATAGCACTGGGGCCCTATTCCTGAATACGATACGAAAATGTATTCGATACGAAAATGATATCCGTTACGAAAATACTTTGGTATTTCTGAATACGAACGAACGTAATTGTTTGGTGTGTGTCCTTGCTATAATGGAAATTTATTTTAAATGGTTTAACCTACTATAAAATTTTACAACTTGATCAAAGTAAACGTCAAAAAAGAAAAATGTTGTTTCGTATATTATTTCGCTTATACTTGAAATGGATGTTCAAAACAATATTGTACGGATTTATTAATTATTTTTAATATTTTAGGTTTCCATAATTTAGTTCCATCAATTTTAAAGCCGCCGTTACGAGTATGTTATTTGAAATTTTGTTGAAAACGAAAATAAAATGATGTATGTTAAAATGAAAATAAATATAATAATTGTTTGAAATCGTACATCAATCTCAAATTGATTAGTCTAAAGCTCCTTATCTATAGATGCATTTTTTGTGAAGCTTTGTGAGGGCCCGTTAAAGTTCTATTAATTTCTGCATCTAATTCTCAATACTGATTCTGATAAAATTTCGGTATGCCTAGCTAGTATGTTCTTAATACCACTTCAACAAATAGTACATGCATTACTTTGTACTCTTACATAAGTTGGACTAAGGATTATACTGTTAGAATTTTGGATTTTAGAATTTTCTATAAAATATTTTATCTAACCCTAAATATACTATCTAACCCTTTATGTACCTAATCTAACAATTAAAATAATGTTATTTAACTTATAAACAGTTTAATTTTGAGTTTTTCTATGGAGTCGTTAACAAAATATATATCGAACAAAACTTCGTTCATGCACGTACAAAAACTGTTCGAATTCGTATTGCGGAATAAGGGAAATTTTTGAACGTATCATTCATTGTCGTATTCGTATTAGAATTATACGTATTCGTATTCAGGAATACCAATCATACGAATTCGTACAATTTTTGTTCGTATTCGTATTCAGGAATAGGGCCCCTGAATTATGGGTGTGTTTCGTATTTTGGAATGGAATTTTGCTACAATATTATTCTGCTGTTAACCCGTTCGAACATCTTGTACAATATATTGTATATCGACTTGGGACACACAACTGGCGTTAACATATATTTTTTTGCTTCAGAAATGTGTGTAAAATCATTTTTCTGTATGTACTCTATTGTTTTAGTATTCTTTTACCTTAGACCCGTGTGTATGCCTAGCAACTTAATTCCGTGTTATGGGGAATGGAATTCCCCAATAATATTTTATTAACCCTTTCGCACGTGGCGTACATTTAAATGTACATCATATTTGAACGTCGTTTTTGCAGTATATATATAAAAAATCAAAGTAAATAAGGTACCGTTATTTTAAATAGGGTTTTCTCTTTTAGTCATATTCAATATTTTCTCCAAATAGATTTAATTTTAATTAGTTTTGCTTTAGTTTTCGACGAGGACATTACTCATGATAAAATATCTGTGATCAACAGTGATTTAATTTGTGTGTGTAACACTAATTAAGGTAATAAATAATTATTTTTATATCTAGTATTATTAAAATATGTGTAATAAACCAATATTACACTGAGAAAAAAGTGCATTGACCGTACGCCAATAAATTATAGATAAATAAGATATTGTAGATCATTCAATATTTTTAGATATTTTCGCCATTCAAAATAATTATTTCGGAGATACGTTTATAGTTTATAGGTAAAATTCCCTATTATATTGGATTCCTCGTTGAAAAAATTATTTTGGATAGGATGTAAATGTTTTAGCTGCAGTCCCTATAAAATATTGGTTTTCAAGCAAATTATATTGTCGGCTCGTCATATTTAAAATCTCAGCAATTAGTGGTGGGAACATACCTATATTTTTTGGTGTGACTTCCATATATATGTATATTTTACTCATATTAAAACATAATAAATTAATTTTCATCTTCGAGTTTAGCGCCTTGTTTTACTTTATGTATCAGTCGTGAACGAGGGCAGATAGTCTGCAAAACTTTAGTTAATTTTTTTAAGTGAAAAATATTGATTTAATTTTAATGTTAAACCGGTTAATAAAAGTGAATTCGTGTTAAACAAAATAAATTTATTATGGTACATATATCAATAAATTTAAAATAAAATATTATTATATGTTAAAACTAAGTGTCATAACGACGGTATAAGCAAAGATGTACATACTTTGAATTTTGGATAAGAAATGTAATGCATCACTCAAAATGCAGATTCAGGTAAATTGAAACAAATAATACATATCTACATATCCATAATAATAGGTTATTGTTTGTTAATTGTTTCCAGCACGATAATCCAGCAATGGCGGTGGCTTATGGAAACGGGGATTACCAAATAGCGTCTTTGGGTTCATATAGTTGTGCATTCATTCAAAATAATAAATGTCTATATGTATTTCGATAAATTAAGACAATATGCTTTAATAAACAAAAATTTTAAGATCATAATGTTAACATCGTTGGCGTTCACACCAATTAGCAGCAAAAATTTTCAATCGATGTTCTATTTCATAAAAAAAAATATTATTAAAAAATTGTGTAAATTTTAGTGCAAAATTGTGTGTATGTCGTAATATTAATCTTTGCAAAATTTAATGTATTAATAAACAATGCTGAATATGTTAATTTTATGTTTTTTATTAGCGAAAATTAAAATATTGCATTAGCATATGTATATCTCCTAATATGTATATCTCCTAATATATAGGTAAAATTTCAAGTAATGGAAGAAAACATCCATTTATTCTCTATATGAAAAGTGGTATCCATCCAAAATAGAAATGAAATTGCTCAAAAATTATTAGAATTTCACTGGAAAAAATTGGTATTATACCAAGTTTTATAGCAAATTTCGCGTAGTAAAATTTGTACCAAATTCCATACCGTATAGGCATGATGTAACGTAAATAGGATTTAAACCCATAATTCTTGTAAAACTGTAATTAATACTTTGAAACTATGCCTTAAATATTAGCATTTTACCTATATATTTAAGAAGATAAGATTAACAACTATTGTGAGATTGCCCATATTTTAAAGCATAACACCATATAATGAGATCTAATGCGTTAGTTAATATAGTTTACTATCCCATAAAAGAAGGAGATATTGCCTGTTTGATTGTTTGCAAAAATATGGAATATTTATCAATATTTTATTGTTGTCCCAAAACCGCCTATAGCTATAGTTGAAAAATATGTAAAACATCGGGATGTTTACCAATGTTTTTTTTCAGTGTAGGTTAGTTTTGGTGAAATTTTGTATCAATTACCGTTGTACATTGGTTTAAACTTTAATGTACATTAAAATGTACAATTCGTTTCAAAATTCATACAATAATTTATTCAATTTCTTAGATAAAGTCTCGATTTTCTCCCCCATCATTCTTCACAGATAAGGAATTGAGCAAGAAAGGATATGGTTCATGTGATCAAGTAGCTAGCACTGATGGAAAAGTTATCCTCGGGAAGTGGCAGGATAATAAAGCCATTTACATAGGGTCCAATTATTTCGGAACTGGCTACGTTGATATCGTGAAGATGTGGAACAAACTCTTAAAATATATCGGCAACTTTCTTGACCCGAAATAGTTTGGTTGTACAACAGTGGCATGGGCATAAATACTATAGAGTATTTACTAAATCTCGAAAATGGACGTTGAGTCATTACACACTGGATTTTGCTTTGGCTACTAGTTGGAGTGAGTACAGGAGAGAACTGAAAGATTCAAGAAAACCAGAAAAAGAGATCCTAGATTTATTGCATTTTCGCTTAGAAGTGGGTAGATATTGCATTACTATGTGCCGGCCATAAACGAAACGCGGTCGCCCATCAACTTCTAGAAATTGCTCGTCTTGTTCACGGATAACAACAAAAAAAATTATGGAAGTTCGGCCGATTCGTGATGTTAGATGCGTTCAATTTGGGCACTTATCACGACTGATTGAAAGAAGCCACAAGATGCAAGATGAACTGCAAAGCTTCACTATCAATGAACTGCTAGAAGAACTCATTTCGCATGTAGGAAATGCAATGTGCATTTCCACATTGCATTTCCTACATTACGAAAGAGCGAAATTGCTGATATTGAATATCTTTTATTTTCAACAATCGACACGTTTTGAACATTAAAATGTACATTTCATATCTCCGGCCCCAAACTACTTTTTATGAAAATTTCAACTCCAATAGGTTGTATTGATAACTAATAAACCAAAATTGCCGAAAAAAAAAAATTTTCATTCACTCAATTTAATTCCCGTGCGAAAGGGTTAAAAGTACGTTAAATTCATTAGTGAATAAATACTTTCTAAAACAAAACAACTAATTTAATTCATTGTACGTTGTAGATTTATTTAGGGAATTATTTAATGTTTACACCCCAATTACCATAGTCGCATCACGTCATATTTTGTGACTATAGTCACATCGCTTACTTTTTCTATTCTTATAGTCGCAACTTACGCCTATTGTCGTATTATACGACTATTGTCACATCGTTTTCTTATGTGACTGTGAAATGGAGGGTCGTAAAACATGAACAAAACTATTTAAATACAATACCCATTTTTATTTATGAATTTTTTTTGTAATACAATTTATTACAATTTATTTTGTAATTCATTTTACGAATATTTTACTGCATAAGATAAATTTATCATTCTAATTTCTAATTTCATTCTAATTTCTCTCCCGTTGAAAATTTGGATGGCCCAAACCACCCATTCTCAATTTTTAATTACAATGGAAAATTACAAATTTTTTACGTGGTAGATATTTTGCCTTCACCATAAATCATTGTACGGGTTCTAGAAATTAATTTAATCATTAAATAATTAGATTTTACTTACCTATTTTCAATTTACGTGCATTTACAATAAAATATTCGTAAATATTTTGATTTTTGACATCGAATGGCATGTCAAATTTAGGGAAATTATTAGTGCTGCCCGATATTTCTATTGTAGTATGCGTGTCGTTTAAAACGACTGTGAGAATGGCAAATTTCAAGTGAAGTGACACGACTATAGTCACTTCACATGAAGTGATGCGACTATGGTAATTGGGGTATTAGTAAATTCAATTAATTATTCATAAATATAATAATCATCATATTTCTCCGAAATGTAATGGCGATATTGAACCAGGCGTAGTACGGTGGTGTTTAGGAAGTGGTTCAGTGAAACTAGAAGAAGTTCGTGATCTTTGTTCTGCTGTAGATGTCCCATATATTCCGGAGCGGGTGTAGATGCCCTCGAATCATCAGTTATTGAAAATGCAACAATTTTCATAGACCCGAATATAATGTTTGAAGCATGTGGCTTTAGAGCACAAATCGCACACAGCGGTTGTTTTTGTGTCTTTTGACTTTGTTTGTGAAGCTTTACATGGCACGCATCGTTCAGGCTTGGTGTTACTTTTCGGTTCAGGAAACGAAGACGGCTGTGTACTAACTTTATATCCAATACAGTTCATAGCATACATTACCGAACTGCTTTTTGTTGAGTGGCTTCTAATTTCTATGTGATTTCGAGCCATACTCATGGCCAACTCTTTGAGAAATACCTTTCTTTTCTCGCTTTTTCCTGTATTCCACGGCCCTAATGTTTTATTTGCAATTGTTAGGCACATATCTTCAATCGCTATCAATGCCTCATTATACATTTCCTATGAAATCAGCAAATCAGCGTTTCTTGTGTGATGACGCATTCCAATAAAATAGTCTTCTGCCATAAAATCTTTGTATTTATTCCACAATTCAAGTGGATTTGATGGAAAACATGTTGATATGATTATGGCATATAACATACGTATTTGATGTGGAGAAGAAGCAATCGATGCAACATGAAGCGTTAAATACCAATGCACACCATTTTCAAGTAAACCTAATTGCTGACATACTTCACGATACGTCACACATAAATGACCATTTACTCTTCGCAAATGTTGAAATGAACGTGGTCCAACAACATTTACTAACAACAACCGCAATAATAACATTCTGTATTGTTTGGATGAACTGTGTATAATCTTCCCGTGGTATCTGCAAAAAAAAAACACCCGGATGGCCATCAACACGTGTTCCTTGTTTACGTCGTTGCCATTTCTTTGCAGTCCAAGTGAAATAATGCGTTACATCTGAATACAGCAACGTTCTGGCAAATTCATCGCTTTCACACAATTGAAAGAATGCAGTTAATGTTGTTGCTGGTGGCTGTGCTGCTCTCTTCTGTACATTTGCATCGGTAAAATACTCACGCTGGCCATTTTCAAGATGAACAGCCAAATGAACAACAGCAGGATATCGCTCATGAATTGGAAATGAATAAATTCTCCAAAGAGCTTCATTAGTGCTAATGTAGCGCCCCATTTGATATTAGACGATTTCATCATTGCTATTGTCACAGCCATATCACTGCCTTTATTCACATATTTACAAATGTATTTAATCGACTTCACAGAATTACAGTAAAAAAGCGATTATGAAGTGTGTGCATGGGGTGTGGGGAAAGTGACCTTATTTTTTCGCTCAGACGCACCGTTTTCGAGATATTTGCAATTTTTCGATTTTACGTGTATTTGTTGTTGTTTTACAAAATGCGAGTTTATTTCAGGAAACAAATCATAACTCGAGAATGGCTGGACCGATTTTGGATTTCGAACTAACCATCATCACTCCTCCCTGCACCTTCCCTAAAAATGTTATGGCATTCGGTTGAGCCGTTCTCAAGTTATGGAGTGACAATCAAAATGTACACTTCTTTTTATATATATAGATAAATAGATAAATGTCAAGGGTTAGAATTTGAATATCCATATTTTTACGTATATTCAAGCTATGTCTCTTTTGCCAAGATGTAGATTGAAAAATAATTCTTTCCAAAAATCTAAATTTAATCCAATTTTGAGGACGGTTGATTATTTCCAATTTATATAAAGAAACAAAAGTTTGATTTATTTTTAAATATCACGGGTCTTTAATTTCCTAAGAAAGAAGCAAACTTATTTCGGCTATACACATATTTGGGTTTGTATGAGTTTTGTTCTTTATTATTTATTATCCAAATTATTATTATTATGTCCTACTAGACTTCCAGAGGACATGCGAGCTAGTAGTTTTTATTCAATAATCAGTAAATTTATATACGAAATGAATAATCAACAAAAACAAAGAAAAATCAATAATTACCGTCTGACCAAGAAAACAACCTAATCAATCAATGTGTCATTTATATAATTAAAGCTTATTTTTTTTTTTGTTATTCTTATTTATTTACAGAAAGCAACCGAAAACCTTTGCCTTTGATCACTGTTTCTATTCAACTGACACAAATGCCAAAAATTATGCTTCACAGGAAAGAGTATTTAATAGTATCGGACGTGATATATTAGACAATGCATTTGAAGGTTATAATGCTTGCATATTTGCATATGGACAGACAGGTAAGATTTATTTTTATTTACATATTATATCGTATAAAGAAAGCCCTAGCTACCACATATATTATAATTTATACTTCCCATATATGCGGAAAATTCGAGGTTTTGTGTTGTGTGTTGTAATATACTCTACTCGAATATAATATTTTACATTTTTTATTCGCTTTTTCCTTAAATTAAATACTGTCATTGTGACAGTTTTATATATTTTAATTAAAAATTCATGAAAAAGAAATTCTGTTTGGTATAAATTTTTGGTTTTTGTGTTTCGATTAAGCGATTAAATGAAGGTGATATCATGCATATATACATATATACGAGGAGGAGTATAAGAAATGCGAAAAGCTTAGCAAATTTAATTTTCTCCGAGTCGTGTGGATCTACATATATCAGGGGTGTATCTGTCGCTTATACATAGGGGTATATTCAAATTGGAATGTAATGGTTTTTTTAATATGCATAATATTTTTTTTTTCTGTTTTGGAAAGTATGTTGTTTCGTTGTTTTTTTGGTCGCTTGGGGATGTACAGGGATCTAAAATGTTGTAGTTTAAATGTACATAATTTAATATGAATATTCGCAGAAACTCGGGATTTTTAATCAGCGAGATTGGTATCTAGCTGTTGGCATCTGCGTCTAAAAAAATTCGATCCTACTAAATTTTGGGTTATCAAACAAAAATTTACACACTTTTTCAACACATATAGCAGCACCTCCACAAAATTGTGAAATTTCATTTTGCGAGTTAAAAGCTTTGCGCTTTTAAAAGTTAAGCAATAATAAATTATTAATTTGAGAAAAAGAATCGTATTTATCGTAAATAGTTCATTGTGTCTATACTTTTGTATCATTAACCCTTACTAATTTAAGAGCATTCTGGCCAATTATCGCTCAGTGCGATATAAGATACTAATTTTCTAGATACGAATACAAAATCCCTAATTAATTTTTTGTTTATTTATAGGATACCTAGAATCATTGATTAATTATATTTTGCGATAACCGAATCAAATGATAAGGTTCCGTCCCATCCGTAATAATCAGCAATGAGTCAATGTAATGGGTTTTAGTTATCGCTTATTTATTATTATAATTTTTTTGTATGATAATACGATTCCATAATTTGATTATTTTCAATGTTGGATTGTATGCTCACTACACTTCACTATCAGCAATCACACTATTTGCTTCGTAGTTATATCACTTTGTCTATTGTAATCTTATTTATTCACAGCTGATTCAAGTGAAATATTTCCTATGTCCACACAACCCTTATGGAATGATTCCCCCGTGATGAAAATTAATTTCTTGAGTAGAATTTAGATTATAAAGCGAATGTTAAAGTTTGAGAATAATTTCGTCGAGCAAAGAAATTTCTTAATCGATAAGATGAAAATTAATTTATATGAAATTGAGATTTTGAAATTAATTTTTGTTGGAGTTCTGGAATAAGGCAAGGTCTCACTGGGCGTTTATTACTACACCGAGGTCTCACTGGGCGTTTATTCGCTCTTTCGTCAGTTTAAAAAATGGTAACCGATCCCGTTACGTGTATTGAAATGTATTCAGTACGGATTGAAAAACGAGACGAATGCAGCCACATTGGAAATTAAAGGAATGGAAGTCGAAGATATGAGATCCCTACGTGTGAAACCTAATAGCGACGCAAAGCGGGACCTTAGTGTATTTCTTAAACGTGGAAGATATTACTAAGTTTGGAGAATTAATTTATGATTCTAAAAACAATTTTGGCATAAATTCTAGAAAATGACCTGCTTGAGTGAAACTAACCTGAATATCAGTAGGGTCTTTCTTTAACCATCATGATTAAATTCTGTTTGTATAGGACGGAATTAAACTTGTAAAATAGATTAGCTTAGAGCTCTAGAAAATGTTCATTCCTGATTTGAACTATGGACTATTTCATTTCATGTGATAAAATTTGGTTTGTAGAATGGAGTACATTTGAAATTGAGTGGAATATGTCATTTCTAGAGCTTCATCTCAAATCGATAATAATGATATTCGTTTCGTGAGATGAAATCCGATTAGGGTGAAATCTTTGCTTGTGGCCGAAGTCAATGGAACTAGGCAATTTCTTATAACCCGGTTTTGTGGAATTCGCCTTGTAAAGTTGAGATTCTAAAATGGTTTGATTGGTGTTCGTTAATCAACCTGGATTATAAAAACCATAAACCATATGCTGTGATATTAAATCAAACGTAGCGACTCGATGCGAAAACAAAAAAAAAAGATTTAAAGCAGCATAGAAATAAACTTCAATGGTGAACGGGGTTTCCTTCGTCTCCAGAAAAGTGAGCTGGTGCAAAAATTTAAATACTCGTGTCTCCCTTATATAATTTAGTATCTGTTCTGTATGTCACTATGCCCTAGTACTTCCTTTGCATAGAAACATCAAGGATTAGCAGTAATGGCAGATTTCGATCTGTATAGTTTGATTGTAACTCAGTACAGAGTGTTGTCCGTACCCCCGGAAAATTGGGGCCAATAAAGGTGCTTCAGCCATATTGCAAAACTTCAATCAAAATTCGTTTTTTATTCCAATTTCATCTTTCAAGAGTGGTTTCCTTCCTTGAGTGGTTCTATCGGGTTTTTATTGCCTTGGAATACAGAAAAATTCTAATAAAACGTCGTCCGATTTATTGATTTACTTAAGTTCCAGACTCCTCTATAGAGGAACAATTCTGTTCATCTTATTCATAAGAATGTCCTCTGATTAAGTTCTTTCGTTGCTTGGCCTTCAAGTGAGAAAGTCCCACTTGTATGTAAATTTGAAAGAACGTTCAAAGAAACTGTATATCGAACATTAGTTTGTGATGGATACTTCTACGAGGGTTGCCTTTTATATTTCGGGATTAGAGAACAAAAACAAATATTAATCATCGAAAATCGCTTTATTGTTTTTCAAAATATTTCCCATGAAGATCTATACACTTTTGCATGCGTTTGAACCAATTGTCGAAGCACTTTTTCCACTCTGATTGAGGTATCTCCAAAACATGCATTCTGACCGCAGCAACCGCTTCTTCAGGTGTCGAAAAATGTTGACCTCTCAGTTTGTTTTTTACGTACGGGAGTAAAAAGAAGTCATTTGGTGACAAGTCAGGACTATACGGCGGATGACTCATCAAATCGATGTTTTGAGTGCTCAAAAATGCAGTTGTTTGAGCCGATGTGTGAGAGCTCGCATTGTCGTGGTGAAGAGTGATCCGTCTTCGGCAGTTGGTTTTCCTGATTTCTTGGAAGACAACTGGCAAACAAATGGTTGTGTACCACTCAGAATTGACTGTTCTGCTTTGTTCTAGTGGTACGGTTGCGACATGTCCATTTTTTTCGAAAAAACAGGCGATCATTTGCTTGCAAGTGCTTCGTGCGCGAACAACTTTTGTTGGATTCGGCTCATCTTGAAACACCCATACAGTCGACTGCTGTTTACTTTCGGGCTCATACGCGTAATACCACGATTCATCACCTGGCACTATGTCATAGACGTGTTTTGAAGCACCGCGATCGTATTTTTTTAGCTTTTCTTTCGACCAATCGACACGAGCCTTTTTGAGCGATTGACAAATTGTGTGGGATCCAACACGAACAAATTTTTTTGACATTCAAATGGTTATGCAATATTGAATGTATGCTGGTCCCACTAATGCCTAAGGATGTCTTAATCTCACGATAGGTCACATGACGATCTTGCAATATCAGTTCGCGTACAGCATCAATGGTTTCCGGAACAACAACTGATTCTGGACGACCTTCACGAAATTCGTCTTGGAGTGAACTACGACCTCGATTGAATTCACCATACCATCGATAAACACTGGTCCTTGATGGAGCTTCATGGCCAAAAATTGAATTAAGTTCATCCATGCATTCTTGCTGCCTTAATCGAATGAATGAAATGTTCACGATTTAATTCCATTTTTTCGCCGAGATGGTGTTAATGAGTACTGTAAACAACACAAATAGCGCTCGAATGTCAAAACGTTCTAAGTACGTATAATCTCAAAAATGTCTAACTTTACGATAGAGCTGTCAGTTGCCAGATTGCAACACTAGGGTTGTCCAATCCCGAAATATAAAAGGCAACCCTCATATTAGTAGGTCGTTTAGTCATTTAGAATTCCAATAATGATGTGTGCTTCACGTCGATTTTTTTATCTAAATTATCAATTAACTAAATTAATGATTAGTTCATATCAATCGTTCAAAGATGGCACAAAACAAACCGCATCTGAAGTTTAATCATTTAAAGTCTGCTATATAAATTTAAATTTAACATTCTACAAAACAATTTTTAATCAGTAATTTATAAACCGACACTAAGTTTGTAGTTTAGAACCAAATATCGGGTAGATTTTGGATTATAAATATTAGAGACATCTAACAATACACCTGTGTGAACTAATGATCAATTTAGTTAGTCGGAAATTTTGACAAAAAAATTGGCATCATGCACACAGCATAAATCAATAAATAGGCTGACCTTTTAAACCGCAGGCAGTACAATTTTTTTTTGTTTTATTAAATGAGGAGATGAGCAAATTTCAGAAAACCAACAAGGTCAACGCTTGTTGGTTCAAAATTTAAGTTTTAATTCCGGCACACAGATTTCCACCAAATTTCGCAAATATCTCCCAATAAATAGAAAAAGTTTGAGTTTGAAGTTTTATTCCGAATAGTCAATTGGATAGTCAATCGAGATAGTAGAGATTTTTGGGCCGAATTTTGTTGAACTAAAGTTTTTTTTTTATGAAAACTCGTCATCTTCGGTAAAATTAAAAAAAATGATCTCAAATAACCTATGGGAGTTGCCACTTCCGGTGGATCGATTTCGGTTAAACATCACTGGAACCTCCCAATTTTTGATAAAAGCTTAAGTATACAGTTTCATCCCGATCAGTCAATTCGTCTGGGATGTAGAGAAGCTACAGACATTTAGTCTGCATGGAACCACACACGCTCGCATGCGCACACATTTTTGTGTTAAACTTTTTAAAAATTTCGGTGTTATTGCGAATCTGCAAAAATTTCGAGGTCAAAATTGATCATGATTTTATTTGACTACGTAAAAGAAAGTAAAATTAGCTACTATGCTGGCTATCCAGATTACACTCGGAAATTGATAATTAGAAATCGATGATTTACCAGCTGAACTACTCTAAGAATACTTGCGAAAGTATGGAATACAAACCGAATTCCAAAAAAATGAAAAGAGGGCTTATCCTTAACAATTTCTGAAAGAGAACAGAAACTGGGGAGGTATTTCCCTCCTCAAACGAATAAGCTGGCTTTACCAAGCCTATTCGTTTCGCTGGGCTTACCTAGTAAAAGTTGAACAGATTACATTATCCGTAACGAATTGAACTGTTCCTCACATTACTAGAAAACTTCATCTCCAATTAGATACCACAACACCAACCGACATTCAGTGGGATCTCAAAAAACGAATAAAAAATCTCTACTACGCAGATGATATATGCTTGCTAACAAATAAACACGCGGACATGCAGCAAAAAAGTGCAGAAGCTATCGAAATTAGCATATGAAGACGGTCTTAAAATAAATATCCGAAACACAAAGGCCTCGAGACTGAATACGAGCATTAGCACATCAATTAACATATAAATAAATAAATAAATAAACGAACGACATACAAAGCCAGAAACACCTTCAACAAGCTCCATAAGATCTGGATTGCATTTACATTGTCAAGAAATACTAAGCTAGGAATGTTCAATGCTAGCATAAAATCATCACTGCTATAAGGGTGCAAAACGTGGAAACACACGCAGAAGATCACCAGCAGCTAATAAAATGTTTCTCTCCAAATACAAGTACGAATGAAGAACTTCTGCGCTGAACAATTCAAATTGAGCTTTAAAAGGAAATCAGACTAAATGTTCGTTCTCTACAGCCGGGACGGATTGACTAATCGGGATGAAACTGTATACTTAAGGTTTCCTCATAAATTGGGAGATCCCAATGATTTTTGGCTGGAATCGGTCCATCGGAAGTGGCATACTTAATAGGAGCTTTTTGACTATGAACTGGAAGATTCTAAATTAAAATTTCAACAATATCGGTTTAAATCAGTTTTCAAAAATTTTAACGGAAATGACGATTTTTTAATGCTACTAAAGTTACGCTACTGAAGTTAGCCGAAAATGTCAGCCGAAAAAAACCTGCATTATCGACATATTTTGTATCAGGTGGTAATAAAAAATTCTGTTGTATGAGCCGAAAATTACATGTAATTGAAGTTGGTAGTAAATTTTGGCCGAAAAAAAATTTGAAAAAATCAATATCACATAATTCGGATGTTTAATGGTAATATGAATTAGGTGAAGTTAGACCGATTGGTTAACTGTTGGATAAAATATATATAACTTGTCGTGTTAGGGGGCAATGAATTTGAGTTGTGGCACTAACAGTGAACACCTGTGCCAAAAATCAGGCCATATTTTATGTAGCATCATAGTGAAATAAATTAAAAGCTGGTTGCATGTTTAGTGGAAATTTGGACCGGATGAAGTTAGACCAGTTCGTAAATAGGTGGATCCCGTATTTGTAACTTGTCGTGTTAGGGGGCAATGTATTTGATTGGTGGCTCTCCAAATGTTTCTACTATTTCCACTAAGCATGCTACTAGCTTTTAATTTATTTCACTATGATGCTACATAAAATATGGCTTGATTTTTGGCACAGGTATTCACTGTTAGTGCCACAACTCAAATTCGTTGCCCCTAACACGACAAGTTATATATATTTTATCCAACAGTTAACCAATCGGTCTAACTTCACCTAATTCATATTACCATTAAACATCCGAATTATGTGATATTGATTTTTTCAAATTTTTTTTCGGCCAAAATTTACTACCAACTTCAATTACATGTAATTTTCGGCTCATACAACAGTATTTTTTATTACCACCTGATACAAAATATGTCGATAATGCAGGTTTTTTCGGCTGAAATTTTCGGCTTACTTAAGTAGCATCGATTTTTTACAATAAACTAATTTTTTTGTATAGTAATGAATGAAAAATTTTGACCTTGTGCGTGTGTGGAGTCGTGCAGACGAAATTTTGTTGGTGAACTTGGAGGTGAAACTTCAGCATTTTTCACAAATTTGGACATCCCTGTGATTTTTGGCGATATCGGTCCACCGGAAGTGGCAGCTCCCGTAAAAGCTTTTCATTTTTTGCAAATACATATTTTGAAAAGAATAAAGCATTTATGAAAAACGATTAAAACAAAAAAAATGTCTTGTAGATTAAGTTTCAAACACAATTTGTATTGATTATTTTTTTCAATTTTACAGTGACGAGTTTAAGTGACGGGTTTTGCTCAAAAAAAAAATTCTTTTATGTTTTAATCTATGCAATCTGTTCTGGTGCCGAAGCACTCCCAACTATTTCGGGGTTCGCTTTTCACGTCCTATCCTACGCATTGCTTGCCAAATATTTCCCCAAAATTCTGCATTTCTACAATCCAGGTGGATTGACTATTTGGAATCAAATTGTATACTAAACCTTTTTCCATAAATTGAAAGATGCGAAATGGGGTGGACATCTGCGTCACAAGCGTGACACTATTGGCGTTTTGAAATTTAAGCAGGAATATTGATTTTTTATTATACAAGCCAGTTTTTTTTAAAAATCCGGTAGATTCAATTTTTAGATTTAGAAATTAAGTGTGGTGTATTCTAGATGTGTTGGACACAACATATTCTCCTCTTCATTTTTTACATAAAAATAATATTTTAGACCAAATATTAAACAAATATGATCAGTTGTATATAAAATTCGCAAAATAACTAGGAGTCGAAATTTGTCATTTGCTTTAAAAAAAAAATCCGCTATAACTTTTTATAGCAATTTGTATTTTTTTGATACCGTGTGCTATCGAAAAAACCCACGTCGAACTTTATTTTTTAACTTTATAATGTATCGGATTTTTTCGCTTTTACTCTCTCTTATGTTAATAAACATAATTATCACCCACTGTTGGAGGGCAGAAATCAGCGGCGATTGGTCGACAGTCTCATGCACAGTCATTTACCTGATCGCCAAATTGATACCCCTAAAAAATAGAGCGTGGGCTATTTAACTTTTGAAAATTGTAAACTAACTATTTTTGTAGAGATGATGCTTACCAAAGTCACCTTGCCCGGGTATTTTTACCTTGCTATTTTATTTATTTTGATCTAAAAATTATGTATTTCTACCTCCCAAAATAGTATATGTAGCAAGCACATTGTAACCTGTAGAAGTAGTGGTAAATTTTTTAGAAAGCTTTTTACTTTTATGATACAAAAAACTCTCTTAAGTACCCATGTTAACGGTATGATCACGATGACTATATTATGTAATGGAACGTAACTACAATTTTTTTTTTCTAACTTTTAACACTAATATATCGTTATTCTAACAAGCGAATAACTTTTTTTGTGTCATTTTTCATACTATTAAAATGTTCCCTCTTCCTAATTAACCATAAAATTTTACCACACATACGTTACATGGTATAAATTTTTGTATGTAATCGTAGGATAGGAAAACCCACTAGAAAATAGTAATTAAGGCGTGAAATAATTTTTCTCCCTTGTATTTTGTGTGTTTTGTAATGTTATCTTATTTTCATTGTTTTGCTTAAAATATAATAGAATTTTTGTGTAGAGCTGGTAGTTTTGCCATTCTACTATATTCTGGTACATAGAACGTTATACGAGTACAGAACTAAAATAGCTCGTAATTTCTGAATTTATCTGATACGGTTCGAGATTAGATTACCTGCCTATTTAAATGGGGCTATTAAAATTTCTAATTCAATATCTTGTCTACATAGTATATAGGTATCACCTTTCCCCGGCCTCCGCGAGTAATTGGCATCACAGAACATAAAAATTGTTTAATTATTCAAAACAAAGCATCTTAGTATTTTTGTTTTATTTTCGTTGAATTTAAACTTTTTTTGTAGAAAGGTATTTTGCCGACAAAGTACAACAAACTTATAATTAAATTATTTCTCAAGTTCAACGCTTAATGTATGTGTACCAAGAGATGCTAAAAACTTGAAAATTTTAAAAATTCATTATGAATTTTGTACTTTCGTTTTACGTGTTTAAGGTGTGATTTTGTCTTCTTAAATAGATTATGTCAGGGTATCCTGCTTCTGGAATTACGAAAAATTATAAATCATTATTTTTTTGTTTTACAGGTTCTGGAAAGTCATACACAATGATGGGTACACAAGAGCAAAAAGGTATCATTCCACGATTATGTGATGAATTATTTGGTTCGATTGCTAAAAAACAGTCATCCGAATTGTCCTATAAAGTTGAAGTGTCATATATGGAAATCTACAATGAAAAAGTACACGATTTATTAGATCCGAAACCTAATAAACAATCGCTTAAAGTTAGAGAACATAATGTTTTAGGCCCATATGTTGATGGATTATCACAATTAGCTGTCACATCTTTCAAGGTAAGCAATTTGCTCATACATTTCTAATTTTTGGGATGATCGCAAGATGTGAGAGAGATAACGGAGTTATTGCACGATCGTTTGACTTTTATTTCCCGGTGATCGGTATCAGTTTAAAAATAATAGCCTTTCATTTTTAGCCAATTTATGCCATTTAACGCGATTATAAAACGAATCGACCAATCGTTTTCAGTCTTCTCAATATTTATATTTGCTGTAATAACAGAAATTCTAATCCATAATAAGAACAAATTTTTAAAGTACAAGTATCTATCTCCTTTTAAACAGTATCCTTAATTATTTTACACAATTCGTGTCACCAAGTTGAGTCGCTTCAATGATCGAGCGCAAGACCTCCACAACTAATTCTGCGTGCAATATCTACAACAATTTAGAGGTTATAGTACGATCGTCCGTGTGTCGTTCTTGCGATTCATTTTTTAACTTTGAGATCAATTTTTAAAATTGCGTAATTTCAAAGATAATTAACAGCCCAGGATGATATTTAATCAATTTTTTTTCTATATAGGATATAGATAATTTAATGACCGAAGGTAACAAATCGCGAACAGTTGCCGCAACAAATATGAATGCTGAATCGTCACGGTCACATGCTGTATTTTCCGTTGTACTAACACAAACCTTAATCGATCATTCAACATCGGTGACCGGTGAAAAGGTAGCACGAATGTCACTTGTAGACTTGGCGGGTAGCGAGAGAGCTGTAAAAACGGGGGCGGTCGGTGATCGACTAAAGGAGGGCTCCAACATTAATAAATCACTTACAACATTAGGTCTTGTCATATCGAAATTGGCCGATCAGTCGAGTGGCAAAAATCGTAATGATAAATTTGTGCCATATCGAGACTCTGTACTAACATGGCTGCTTAAAGATAATCTGGGTGGTAATTCAAAAACTGTTATGTTAGCGACCCTATCACCAGCAGCGGATAACTATGAAGAAACACTGTCCACATTACGGTATGCCGATCGGGCTAAACGTATTGTTAATCATGCCGTTGTTAATGAAGATCCAAATGCGCGAATTATTAATGATTTGCGACGTGAGGTGGAAGCTCTACGTGAAATGTTAAAACAAGCGACTGGTTCGCCTGTAGGTGAAACACAACGAGTTGATATTTGTGATAAACTGACGGAAAGCGAGAATTTAATGAAACAAATTTCGCAAACGTGGGAAGAGAAGCTAATGCAAACGGAACGAATACAGAATGAGAGGCAGCAAGCCCTCGAGAAAATGGGTATAAGTGTGCAGGCGAGTGGTATAATGGTGGAAAAGAATAAATATTATTTAGTAAATTTAAACGCTGATCCGTCCCTAAACGAATTACTTGTATATTATTTGAAAGAGAAAACACTGGTTGGTGGGAGGAGTGCGACACACCATCAACCAGATATACAATTGCATGGCCTCGGAATTCAAGCGGAACACTGTTTGATCACGATCGAAGATGGTGGATTATTTTTGCAACCGTTAAACAATGCGCGTTGCTTTGTAAATGGTTCGGCGGCGTCAGAAAAAACGCCACTAAATCATGGCGATCGTATACTATGGGGTAATCACCATTTCTTTAGGGTGAATTGCCCGAAAAATTCAACTGGTGGTGTACAATTTGGAAGCGAGCCACAGACACCCGCACAACCGTTAGATTACAATTTTGCGCGCGAGGAGCTTATGCAAAACGAAATGAGTAATGATCCAATTCAGTCAGCAATCGCACGATTGGAAAAACAGCACGAAGAGGATAAACAAGTGGCGCTCGAAAAACAGCGGCAGGAATACGAACGACAATTTGAGCAATTAAAAAATACATTAAGTCCTGGTACACCATACGCGCCATACACACTGTACGATCCACTAAAAGTCGGAAAATTAACCCCGTATACACCAACCACTGAGATGCGCGTGGAAAAATGGGCCCAAGAGCGTGACGAAATGTTTCGCCGGTCGCTAGGCCAGTTGAAAGCGGATATTGTTAGAGCCAATGCGGCTGTACAAGAGGCTAATGTTCTTGCCGAAGAAATTGGAAAACAAACCAAATTTAGTGTTACACTGCAAATACCTCCAGCTAATTTAAGTCCAAATCGCCGGGTTAGTAGAAAGCCACAATCATTTTATTTACAGAGTTCTAATTACATTTTCTGGTTACAGCGTGGTGCTTTTGTTAGTGAACCAGCGATATTAGTACGCCGTGTAAATTCAGGTAGTCAAATATGGAGTATGGAGAAATTAGAGAATAAACTAATCGATATGCGAGAGATGTATCAAGATTTTAAAGAACGTGCGCCAATGGTAAGTTATAGGTTTAATATAGTTGCTAGGTCTTCATTTACATATTTTACTAACATTAAACTAACATCACAATATTATCTAAATTCACGTAATTCATTCACTAAAATCAAAAAAAAATATTATCGTCTGTGAAGCCTATCATGGAACCAGAAGTTGAAGAACCGGAGAGTGACGATCAGGTAGTTATTTCGCATTATAGCATTACTAGTCACGCTTTAAATGTTTTTAAATCAGAATCCAATATTTTCACTTCGAAATTGGATTTTAACTATTACCCGTTTTTCTTGTTATAGGATGAGAATAAAGTAAAGATGCTGGATCCTTTCTACGAGTCACAAGAAAATCACAATCTTATAGGTGTTGCTAACCTGTTCCTTGAAGTTTTGTTTCACGATGTAAAATTGGATTATCATACGCCCATAATTAGCCAGCAAGGTGAAGTAGCGGGTCGGCTACAAGTTGAAATTACCCGAATTTCAGGTCAATTACCTCAGGATCGTATGTGCGAGGCGGCGTCCGAGAGTTCTAACGATAGTCGTGACGATGAATATTTAAATGATACGATCAGTAATCAAGTGACGTGTCGCGTGAGCATAAAACAAGCAACTGGATTACCACTATCGCTGTCAAATTTTGTATTTTGTCAGTATACGTTTTGGGGTCACCAGGAAACTGTGGTCCCAGTAGTAAATTTTGAGGTTCCAACTAGTCACAATCAAAACATGACTTTTAAATTTGATCATGCGCAAGATTATACTGTCTCGATAACTGAAGAATTTTTGGAACACTGCGCCGAGGGAGCTCTTTCAATTGAGGTTTGGGGTCATCGATCGGCTGGGTTTTCCCAAGCAAAAGGATGGGAAGTGGAACAGCAGCAAGCGAAGGCTCGCTCGCTTGCTGATCGATGGGCCGAATTGTCACGAAAAATTGAAATGTGGGTAGAAATTCATGAGTTAAACGATCATGGAGAATATGGACCAGTCGAAGTGTCGAGTTCAACTGATGTATTAACCGGTGGAATTTATCAATTGCGTCAGGGCCAACAGCGTCGCATTCAAGTTCATGTAAAACCTGTCCAAAATTCCGGAACACTGCCAATAATTTGCCATTCAATACTAAACATAGCCGTGGGAAGTGTTTCAGTTCGTTCAAAATTACAAAAACCATTAGATTCGTATCAAGAAGAAGATTTAACCGTCCTGCGCGAGAAATGGAGCGAGGCTTTGGGTCGCCGCCGAAAATATTTAGATCAGCAGATACAGAAACTGATCAATAAAGAGGACAAAACTGAAGAGGAGAAAGAACGTGAAATGAGTTTAGTCAATCAATGGGTTTCGCTGACCGAAGAACGTAATGCCGTCTTAGTCCCAGCCCCAGGATCCGGGATCCCTGGTGCACCCGCATCATGGGAACCATCCGCCGGGATGGAACCACATGTACCTGTATTATTTTTAGATTTAAATGCTGACGACTTATCGTCACAAAATTTGACCGACGAGCAATCGATATCAGGGCTACATTCAATCCTGCCCAAAGAGCATGGTAATAAATTTTATCAATTGACCATACTTCAACATTCCGATAAAGATGTGTGCGCTATTGCGAGTTGGGATTCATCGATGCACGATAGCCAGGCGTTGAATCGGGTGACCGAGGCTAACGAGAGAATTTATTTAATATTAAAAACGACTGTACGTCTATCCCATCCTGCCCCAATGAATTTAGTTTTAAGAAAAAGATTAGCTTTAAATATATTTAAGCGACAAAGTTTTACCGAACGACTTAAAAAATTGCGAATCGGTCGTTTCGATACTACTACAACCCAGACGGGTGTAACATATGAGGTTGTGTCTAATATTCCAAAAGCATCAGAAGAACTTGAAGATCGAGAATCGTTGGCGCAGTTGGCGGCAAGTGGAGAAGACTTGGCATGCGATGGTGAAACATATATTGGTAAGTTACCAACTATTTTATAATTTACGTAACAGAATTGTCAAATGTTTATTTTTACAGAAAAATATACAAAAGGGGTATCAGCCGTGGAAAGCATACTAATCCTAGACCGTATGCGACAAAGTGTCGCAATTCGTGAACTAGAACAAACTCACGGTTCAAACACATCACTATCGATGCGTAAAACAGCAAGTGTCCCAAACTTCTCGCAGGTAACGTACCGACTTAAATATTATTTTATTTATTACTCGTATCTCGTATTATAGTGTGAAAATATAATTTCCACTCGGTATTTTTAAACGCTTTACACGTAAATGTGTTTTAATTATGATTAAAGTAAATTGACAGTAATTTTTTTTTTTTTTTTTGTATTTTTACTATTGACCACTAATTATAACTCACATGCTTTTTGTTATATCATTTTGCTATTCGTAATAAAAAAAAATATTAAAAAATGTAGGCTGTAAAAGATGCGGCGGCTAATGGAGGTGTAAGTAACAAAATCTTCATGTAGTTGTTTAAGTTTTATTTCGTTTTGTTCTTTAAAAAAAAAAAAAATTTTGGTTTGGTATACTGCAGCTAATCTAATTTCAATCACAATTTATTATATTATATTTTTTTTTTTGGTGTAAGGCTTTTAGTGTGTTACAAATTTAGTAAGCTGCAGTAGAAATTTTATAATTTACTAGTTAAAATTTTTCAATTTTTTATCGTACTATTTATTTTGTTATATATCGAATCACGAAATATTTAAATGTTGCCACAATTTTAAGTGAACTTTATTTAATGTTTATAGATTATGCGATTTGATGCGTCAATGGAGTCATTAACAACGGTTGGACGATCGGAATCATTTGCTGATTTAAATAATTCTGATTTTGGACGGCCATTCATGAGCCCACAATCGCATCGGGAATTTTTTATATCTGGTAAGTCGAGAGTCTTTTTATTTAAATTAATTTAGCTTTCTATAAATTTTAAATAGTTGATGGATCTCATGATAATTCGGACTAAATGACAACATATAGTCTAAAATAAATTCAGTTATTGGTTAGTGAAATGCTCATTTTAAGCAAACCATAAACTATGATAATATACGCCTGGTCAGACCCCAATTTATAAAATTCTCTCATATAAATGCATTTAACTTCGTTACTAGGAAGGGCCGTAACCCTAATTTTGCGATTTTTTGATAAAATACGATTCGTTGTAATATCAAAGATGTAGGAGAATTTGCACATTGTGTATTTACTCAAATGTCTATACCGTCTATCGACTAATCCCAGACAAGAGCATAGAAAGTAAATTACATTCTCCTTGAATCCCTTGTTCTTGCAGCCTTGGAAGACATTCGATTTCAGAAAAAAATTTCTCCCATGGCCTCGAAAAAAGAAGTGTTCAAAAATTGCAACGCCCCAAGCTCAGTTTTCAACTTCTCTTGCTACCAAAGAAGGTAATGTATATTCAAAGTTTACCAGTTCCTCCGTTAGCGAGCCGATTATCATTAAGTGTTTTGTGCTGGTCATCGTCTTACAAAATACATCGACCTGAAAAAGGTGGATCATGATTTCTAAGGCTTGTGTTCGTGTTTTACTCCTGTTCCTACAGTACGTTGCCCGCGGAAAAAATTAAATTCCCTAAGCGCTAAAATTTGAATATTACAATTTGTAGTGGTAAAAATTTGAAAAAATGTTCTTTTAAATTTAACTTACTAACTTTAAATCTAACTGTGTCGTATTAAAAAAACAATTAGTTCAAATTTAGTAATTTTTCAAACGAAAATTCGTATTTTATGAGAAATTAAAATATGTCAAAATTTTGTTTTTGCGTTTGGATCGGGAGGTACGGCATTCGAATTCCAATAGGGGCATTATGCAAAAGGGACTTTTCATCATCTGATTACTTGTTTATTTATTTATTTATTTTTTTCTTTCTAAAGAAATCTATTCTGTGCGTACATGTATGATTTCAAATTAAACCGATCATTCAGTTTAAAATAAAAATTAAATTTAAAATTTTTAATCAAAACTAAACAAAAAATAGATATCAAATTTTAATTAAAATAAAAAAATTTAAAAATTAAATAAAAAATATATTTTTTTTATATTTTTTTTTTAATTTTTAATAAAATAAACACAACTATATTGACCCCTTATCGAATTACAGGATTCATGGGCTGATCCATTATCCAAGCCAGTACTATTGCCTGGCATGGAGTTATGCAAACTGCAGATGGTTCTACTTAAATCGGTAGACGTATAGCCTTATGTATGACCTCGGTTTGGCACGCAACTGTGTAAGGTAGGACGTGAAAAGCGAACAGCGAAATAGTTACCAGTGCCATGGCCCCAAAATTGATTGCAAAGAATTAAAAAAAATGTAGTTTTTTAATTTAGTTTACTGAAATTTTCAATTTTTTAATTCAATAGAGCTGATTGAAAATAAATTTACAGTGTTAAGCTCATTAATACATTTCCCGTTCGATATCTCAAACTCTAGGGGTCTGCAAGGCAACCGTGCGTATCTTCCTCAGTTCTCTGTTGTGAAATCTTTAGGTCGTCTTATATTCGTATCAGGCTCAACCATCACATCTCTTGTGTTTTTGCCTGTATTGGCGGCTTTTGCCTGTATTGGCCTACAAACTTGAGTGGTCCATAGTTCTGTAGGACATCGCATTGGTTTGTACTTTCCCATGAACATATGTGCCATTAGATATCTACCGTGAAATCCAGTTTCCCAAGAGTCTACGGTGAGAATTTTTTCAGCATTTTGCTATATAGGTTTTTCTGTTGCTAATCCAAGTTTTTTCATTTTATTTATTTTCCAGTTCTTTTTTTTTCATTTAAAATTCAAATTAAATTATTTCAAATTCATTTTTTTTTTTCATTTCAAATTAAATTTTATTTATTTCAAAATCAATTTTTTCATTTCTAATTCCATATTTGTAAAATAATTTAAATAATGAAACGACGATGTTCCATCAACAAGTGGAGGAAGTGTATTAAAGCACTGTATATAGTACAAAATATTCTTAATGCAATTTACTGCTCAAACACATACTTTATACATTTATATCAAATTAAACAATCAAACCGATAACACTTCCTCCAGAGAATCGAGCCCTTTGATTATTTCCAATGGACCGAATTTTCGGCGTATTCGCTCACCAATAGAATCTTCTGATGATATCACTGCAGAAACTACGCCTAACTCGGTTGTTCGTCGTAGCGGATACCATAGGGAAAATTACAGTAAATCCAAAGAGTATGAAAATTTACACAGAGTAAAGGCGGTGATTCATGTATAAATTTTATCTGACAGACATAAATAATAATCATTCTGATTGGTTGAATGTCGGTCATATTTTTTTATTATACGACAAAAATTAAAAATTGAACATTGCTCAATTTTGTATTAAATTTGAATACACAATAAAAAATGAAATGAAGAAAATTGAATTGCAAGTGAAAAACCTATATACTACTGTGGGTAAAAAAACGTAAGAATTTGTTCATAATTTTAATTTTATTTATTTCTCCAAATCTATTTTGTCCCCCTTAAAGTAACCCCCCGGCCTTAATACACTTGTGCCAACGTTTTCCAATCCTCGAAACAGTTGTTAAAGTCAATTTTCGGAATAGCATCCAATGCACATAGCGATTCACGTTTAATGTCTTCGATTGACTCAAAACGGTTTCCCGGGAACGGTCGTTTGAGATTGCTGAGCAGCCAGAAGTCACACGGAGCTAAATCAGGCGAATACGGCGGTTGTGGAACAATATGGGTGGAATTTTTGGCGAAAAAATCACGTAAAACCAATGCAGTATGAGAAGGTGCAAAAACTAAGAGTTGTCGACCCATAATTCCGGCCTCTTTTTACGAATAGCTTCGCGCAAATGACGCATAATACTAAATAGTATTCCTTGTTGACAGTTTGGCCGGTCGGAAGGAATTCGGAGTGCACCACACCTCGATAATCGAAGAGAACTGTCAACATCACCTTGATTTTTGACTTGCTTTGACGTGGTTTGGTACCAATCAAAAACACTTGCTCGATATACAATTATCACCGAAGGCTTTTTGCAGCGTTCTGAACGTTTCGGCATCACAAAATTGATTCCGCACACAAAAATTAATGGAACTTCTTTGTTGAATAATTTCACTCATTGTAAAAATCGCCGAATGAAAGATAAGCGTATACTAAACATTAATGATTATTTTGATGTGACATTTAGCACAGATGTTACTGACAGTCATATCAACATAGAAAAAAAAATATTTCGACGAATGGTTTTCCGCGCGAAATTTAAACTAAAAAGTCTTACGTTTCTTTGCCCACAGTAGTATATGTTACAAGTTACAGTATGTCTTTTCCTGAAGGCGTTCCGTAAAGCAGTGTGATGAATGTCTAGATTATCAGACAAAAGTTCAACTAGAACCTCTCGTTGATATCTAGAATTACATATATCTTACTCAATGTGCTGATTAATACTCGGAGATGCTGCAACACACTTTTTGTTGATCCCCTATTGGAAAAAATCGAATATTTATACCAAAAAAACATACTGAGGAATATCAAAATCAATTTATTTTTGTATAAATGATTAGTTTAAATAGAAAATATGCTTTAAATTGTTTAAAGTTTAATACATTTCTAGACCTAAATACTACTTTAATTATACATCTCAAAAATTATACAAATTTAACAGCAAATTCTTTCGAAACAAAATTTTGATCTTAGATCAAAAAAATAACTGACAAATACAATAAATTTAATCGAAATGTCATTGAAATGCATTGCTGTGCCAGTTATTTTTTTGATCTAAGATCAAAATTTCGTTTCGAAAGAATTTGCTGTAAGTATGAATTTTGTATATCCCTTTTGTGTTTTACTAACACAATTGTGCGGGTAGAGCAAAAGTACCATGTCAAAAATTTATTTTTGTACGTGTTTTCAACCAACTTACACATTTGTGAATTCCTTTTTAACTTATTTTCGTCCGAAAAAAACACTATATCTTTACACACAATTGTGTCGGTTTTACTCCAAATCAAGCGAAATATTTTATCAACAACGCCATTATATACTATCGTTTTTTACTCACACATTTGTGTGGGTTGGACTAAAATTGAGCCACTTTTTTGTTTTCTTGGTTGAAAAAGGGATATACAAATATTTAAATTAAGTCAAAATTAAACATAAATATACATAAAATATGATTTTAAATATTATACACATATAAGTGTTAATTTTAACCTAAAATTAACTCTTAAATTCAAATTAAGTATATTTGGCATAAATACTTAATACGGCACTTTTACAGTTTAATTATGATTGAATATTGATATTAAAATTATGTTATTTTTGCTTTAATTTTTCTTTTAAAAAGTTATTAAAACTTATACTAAATAATCGTTAAGTCATTAATATTGAAACGATCAGAAATTAAGTACTATACTCCTATCGATGAATAATAAATATAACCGAAATGGTTAGCTGGGTATTTTTAAAGATGAATTGTTTGCTCTCTAAAATGTTGGCAAATAAAATATATTTCATCAATATATCATATCATTTATTTATTAATCCGCAATCTGTTCAGCCCATTACTTTACAAAATATTTTTAAAAAACACTCCGAGTTGAAGGTGCCTCTTCCAGTTATGCATTTCATCAAAAAATCACTGTCACCTGGCAATTATACTGAAACAATTAACTATGCACTTTTATTCTTAGCTGAAGTCCCAGTTTTCATAGATAATGTGTAGTATAATGTGCAATCGCATTGCACCTATCTTCCGATCTTATAACCCCTAAGTTATTCGGTGGAGCCTTCTTGACTCGCGGCCCAATTACTTGAGTATACAATTTTTCGGTTTCTATCTGCCATTCCGGTAGTAGCTACGAGAAGCAAAGAGAAGTCTAACGATCAGAAGCCTCACCAATTTCAACATTGAATTTTGAACTAAATCCATGTTTCCAATATATTCTACGAACTTAACTTTCACGTCGATAAAAATAAATTTTCATTTATCGCTACTAATTAAATTATTACAATTAAAATTAACCATATTATGATATTACAACACAAATATATAAAAATTCCAGGTGCACGAGAATTTAGTCGAAATCGTGTTGCTTTTGGCACAAAACCAATTCATGCCGCTGAAGATCCAGTAGCCGTGAAATCATTTGGAATTGGTATGTACACAATTTTTATTTATCATTATAATTACAAAAATATATAATTATAATTAGTTTATATATAAACTAAATATATTATTTTACATTTATTTATTTTTATTTAAATTGTTCGCTTTTTTATTTATTATAAAAATACAAAATCGTTTTATTTTTTATTTTACAATTTTATTTACATAAATTAGAGATATATGGTATACAATAAAAAGTTTCTCGATTATTAAAAATTCAATTAAAATAATTAATTATATAAAATAGATATTTTATTTTATACATTTATATAATTTATTTATTCGCTAATCAATGTAAGTGATATATACATATATTTGGTTTTGATTTTATTTATTTATTTATTTAATTACTTAATTTATACAGGCTTAGTTAAAAGGATAAAACAAAATATTGATTTTTTTTTCGTTTTCAATCAAAACATTTATTGATTACTTTTTCTAATACATATTTTAATAAAAATTTATAATATTTTGTAATAATCGACGCTTTGCTTTTAAAATTTTATTCAATTATACATTTTTAATTTTATTTCTATATAGTACGAGTATAATGATTTAATTACAAATACAAACATGTTAAATTTAATGCTTTTCAATACGATTTTGTAATCCTAGTTTATATAGTTGGCCTAGTTTTGGCTATTTGTAGTGATTTTATTATTTTAATAATTAATGTAGAGTTTTGTAGTTTTTATAGGAAAATTACCGTATAAAACTTAGATTCAATTCAAATGTAATCATTTTATCAAACTTTATTCATAATGTTAGGTTTATATAGAAACATAGAATTGTGGATTTGTTTTTGATGTAGTACAACGATTATATCATAAATTACTGTAGCTCCCTTAAATAGTTTCGTAGAGTTTTCGACAGATGTAGAATTGTGAGGGTTTTATTTTACATCTTCCAGTCTAGTGGTATACTTCGTTTTTAAATTGTTGGTCTAAAAATTTAAGTCATAATCAATAGAAATACAAAGTTTTTCCTAGGATATAGGTTCTCGGAAAATGCTTTCACCACGGCTTGGTTAACAAATTTGAATTTATCGATACGGTTTCATTTTATAAAGAAATATCTCATACACAAAAATCTTTAAATATGTCACTCGAGCTATATGAAAATTACAAGGCCGGAATCGTAAAAACGACCGAAAACTTTTTACGGATTGGATAATGGATAGTTGCCGGATACAATTTTTCCATTAAACTTTTGCTTATTTATGTTTTCTTATAAAATATTCAAGGTAACTTTGATTACTTTTCGATTTTTTTTGTTTTTTTTTTCTATAGAAATATTTTGGGACAATTAGGATTTCCGTTAAATTTTATGATTCTGCCTTGATTTACCAATAATTCTCCGAACAAAACTTTTCTCGTTTCATTTTTCTCCCCATAAAAATAATTTCCAGAACATTTTTCCGAAACAATTCTTCGCACAAGGGCCAGTTGTGGTGGAGTTCTTACAGTAAAATTTTTGTTGGGGTATCAGCTGGTACTTGTTGGATTTTATAGTACAATCTTCTGGATTGTACTAACAAAACTTTCCTTATTATTTCTGACTCCAGAATAAAAATGAAACACGACACCGCACAATACTCACATTTATTTGTAAACCACCACCATTCGAATTTGCTATAAAATATATAAATTTTATTTACATTAACCGAGTTAATGGATTGATCGCCGTAACAATAATAATCCAGCTGATTATTATTATTATTACAAAATGATGAATGAGATGATATAAAAGTACATATTATGATTTTGTATTTGAAAATGTCGACTCTACTAAATTTATGTAAACTAGGAAAAAAATTAAGAATACACTGTATACGGTTGAACACCATGAAATAAGCGGAATCGCCCCTGAATCATAATATAATAAAGGTATATACAAGTAAATATTAATGTTCCATTCGCATTGTATTATTGATGACTATATAGAACAATGGGTTATACATTATACTTAATTATTGTGTTTATACAAAATTATATTGATCACGGAATTTTGTGTATTTGTATAGAATAAAATAATAGGGTGCAGCTGGGTACCATACTTAGTGTGAGCTAAGTATGGTACCCACCTCTGAGTGATAACCCTACGGTTACAAGCTCACTCGGCGAAGATTGGTAAATATTGATAATTTCTAATCTTTGAATTTCACATAGCGTGCTAAGTATTTCTCGATGACGATGGCATTGTACTGTTTTCGTCCGTCACGTTTGACGGTTTTAGTCGGTCGATGGCTATTGATAATTTTTTAACGTTATAATAAATTACGTAATATTTGTGCAATCTTCGCTGAACTTTAAAAGGTCCCTCATATGGTGGCGTTATTCCAGTCTTCAGTTTGTCCAGTGGAACGAAAACATAGTCACATACTGTTAATTCTTTTGGGATGTAAATGTAGAGTTGAAGGGTATTGCGCAGAGATGTTTTATCTGTCGATTGCATTGAAGATCAGTTGTGATCGACATTCTAATTCCAAGGAGAACGAATGGGAGTGATGCAAACGTTATACCATTCCGTTAGTCTCTGGGTGCGTATTCTGTGAGAACTTAAGAACTTTGTTAATATTCTAAACAGTTTGCTTTCGAATTGACTATCTTGGTCAGTGGTTATTTCCAGTGGAATGCCAAATATCGAAATATTCTGGTCTATGAAAGCGCTATCGATTATCGTATTTATATAAAAGTTTTCGTTTGACTTGTTCTATTAGGCCCAAATTTATATGTTAAATTCTCCCAGAAGTAATATTAAACCATGCGAAAGAATTGCTTTTTTTGAGCTGATTCTCCATATCTACGTTCATGTTAGGTCAAAAATACTTGGACGAGTATTTTTTCATGTGGCTTGAACTCGTGTATGAAAAGTCCGTGAATCATCTCAAAGTTATTTCGACGCATTGGAATGTCGGAACGTTTTATACAGGTAAAATTTTCGCACCAAAGAGAAATACCTGATCTATAATCGTTTACGAGTTCGAGCTTGCGTTTTACAACGCGAGAGTTCTGGTTTTCCTCTAGAAGAGTTTTAAGATCATCGTCCGCTTGTATTGAGGCTACTTTCACCTCTCACATATCTATATCCGATATAAATTGAGATATGTAATAGAGCTGGCTTTACGTTCAAGACTGCATTCCGACTTAAATGCGATTGCGGTGATCATGGGTTTATGGTCGGTGTTCATCAAAAACTATCTTCCTTCGCTAAAACAATGAAAGTGTTTAATGGCGCAATATATGAGCAAATGCTCTCTATCGAAAGCAGAATATTTCTGTTGGTAACGTGACGGCTGTTTGAAAAAAAATGACAGCAAGAATCTATCAAAGTCTGCTCTGTTTGAATGGGAAAAAGTGTTTTAATAGATCGAAGGAAGACGTAGTAGTAATAAGAATTTTCATTGATAAAATACTCCTCACAGAATGCACGCGAAAAGCCTTTTTTGCTGGTGGTACATCCATTATGTTCTTTTCAGCCAGTTTGGCTTTTAATAATAGGACGCCAGACACGATAACCAAATGACTGTATGTTTTGCCAACATCATCCATCCATCGAATTTCGGGCGAGTTCATGTCTTCACTGGTGGTGGAGAACGTCTCTTAGGCGTGCTCTTAGCATCGATGCCAATTATTTAAACTCATTCACTTGATTCATTTCATGTTGATGTGTTTTGTAATTATTTATGTTTGATATGACGATCCTAACTTCGTTATCAGATGAAGGGAGTGGTGATTTCATTTCTATGACGTCTATAGGCCCTTCCGCATATTTTATCTAAACACGTAGAGGCCTCTCACGGTGATTTGTCGGACTAGATCTCAGGGTTTTTGTGTCGTGGGGAAGTTGAGGCTTAATGTGTTCCTGGCCAATATCGTGGAACAGACTAAAACTGAACAAAAATGAAATTAAATTAAGGGTGCCAGAATTTCTCTAACGAAACTTGAAAAACGTGTTATAAATAAAATAATAACCGGGTGTGTTCATCCGGCGACGACTGGATTTCCCCGAGTGTCGGGTACCCAGTCCGCTGAAGGGACCTCCCAAATGACCCATCGACCCCGAAAAGCTGATGCCCAGCCACAACGAAGCAGCATTAGAGGTTAGGGACATCTCTTCAACAAACCAGGCCTCTCTTCACCCGCAACTCACACTTCAAGAGCATGAGACCGCCGAGGTGCCACGGGGGCATCGTGTGAATTTTACGATCGTCTCCGAATGGACGACACATATGCTGGACTCGCCACTCCGACCCTATGGATATCCTGCCAAGAGGATGACGGGGAGTGACAAGCCCAGTCTGCTAATATGGAACCGGCACAGAATGAGAATCCCACTCCCAACACACCGACCTGAACAGATTTAGTAATTCATTTTGTTCATTATTTTGTTAGATATAAAAAAAGAGAAAGAAGGCCAGTAAATAAAATGACCCAGAATTGACACCAACAAAGAAAAATATAAAACCTAATGCCGGGAATAAGTCGCCGTGCTGTGTTTTTATTAAACAAAAAAAAAATCACTGAAACACCAGAGGCGGAAGGAATGAAGAAACAAAAAAAAGTCGACCTGAAATAATCGCTGAAGGGCAATAATTCAGAGCGAAACCAAATGTGCACCCAATGCGCGTGCCAAGCAACCGTTATGACACTTGATTACAAAATAGAAATAACATAAAAATTTGAAACTTGAAAAATTGAAAATAAATTTGAATTTAACAGAAAAATAAAAAATCAATAGAAAATTTAATGAATAAAAATTAAAAAAAAAAAATAAATACCAAAAATTGTACCTTGTGGAACTTCCTCAAGGTCCCACCGAAAAATATTGGGCGTCTTCCCGCCTTAACAGTATTTCGCCTCGATAGGCCGTCAAAACTTGCGCGTCGTCTCCAAAGCCGTATAACAATTGAATGGCCAGTTGGGCACCTGTAAATAATTTATTTAGCGTTGCCTCGCCACAACCGTAAACCCGTCGAAATGCGAATGGCCTCAAGTGGCCATCCGTAACCGTAGATAATTAGGCGTCTCCCACCCGGATAAATTGATTTTTTTCTTGTAGAAATGATTTTTTTTCCTGGTTTTTTTTTTCCTCCTCACCACATACAATGAAGACCTAATTTTTTTCTCATAATCCGATGTATTTTGCCGAAGAAACTACAGACAAATTTATCAGTTCGATTTTGGTTTATTGAAATCCACAATTATTTTCCGTTACTGGAAATTCACAACCAAATATTGCTGAAACCAAAATTGCCCTCTAATATTAAAGCTAAGCGGGCTTTGCGAAAGCAACATAGCTTTTAAACTTTAGCGTCTATTCAACAATAAATTGCAATGCCATCAATATTAATCAAACGACTATACTAAAATTCAAAAATTTAAAATGAAAACTATAAGAGTGTAATATTATGACCGTAGACTCGTAACAGTCTGTCTGTTTATAGGTGGTGGGAAATAAATTCGGCATCCTATTAGACTTTGGTACTGTCCATTTGCAACTTTCTCGATTCGAAAAAACAAAATATATAAAAGAAATGTCGATAACTTGGCTTGAGAACAAATACAAAACGAGCAGATAACATATGAGACGGTAAAATACCGAATCTTAACTTTTCGTTTACCACCGAGAATCGATCCCGGGATTTCCGAATTAGTCCATCCCGATTTTTTTTCAACGTTGTTTATGTACACATTTCGTCTTTCTGCAGAATCGATACGTCTTTCCTTGCGACCCTATGATCGTTATGTTTTCGATGCAAATGCCATATTTTGCAATTACCCTGGCCAGATGTCTTAGGTGGAATGTGGAATGTCTAATATGGAAAATATGTACCGGTTTCTATCAGATTATATAGCAGATCTAGCTGTATAGTGTGCGTTGTTGTTTGATGCAAGGTTCAGGGACTTCGGGCCGATGATACCACGACGTATACTGTCTGTGTTGATTTGTACATTTCAAGTCACCCAAAACACTTTTTACATTGTATTGATAATTTGGTTTAAATTAGTTTCGAGGTTGTCCTAAGATCGTCCTTGGCATGTTCTGTTACGTTGGCGGAGAGCAAATCCGTGATGACTGATAAACAATGTTGCTACAATTTCACAGAAACAGTTATAGATAATAAAATTCAGAAGGACCGCATAGTGTTATTTGTACTTCTGAGTGAAGTATCAAAGGAATGAAACACGTAGTAAATTCAGAATTTCATTAATGGGTTCTACGACTCCAAACATGCATTTTTGTACAGAATTTTTCATTTCGATGTTAATCCAACAATTTTGAATCTTGAGCTCAATAAATTCCACTTCCTGCACTTGTTCCAGGGAGTTATGGATTTACATCCACGTCTAGGCGTATTTAGCCAATCACAACTTGCGAATGTTTTTGGTAACTTTAACACAGATGCTGGATACATTGCCAAGTCGAGCCCACTAAATTCCACACTCGATACTCAAGGTTTCAGGGATTTTTGAATTTATATTGAAATCAAATAAATTTGGCCAAAAATGTTCGGCTGAAATGGGTTGAGAATTGCAAATATCAATATACAGTTGGCCTTCAAAATTTTACACACATTTCACACAAATATGTTGTTGCCTGTATTGCATTTGATGAGGCATCTACTGAGATGCCTGATCGAGAAATTGTACTTAGACTCTCGGGCTTTTTAAGTTTAATAGTTGACAACATTCGTTGTTCTTCCAATTTTAAAACGTTGTTCTTATTTTGTGTCCGATGACCTTTTTCTGAATCAGAGTTTTTATGTTGATCGCCGCGAGGAGGCAGTTTAAGCACTTACTGAAGTTGCATACAGAAACGGTATATGATTACATGCAAAAAAATGTTTCATAGTTACCAGGGACCTCTAACTTTTTTTAATAGGATAAAAATTGAAAAAGGGCTATATCAGTGTAAACATTGGTTTGAATAGCCTCTTTAAAGCATTTTTGAAACCAGCAAATAAAATAGGGAAAATGTAAAGAAATAGAAGCGTGTCAATCATATTACCATTCAATTGTCTGAGTGCGAACCAACCCAAATTTTCCAATTTAAAAAAAACCTTTTAAAATTTTGTAAACTATAAAAAAAATCTAAGAAGATTTTGTAGGAATAAAAGTTTAATTTGTTATAGAGCTTCGTTTATTGTGCTACAATTCCAACGAAAATCTATTTATTTTACAAAATACATTTACATTTGAATTGAAACTCGGAACACGTTCAAAATATGCAAATTACAGAAGAGCATTAAATTAAACAACACAATAATAAAAATTTTATATTAAAAATATAACTCTTATTTAACTTTATAATAATTTATAGTTTAATAATTATATTATCAAAATTTATAACGAATGTCTGTATCTTTTTTTTATTTGTTTCGACTCTGCCATCTATAAATCAAAATCATCCTCCTCTCCACAAAAATAATAATTATCAAAAAAATGCTAATTAATTAAAAATAAAAAATAAAATTATAAAATATACAAAATTGTGCTTATAAATTTGTCAAGGCTCTATTTTGTCAGGTAAAATTATTAAAAAGTAAAAAAAAAAATTACCCAACCTAATTTTTTTGTTGTCACCAATTAAAAATTAAGAAAAATTAATATACAACAAATTAATTTTAAATGTTGTATATTATAATTAAGAAATTATTTATATTCAAAATTTTAGAACTTCAATTTCCTTAATTTTGAATGGATTTTGGAAAATATTTTGTTTGGTTTTGTTTTGAATGGAAATAATTATAAGCTACACCGCATATAAATATTTCCATGGCTGTATTTTGTTTATCATTATTATTTAAATAATCCTTTATAAATATAATTTCTTCTTGGTAAAAAAGAAAATTAATAAATAAATCGAATAAATTACTGAACTTTAAATATATTTATTCCGTTTATTTTATTAATTTTTTTTGGTTTTGAATTTTAAATGTTTTTTTTTGTGGTTACGCGCGTGCGAATTGAAGCGGAATGATTCGGGAAAATTTGTATACAGAATTATAAAATCTTGTAAACGGGGAAAATGAGAAATGCCATTCAAAAATTAAAATGAAATTTTTTTCAAATAATATTATGTTATATAATATATAGAGGCTTGACTTGAGTTAAATATACATATATAAATTAATATTATGTTCTTTTTTGTGAATCAACGTATTTATTAACGTACGCAAATATGTTGGTATTAAAATGTAAAACTCAAATATTTATATTATATAATATATTGTTTGTGCAAAAGAAAAATTATTTTCTAAGCCGATTACACTTTTGTAATGTAAATTTTTATTTTATTTTGAAAATATGTGTCTGCTATAATTACCTTGTTGTTTTGTTATAATATTAACATATTTGTGGGAAAACGTTTCTTCGCGGCTTTTCTATTACATATTTATTTATTTTTTATCAGTGTGTGTGGTTATGGGAGAAATGAAAAATAAAAACTTTGGATTATTTGCAATAACCTACATCGAAATTATTTAAACGTACTTAGAATAATTGCGAAGTATTGCCAGCGAAAAAAACTCTCGGACTAATACTGATCTTCTACTTCTCCTAGTTAAAAAAATATTCCAGTTGTTTCTCCACGTATTTCACATTTTATACTATATGCCTACATCGATTTTTTTTCTAAATTACCGATTAACTAAATTGAAGGTTAGTTCATACCAGATGAATTTAAATTTATCAATCTCCACAATATTCCCAATCAGTAATTGGCAAATCTTAACTAGGTTTCCAATTTAGAACTAAACAACAGATCTTTTTTTTTTATTTGTGCATTAGTGACATCTATCATTAGCGAGTGTGAACTAACCATCAATTTAGTTTGTTGGAAATTTAGACAAAAAAAAAATAGTCGTGAGGCACATAGAATTAAAATATATAATATTTTTCCAAATTATCCCTGTCAAGTTAAAAATTCAACTTTGCTCCTTTTTTAACGTTGGAAGACACATTAAACATTAAAATTTACATTATCATGTGCCAGTGGTATATGAAAAATACTCTGAGCCAAAAATCTTCACAAGCGTTGCTGGTTCTTAATGTGATCTGTCTAAGTCCAAATGTACAGATTGAGTTCAACACGAAGCCTGAGGTTAAATCAACATTGAATGGCAGAAGATCATCAATTGCCAGTTGGACCGTCCTCCTCCGTCCTTACTGACGTCTCAATTACCCATGGGTAATTGTGATCGTAATAGCACAACAGTATTTGATTTACAACGAATTAATCTATTCGCTATTTTAAAATTTAAAAGCACCAAATTAAAGTTTCCGTTCATTTAACCTAGGACCACACACATGAAACAAAAACTAATACTGCTCGTGAAAACATATACCTAATTGGAAAATACATGGAAATGTTTTTATATTTTGTTATTGTTACTCTCTCTTCTCTGTAATCTATAATATAATTTATATGTTTGTTTAGTGTTTGCATATAAAATTGAAACAATTAATTTTTTTTTTAAATTTGCATGCTAGAATTTTATTTGTGAAAAGGGCTAATTTAAAATAATTTATTATTTAATATTTTTAATTTTATTAATTTATTTATAATTTTATTTACAAAAACTATAATAGTTTTTATTTATACATAAAAAAAGAATCTACCATAAACATACAAAAAAAAAATACGATTAAACAAATTAAAATTAAATCAAAAATTTTAATTGTATATAAATAGATAGCGCTAGTGACGACAAGTCATTTATACTAGGGACTTCAAAATTAGGTATGTTTTTATTTTCGTTATGTCTAAAAACAACTAATTTCAATTACAAAAAAAAAAAAATGCAATTTAATCGTAAAATGCAGGAAATTTTTGTATTTATTTTGTTCTCGTCCAAAGCAATTCAAATATTTATGTTTAATTAACACAATTATATATTTTATTATTATGTGTGGGCATAACCACTTTGTGACCGTGATTTGTGTGACCGATCACAAAATGGTTTTTTTTTATTCTATTTTATATTATTAAATAATGCAGAACAGCACTTTGAGTGATTTCATCTTCAATTTTTTTTAATTCATAATTATTTACAATAAAAAACAGTTTTCTGCACTGGCGCAATCTATATATTTATTCAGTCTTCATCTTGTTATATATAGTTTAGATAATTACTGTGGGCCTTTTATTAATTATTTTGAAAACTTGGTAACATATATATTAATAAGGACATGTTCACAAATAAAATTTTATTTATTTTAATTAGTAAATATTTATTTATTTTTTGGAACTTGAGTTAGTTAATTTATTTTTATGAGCAAATGAGTTTGCTGTAAAAGTTTTTTTGGTTTGATTTAGAAAAATTAGTTTTTTTTGTTTGTTAATTTGCATGATGATCATAATATATTCATTCATGATACAGAAGACACCTTAATATAATATTATTGTTTGATATATCCCGGAAAGTCACGCGTTTAGTCATGCGGATTTATTTCTATGATTTTAATTCATTCATTGTAATCTTATGATTAGCTATTCGAAAATAATATAGTTTAGAACTAATAAACACCAAAACACTATAAATGTTGATAGAGTTTTACAAAAAAACTAAAAATGTTTAGAAAATACTATTATTCTATAGAGAGAACGAAAGTCTTGAAACAAAAAACTATTATTTTGATTTATGATTGGAAATTACGTTACTATAAATGTTAGAATTTTTATTTTCTATTTAATTTAGTTTTACAAACAAAAAATATCGTTAATTAATAATTCAATTTAATCTTATACATAAAACTTTAGTGAACTTTTGGTTACGATTTTAAAATATTTTTTTGTTCTGTTTTTACTTACTAACAAATTTTGGAATGCAGCTCGGCCAACATTCTTGAATCTTAATTTGAATTTGAATTCGTTAAGATTACAACAAACAAATACGAAACGTAGGTGTTTTAACCCAAAGGAGTTTACTAATCGATTTTTTGTTTTTTATTCTAGGTTTATTTAGCATGGAGAAATCTGGTGGTGTGATACATTTTTTGTAATAAGCGTTTTTAGGCCAACTCCACTGGAACACATTTTCATTTCAAAAAATTGAACTCTTTCAAACGTGGTTATCATTATATTAAATGTGTTGAAGCCAACCTAAATAAGCTCTCTATTACGAATATGATGACTTATGTACAAAATAATTTCGCCTTTATTCATAAAACTAGTGTAGCTCAAAAATAATATTAAAAATAAAATAATTTTAACTCTCGAGGCTTTATGAGACTGCTTAAATCACAAGGATTAGAAGAGGGAAACTGTTCAAAGCTCCTCATGTATTTGCGAACATCGGATGTGGAACATATGTTCCACAAATTCAAAGGCTTAACAAAATTAAATAAGCCTTAACGACTCTCTGTTTCTTTCTTCGATGGCCTTTAAACTAAAGTCCAACTGGTCACAATATGACCACAGAAATATTAGAAATATTATGTCCTACAAAAAGAGTTAGTTGTTGAGCAGACTATACAAAACTATCAATATACAAATGTGATGGCATACCATAATATAAAGAGATTATATAACCCATTTACCGCAGGCGTTGATTTATACAGCGACCGATGTATGATTTAAAATGTTAAATATACAAGTTTCACAAATGCAAAATTTGGTTTTCCCAAGCTATTACAACTAGAAAATAGGTGTTAAAAATCATTAATCCCAGGAAGATATCAAATAATTCTTCAAGAGGAAATAGCATATTTCTCGACAAATAAGTTTAAATTAGCTTGTTTTTACATTATCTTCTGGAAAAATTAGACAAATTAATTTTTTAAGTACAAAAATTAGGTTCCACAAATTATTTATTCGAAATAACCTATTGTGACTAGGGACCATATTGTAAATGGCATATATTGAAGTTAGCTTTGGTACGTGTGTATACCACTAAAATCAGTTTTGAAAACTGTTTGCGTCAAGTGTTTATTCCAAAAAAATGTATTCACACTTCCAGTATTTCTATTTTATAAATAAAATTTCGTTGATAAATACTAATTGATAAATTAAATTTTTCTTTTAATTTCTAGCATCACCCGCTGGTAGTAAAATTGGCCTTCTTCGTATGACGACACTACACGAAGAGCCACTTGGCCAACGTGCACTGATCGAAGAGCCTGAAGATAGTTACAGTGATCCAGAATACGGTGACTACGATTCATATCAGAAGAAACCAATCTCAAACTCAAAAATTCGCATGTCAACCTCAAAAACAATGGACTCTCTATTGGAGATTTCAAAAAATCCTCATAACAACATTGTAAACTATAGCACATCGCAGCATACAGTATTAAAACCAGCCACCGGACACTTTACACCAAGCATGAGCTCATCATCATCCAGCGGTTATGGATCTCAAGCCGTTTCATGCAGTAATCTAACAAATGATGATACATTATCACTTCGTTCGATGAGCGTTGATGAGACACCAGATTTTGATCGTTCATCGACATCGCCGCCCAGCACCAATCATAAATATCTAACAAAACCCGAAACGATTACAACACCGTACACTCCAAGTGGACAGAAACGGTTTAATCCGTTTGACAAGAAAGAAGATATAATGTCTCCATCAGCGGTAAACATTAATAACCTAAATAAAAAACCATTAACCCCGACCAAAGAGCATCCACTTCAGGATGTTCTATCCGGTAAACAACATCATTCGTCTGACGATGATGAACCATTCTACCAATCATCTGATGTAAATAAAAATAATTCAAGTAAACGTAATGATAACGTACAACACAACATCATCTATGATGACAATCAAAATAATACAAATTTTCAAATGACAACAAACGATAAACATAATATAAATAATAATAATAATAATAACAACAACCATAATAACATACATAATAATAATACACCAACAACAATAAAAAAGGCGCCAAGTGTGACAAATGTTACGAAATCTAATGCTTCGGTTTTGTCAAAATCGGAGACAAAATTTACCGAACAAATGAGCACAAGTTTAATCGAGAATGTGTCATGTTCATCCGATAAGTTGGATGAAATTGAGGCGATGAGCGAATCATTCCCGAATGCAAAACATATGACTGAAGTTACGATGCCGGATTGGGTGCAAATTGGTGAATCGGTGCTAATACGTCCATATAATACAAGTGGTGTGATTAGTTATATTGGACCGACACAATTTCAAGTATTAATTTTTACAGTGAATTATTTTAGTTTCGTGTTATTTACTTTGAATTTTTGTTGTATAGGCTGGACATTGGATTGGTGTCGCGCTAGATACGCCAACTGGTAAAAATGATGGGACTGTGCAAGGAATTCAATATTTTTCATGTAAACCAAAACATGGAATTTTCGTGAAATACGATAAACTTATACATGATAAACGAGGACATGCAATGCGTCAATATAAAGCGGAAAAGGTGGCCAAAGGTAAGTTCGTTTTATTTAACTATTTGCTTGAATAGCTTTATGAAAAGCCTTTATTTTTTAAGCAAAAAATATTTCGATTACATAGAAATGCATGTTCCGTAAAAAAGACTATTTGAAGTACAAGTATGTACATAATTACGTGACAGCATTGTTAAATAACATAGAACCGTGGTCGTCTTTAAGCTTGTTCCGAGAAGCAGAAAAAGTGTAACAAGAGTAGTAAAAATATAAGGCTTTCTGAGAGCCGGTGATCTGCGTTTAACAGCTTTATCAAATTAATATTAGCAAGCTATTATTTTAGGAGTATCGAAAATTACAAACCGAACAATATAGCAATAATAGAATTTTGCGATATCGTATATTTGCGAAAGTCTGTAAAAACCTTGTTGGAAGTAAAATACGTTGACGAATACGTTGAAAATGTTAGAATGTTTACTAAATTGTGTCAGTTTCTGCTTATTGTTCAAAAATATTCACATAATAACAAAACAGCTTTCCTAATTACTCCCCTAATTTTATTTCTCTGGCCTTACTGATGAAATTAGTTTAGTTTAAATTTTTTCGGAAGAAAGCAAAAGTGGGAATAATTTTCCTTGTAAAAATTCTAGAGAACAAAAGTTTCCCATTTCATTTTGTTTCTAAAATATTTAGATTAAACTGATTCCATCAGTAGGCCAGAAAAATACAATGGAGACAAAAGCTGTTTGGCGCTGCAAAGCCCGCTTACCTTACAACAACATTTGCACTGTATAAAACCGAAGACACTTTAATCCTAGTGTTCAGTCAGGCAAAAATGATAAAAATATCACGATATTTTTATCAGCTTTTGCCATAAAACGCACTCATTTATCACAAAAAAAAACCAAGAATATTTTTGATTCTAGATGTCAAAATTTTTGTATATTTTGATTGTTTCGATTTGGTTGTTCACTCGGGCTTGACATAAAATGTTACGGAGTGAGGGGGGGGGGGGGGTCACAAAAAATATCATGATAATATTTGTCATTTTGGTCGGACTGAACACGCCGAATGCAAACTAAAAAAAATTTAGTTTTAAGAAAATAAAACCATTTTATAGTTATCGTGTTCATCGCAACGCGGTCATTTTTTAATTTTAATTTTATAAAAGTGGCATTTTATTTGACCAAGGAATTGAAATTCATATTCAATTCAATTTTTGGTCAAAAGAAGCAACCAATGAATTCTCGTGATTTGTTTTTGAAAGTTGATAGTGTTTGACATTTGCGATAATTGTTTGACGGTAATGTTTGACATTTGTGATTTTTTTTTTTTATATGAGCGCGTTATAGTGATACACTTTGCCACAATTATTGCCCATCGAAACACTATGCCACAATTATTATTTTGTTGAAAACTAAATATTATTATGTAATATTAAATATGTAAGTAAGTCCTCGACTTACGCGAATTCAACTTACGTGAATTCGTACTTACGTGATTTTTAAAAAATGGGATTTTGAGTTTTTTTGATGAAATGAGTAGGTTTTTCTAATTTTTTATTAAAAATACTTTTAAAGCTGCGCTTTATTTCTAAGTTATCTACTTTCGTTTGTTACACACACTATTATTTTCATGAGATAGTGAGAGTGGCAGAAAGAGAAAATGGTTTAGACGGCTTCGAGGCTCAACATCCTCATCCAGAACGATTTGCGAAGTTTCAAAAAAGTGAATGAAGCTTACAGTTCTTTAATAAGTAGCTTATGTACTTTAATGTATATATGTACACCAAATTTAAGGCTTGTCCGACTTACGCGATTTTTGGACTTACGCGAAAACCTTCAGAACGAATTAATCCTGTAAGTCGAGGACTTACTGTATTAAAAATATTTAACGTAAAAAATCAATACAAAAAGCTTGTCAATAGTATGTATCAATTTTGTAGAAAATGTCAAAAAATAAAATAAAATATTCAAGATAGCAAGATTTAGAACGAAAAAATCAATTTTGAAAACTCTAGTGACAAGCACAGTAACTAAAAAATACAATTGGAATTTCAATACCATCAACTCTGTAGGAATTTAACGAGTTCCAAATTGGCATTGAATACATAGCATTGTTGTTGTAAATTGGCAAATGAATGTAGTCTTACTTTGGTACAAGCTAAATCCATTCTGAAATAGAATTAATATTGTGCTCAAAGTAACAACCAAAGATATTTTTTAATTTATTTTTATTAGTTGGTAACAATTACATTTTGAATTTGAAAAGAATGTAAAAATGCAACTAAATATATTCAATTAAATAGTAATGTGCTAGAACATTATTGAATATTATTACAAATCATAACTATTTGTTTGTCTTGTTTATAAAAATTCGATGTCAAAATAACAAAAATCACTTTTATATTTTTATTGCCAACATTTAAAAATAAAAGTATTCAATAAAACTGCGCTGGTGGTGAACATTAAAACTACAGGTAGAATAGAATAATTCTATACCAGCAGAAAAGTTAGCTTAAAATAATTCCAATTTAGAATTACATACATATATGGGATTGTTGTTGTAAATTTCTCAAAGTAAGACCGCAGAAATATCGCTATAATAATCAATTATCACACGATCAAAATTTGACATATAAATGTTTTATTACCTACCAACAAAGGAAAATTAAAATGCATCGAAAACTAAAGCCAAAAGCTGTTGCTTTGAGATATTAAAGTAAAACCCGCTTAATTTTACCAAAACAAAACACCTAAAAATGCTTTGAAAACATTTTCCCAATTCCCAGGAAAAGCAGGTATTATAAATTTGACTTTCAAATTGTTTCCATATTCTATGTGCGATTTGTAATATTATGAGACCCACAACTCAAAGCCAGTATCAGTAATTTAGTTAGTGACATGCATTCGAGCTTAGATCTATAAAGGTTTCCAGATATTGTCCTGAAGATTGCTGAATTAACATTGGTTTCGAAAAAATAAAATTGTGTAAAGGAGATCCACATAAATTTTATATTTTATATTTTTATTTATATTTTTATAAGAATCCCCTTTGTATCCTGTCCCAATCGGGATTCGAACCCGGTACCTCCCGATCCAAACGCCAAAGTTTTATCGACTGTGCCGTTTGGTCGGTCTTAGATTATTTAGCGACCTAGTCGGGTTCTAATATCAAATTTTAAATTTAAATAAGTGAGAATATCGTTTTGTTTATGTGATAGTTTTTATTTATTTTAGTTGTTTATTTTGAATTATTTTCGAGTGTTCTCTCTTCGTCAGCTATTTCTATTCTAATTTTGGTTCACAAATTCCGTTTGGCGTACTTAGAGTATACGCGACTGCTACATGATTTGGTAGCGATAATTTCAAATGAACAAAAACACTTGCTTAGTGTTACAATATGAGGGTTTAAATCCGATGTAAACCAAAATTAGAATAGAAATAGCTGACGAAGAAAGAACTCTCGAAACTACTCCAAAATAAACAACTAAAATAAATAAAAACTAACACATAAACAAAACGATATTCTCACTTATTTAAATTTAAAATTTGATATAAGAACCCGACTAGGTCGCTAAATAATCTAAGACCGACCAAACGGCACAGTCGATAAAACTTTGGCGTTTGGATCGGGAGGTAGAGATAAACCTATATTCTCACTATTTATTTAAATTTTAAATTAAATCTCGTGATAAAAGTGCACAACAAAACAATTAAAAAGAATATAACTGATCCTAAAAGAATGGATAATCAGCAAAAGATAACCTCATAGTAATCAGCCATGATCTAGTTAAAATTCGATAAAATTCCAATAGGCGAATGCTGTTGTAGATTTTGAAGTCACAGTTCGACAATAACTAAGCATTATATAGATCGTGCCTTAAAATATGTTTTAAATATGATTTCTTTTCTTCACTTGTTACTTGTTTGTTGTTTCCAAGTTTCTTCGGCATGGACATTTACAATCGAATTGTTAAAGTGGTACTACCCATGAAACCTGAGTACGCCAATACGTTTGCAAACAGATGTAAAATCATTGTCGAATTGACAATATCAGTTATTGATAAAGAATCTGACTCTAAATTTGTCTCTGTCAAATATTATTACTTTAACGGAGTGATAGCATCAGAGCATCAGTAGATCAAGCTTTCATTGTGATGCTTGTTCAGGGAGTTGATTCCGAATTTTAAAACGTTCTTAATTTTTGTCCGAGGTCGTTGTTGTTGTAATTCCAAATTGATCTTGAGACTTATGTTGACGTTTCGTAACAATTGTTTATTCTCTCTGTTTAAATTTCAACAGAAATAACTAATAATAAATAAATGATTCATAATTTCATAAACGAAAATAATCAGACAATATACATAATTCATTAAGAAATCTCTTTGAAAAAGTATAATAACTAAACGAGGGTGTTTATTTCGACACCGCCACTAAATTCTTGTGGTTATTTGACTCTACTTAATTTACAAAAGCTAATCAGCTATGTCATGACGATTTTTTTGCTGAGTGAATGAAATGTTAACATGAAGTATATTTGAAATTATTTTTGAAAAATCGAATATACCACCAAAGAGAATATGTTTCCTCGTAGTGTATACGTTATCAACTAAACTCATTGCAGTTAATTAATTTCTCTGCGATATGCCAATTATGAATAAATTGGCTTACACTGTGTTGTTGTATTTATTGAACGTAAGCAAAATTGAACCATGTTTTATCTGAGTTGTTACAGCTTCCATATTTTTCAGGTAAGCTACTGCTTTTGAATGAACCTGTATTTAATATTCGATCAAACCAACTTGTCTCAGTGGAATCATTAAATGCATTGCTAAGCGAACCTGTTACTTCTTTGGGTTAAGTTGCATATCAGATATCGCAACAAAATCAATGTCGGCTTCGCCATTGTGTGTTTATCCTCACTAGGTTACAGGACGGACCGTAAACTTCTGTGTTCTACAGTTTACGCGCCTCTGCCATTTTGTACACTCCCATATTGAATTTAACAGAAAAAAGAAAAAAAATTTATATTACATTTATATCGAAATATTTTTCATCGATAATTATTTACTCGAATTCGCAATTTGAAAAAATGGGTAAATGCTAGAGGTTGTAATCTGGATCCATAATTTGTTGCAAAGTAAGCTATTTTCAAGAGGCTGATAATCGCGTAAAACTTTTTTTTATTGTTATCTATGCGATCTGTTTTGGGGTTCAAGGTTCACCCTGCTCTTCTGCAGTTATGCTTTGTACATCCTTACTTTACGCCTCCCGGCAACTCGAGGACGTACGGCTATAGGACCGATTTAAGACCATTTGAACATTGCAAGCTCCATGCCAGCCTATACTGGCATGGAAGATGGGTCGGCCTATGGGTTTTGCACACCGACACAGGATCATAGATGTGTTACATTTCACTACAGATCGTAATCTGTTGATGAAATTTCCCTTCGTATCTTACCCCTATCAGGATTCGAATCTGGTACCTCTCGATCCAAACGCCAAAGCTTTAACCACTGTGTCATTTGATCGGTGGCTTATAACTTTCTTTATATTAAAACACATCATAGCAAGTTTAAGGCAATAAAGAGAGTAACTTATTTAAAGGAATTGACACATAAATATAATTCATCAAGAGACATCTATATCGGGAAGTTCATTTTCAACAAACATAAGCCGAATCCGTGATTTTGCAAATCGACCGAATACAGAACGAATGAATGATAAAAAATTTTGACAGATCCTCGAAGATAATAATTTAGCAGTCGTTCGCGATTATATCCAACAAAGAAAATATTGAAACATTAATGTGAAAATTTATATACAAACATTTTTAATTTGTACCGAAATAATGAATTTTAAACTATTGACGAGTCGTGAGATTGTTTTTCAACTTAATAAATATTTATTGTAACTATATTCTGTTTAGTTTGTATGTACATACTATTTTGACAAATTTTCTGAAGATGCCAATGTCGCGAAGATGCAGTGTTTTATTACAAAAACCAAAAAAAAAAACAAGCATGAAATTAAGAAAATTAAAAACCTAGGGAGCTTTTATAAAAGTTAACCATCAAAACGAGACTTCAACCATCTTTTGGGAAACGTAGTCTTTAAGAATATCGTTATTTGACGCTAGATGTCTCTTAAGTCTAATAAAGCATTTTCGTTCATAATTTTCCCAAAATGTTTTTTTAGGATGAGCAACCTTAAATGCTCTGATTAAAGATGGCCAAAAGGTTTCTAAGCAAAAGCTCTTTAAGTTAGTAACAACCAGCGGCAATATTTGACACTATAGCGGTCTTACTTTGGGAAATAGTATTCCTATCGAGTAGGAATGAAACTTGTGTTCAAAGTAAGTTAATTTTGAAAAATATAAAATACGTTTTCAGAAATACAGAATACGTTTTCGACGTAAATATTTCTTATCAGGTATCGCTGAAGTCCTTTTATTTATTTTTTTTCCTCTTATTTATTTTATTATTATTAACCATACAAAAATTTAAAAAAATTATAAACGTAACTTTAAAAAAAATATGTTTGCAATATAAGACACACTTAATAAAAATATACGCACGATATTATTTTATTTTATTCACTTTATTCGACACAAATCAAAAAATACAATCCGTCCAATGTCGGTCGATACAATACAATGAATACAATACTTCGCCTCTCTTTCACTTTTTTCCATGTCAGCAAAAAGTAGTGTCGTTAAAATTCTTAGTTTTTTTTTATTTTATAATTTTTTATGGTTGGGCCTTAACTTGGTTTATTTTATTTGATTGCTTCTCCAAAATATCGGATATTTGCATTGTTGTCAAATTCAAAATTGACATCTCTTGTTAAGATGCCCACCCATAAAATTATAATTATAGAAAAAGTTGCTCTAGTGATGAATAGGAAAACTTTGTGTAGAACAATTTGAATCCTATTCTTTCAAAAGCTTGAAATAAAACTATTCTGGTAGGAATAAAATATATGGCATTGTTGCTGTAAAATTCCCAAAGTAAGACACTTTATTATTCATAAAACGAGTGATCTGACGTCTATCAGAAAAATGTATCTACATATTTGAAATTTGAATGGAAATCTTAGGTATTTAACAGGTATTCAAATTGTTCATGTTGTTTTTTTTTATTTATTTTTATTTATTTTTGCAATCATAATTGCATAAAAAAAAGAAATAAAAATTTAAAAAAATGTATTACTTTTGATATTTTAAAACATTTGGCGATCACACACATGTTGTGTGAGCGGTCACTAACAGTTGTCCATGCTATCACACACATGCTGTGTGAGTGGTCTTTAAAGTGTTAATTAAAACATGTATTTTGCGAATCTAATGACTTGCTTTTAAATTTTAACAAGAAAACCTTTAAAAGCAAATACTGCAAAAAGCAGTTAGTTTTCAAAGGGCCTGATTTATTTTGTAGTGGTTTAAGATAAGTTCCGAAAAATAATTTAGCCCGGAATAAGGCACAACACGCGGACTCTATACGACAGTTAGAAAGAAGAGTATAAATGTGCTTCCAGGGAAACAACGTGCTTTAATATTATTTTTTTTATTTCTGCTTATGCTTTAGTGCTATAAACCAAATAACATTTATTATGAACAGTGTGATCATAAATATTTTTTTTTTGTTTTGTTTTATTGATTAACAGAAGGCCAGCTAACCCGGTCAAAGAGTCGAGGCGAATCATTAAATACCGTGGGTGCTGTGAGAAAATGATTGTATAATAAATGTTCGCATCATAATAATCCAAGGCCACCAAAAAAAAGTCAATCATTTTCGGACGGTGCAAGTATGATGACGAACACAACAGCAACGCAACCAACAACAGGTAATCCGCAGTGGAATTGCAATCGTCGAATAACAAGAAAAATTTAAATTTTTAATTTATTTTTTTTCTAAATAAAACTACACAAAATTAATTAAGATTAATTAATGATATAAATACACACACACATACATACATAATAATATTATAAATACTAAATTAACGAATTATATTATAAAATATTATTTTTTTAAGGGCAATAAGTATAAAGAAACAATCTTAAAAACTAAATATTTTTAAAATTTTTTTATTAATTATAAATTATATAAATATTATTTTTATTATTATTGGTTTTTATTTTTATTTTTTTTTTTGTTTTGTGTTATGGAAATACCACCAAAAGATCGGTGTGACCGATTTATAAGAGAAACACTTATCATTTTATAAACTATTATTTTTATTATTGTTATATGTTATATGTAATTTAATTTTTGTGATAAAAAATTATAAGGTGTTTTTATTTTTTATTATTTTTTGTAATATTATTTTATTTAAGTTATTTAATAGAAAATCAAAATTGTAATAAATAAAAATCTAATTAAACAAACAACAAAAATAAGCATATCTACTACAACACTACTAAGATTTTTATTTTAATTTTATTATTAGAGTATTTAAGTGATTTCAATTATGCGAACATCGAAAAAAACTTATTATTTTTTATATAGTTTATATTGATTTTTTTTTTGTTATGTGTAAATTTTTTAGGTCGATCATTCAAATAGTACTTGAGTCGAACATACTATACAAAATTTTTATAATATTCCAATTTTATTCCTAAATATTATGTTGATCATATGTCATGAAATTCGGGATCGTAGCATGATAAACACAATTCAGCAGAGTTAAGAATTACCAACGATCAAATTTCAAATGAAATTTATTGTATCGTTATTATGAGAAGAAATTTGATAACGATTCAAATAACAAATCAAAAGTGAATTTTTTCATTCTCGTTATTCGACACAAATCTCATTCCGTATCAAGTACATTACACCCAGCGCTTATAACATAGCTGTTTAGGAGCTAAAATTTTAGAGACTTTTTACTGCGGGTCTCAGAATATGTTGGCCGATATTTTTCGGCTACGGGATATTGGAATGACTCTTTACAATCACCCTCTAAAAAATAGAGCAGATCTGATGTAATTATTATTCAACATTAGTATCAAAGTTTTTCTTTACTATTTTTTACTATAGCAAGCATAATTTTCACGGAAGCTAAAATTACTACTGGTTTTCAGCTTTACTCTGCTTCGTTATTTTCGTTCGTACACGTAAGAGCTTAACTTGTACTCCGTTTGGATCATTTCGGTACCAATTACGAACAATTTAGGACTAAATATTAAGTTTAACGAGAAGCCTATAAAATTTTCGGTGGGAAATGGTCTAAACAGCGTACAACTTAAGCTTTTATGTGTTCGCTGGATGAGGGAAAATGACCTGGTACTAACCCCAATTTTATCGTCAATTGAAAAACGTGATTTCATTACCTTTTAACAAATTATTTTTGAAAATAAAAACCTTCCTATGATGGAGAAAATAAAATTCGCTTCGAATTTTTTGATTCATGAAAACATTCGTTTGTTTTTTTAATTATTGGGTATATAAATACGCCTCTGCAGTTCGCCGAAAGATGGTGCCACCAGTTATTTAAGATTTACTAACGTACTGTCAATGCATGACAAGTCATGCAACTATCATAAAAACTTGTCATTCACAGATCGCCTATGCTTGTCACGTATCAATCGTTTCAGAAAATTACACACGAAAATAAGCCGCTTTTACAACAAATCTACTATTGGCCTTCCTGATAGGTAACATACCCATCAGAAAAACTTGAAGTAGATTTTATGGAAAGCACACAAAAAATTTCGACTCATGTTTACTTGTCGGCTCATCTGCACCGAATCGATTTTATTTTAATATCAAAAAGTTCTAATTTATCAATCGCGTCTTATAATGCAACTTTTAATAAAAATGCACATTCGCGGTTTTATACAAGTAGTTGAGGTCCTCTCCACTTGGAAGAATTCGTTTTTAAATTATTTGTATCCAAAATAATTATAATCCCTAGCGGTGGTAATAGTAGAAAATTTACTAAATAAATTTAGATTTATAAATTTTCAAAATATTTTTAATCGGCGTTAGGAAAATCTGAACTAAGTTTGCAGAGATCTATCAATAATAAGTACGAACTGACATTAATACATTTTCTCGAAAAATTTAGATAAGAAAGTCGACTATGGTTTACACATTCCCGATTTCTTTTAGGTCAACACAGTCTTTAGTGTTCGTTGGCTCCGGCTTTATAGTGATGTAATATAAATGGCATTGCATGTATCAACAAACTAATTTGAATTTTTGTACTTTCTTTGTACTAAGATTATGATCGACCAGAAAACTATTTATTATGTTTTCATTAATTTAATTTTATCTTTACAAAAAATCTCATTTCGGTCTATAATTTTGAACAGAATAGACGAAATTGATGATTAAATATACAAATTCCTTAATTTATCTTTTAAAATTTTATTTTTATTTTATTTAATTAATTAAATAAAAAAGCAATATATAAATTAATAAACAACAGTATTTTCTCTAAAAATTTTATTAATTTTTTCTTATGTTTTGTGATAACAATTAAGTAACCTTGCCGAAATTAAACAAAAAACATCATTCCAATTTTTAAATATATAAAATAAAATAATTAACACTTAAATAAATAAAAATTAGTTCCATTTTATGTAAAAAATAAAATAAAATAAAAATAAAATGAAATGATATGTTTAGAAAATAAATTTAAACAAAATTAAATGTCTCTAGTCTGTAATTTAAATATACAAAATTTAATTTTTATTATTTAAATTTGCAATAATAATTATATTATTATTTCTTAGTCTACTGTATATTATTTACATACAAATTCAAGAAGCAATTTATTAATTACAAATAAAACTTTGCTCATTTTATTAATAATTTTACAAAAATATTTATATATTTACAATTAATATTTATAAAAAGAAATAAATAAATGTTCAGGCATGGTTAAATATTTTTTTTTTGTTTCGTTAATTTACCCAAACATAATAATACACACATAAAGAATACTGTGCCAATCAATCAATATACAGAGATATTAAACAAATAAATATAAATATAAAACGTCCTTTTAAATTAAAAATAAATAATTAATAAAAATTCTCCATCCAAACAACAATAATTTTAATTTTTAATTTCTGATACTAAAATTAAATATTTAGTTACACAAAATGTGTGTCTGTGTAAAAAATGAAAATTAAAAATTTCGTCCAAATTTTTTCATAATTAACTTTACATTATAAAAAAAAAAATATTTGTCCAAAAATATTGATAACTAAATATTTTAATTTCGTCCAATTTATAAATTATATCAAATGCAGTGGAAAAAAATATAATTAATGATGGTTCTAGGCTAAATAATTCGAAGGAACGAAATAATGGAAAGATTTTATAAATAAATTATAAATGGAACTGGATTTAAGCTTTTTTAAAATTTTATTTTTAAATGTTAAAATTTCGATGTAGTACGGTTTGTAATATGATTCCTTAAGGAAACTGGTTTTACATTTTTAATTCTGCCCTTTATAATCAGGTAACTTGTTTCAAAACTTAGTCTTTTGTTTATAAATATGTTTGTAATCACGATTTACGTTTTGTTTCGACGTTTGTTTGTCGTCTCTCTAATTTTTCCATTCTTTTAATCAAAACATATCATAACGTAAACACTTTTTATTTTTAGGTAACGTCATATGCCTGCCCGAATAACATCAATCACTCTGCTAACGAAAGCGATGAACTCTTTGAAAAGGCCTTTGAAGAGGCTTTCGATAAATTGCACAGAACTAGCAATTTTCGTTTCAGAGCGCGGCAATCACTTTTATCCACAACCGTAACACTATTTTTATCCACAACCCTAACACCACTTTTTCCCGGTAACTGAAAACTGATCATTTCATATTTAAAACATTTATTCACTACTTTTATTATTTTAACTTCAGTTCTCTGATAATTATTTGTTCCCGGGATCATTTCCATTGCCAACCCTTCAACAATTTTTTCTTTATGGGCAGGCAATATGTTTTTTACAGTTAAATTTTTAAATCCACGCTGTATGTGGTCAATTAACAACATTAAGACAGCATTTGAAAGTCAAATTGATTTCAACCAGAGTTATCTGCTAATTTAATAACTGTATTCGGAGGAAATATAACAACTGCGCTGGCATTGTATCATCACTATCTTCGACTATCGATTTACTTTATGTCTCAATTTTCAGGAATCAATTAACGGTCTATCTCACGTAAACAATTATGTGTTTTATATCGCGATTTCAACCTGTTGAGATAATTGTGAGCTTTCTCTCTTTTCTACATTTCGATAAACATATCACGAAGAAATTATTTGGTGATAAATAGAGTCGATTAATCTAGTAGTCTTAGAAATCATAGAAATGAAATAGAGTAATATTTTACTCGAACAAGCTGAGAACACATTAGAAAATACGTAATTTTGGAAGTGAAATAGACTGCCATTTTACTAGTAAAAAATTAGACATAAACTTAATCGATAGTCGAAAATAGTGATGATACAATATCCCAGCCCTGCTGATATCTAAATACACAACCGGCGCTGGTCGCCTGGAGAGTCAGTAGAATTTTATGCAACTATTTTCCTGTTTTTTATTGTATCCGAGATATCCGATAAATCAGAGAGATTATTTATCTGATAAATCGGATAATATTTTATCTGAAAAGGCTTTTTACCGAGTTTCATACACTGAACTGAAAATATGTAATTTGGGTATCTACCACGAAAAACTGATAAATTAGCGTACTATTAATTTTAGAATTAATTTAATAAAAATAATTTATTAATAACCTTTTTCCATAGCGTCCGCCATATGGTCTGTATTCTAAAAAAAAAAAAAAAATCAGATGGAAAAATTACGATCTGAGAATGGTCAGAGAAAATAAAAAACAAAAATGGCGTTTTATTTCTCTGATCTCTCCGACGTCGATGTAAATTCGTTCATTTTACGTTAATTTTGAAAGTTTCGTTTAAATCATTGACTGATTTAACTCTAGTTTCGTGTTGCCAGCGTACTAACCCGAAGTAAAACGTAATTCGTAAAATAAATGTAAAAACATATTTCTAACCTTAATTTTGTTTTTCAATATTAGTATTCGACGTTTTACGAACTGGACAGGTACGGAATAAAACTGGTTATTGGATTAAGGATGGAATTTATAATTTAAAGCCTTGTTTTAGTTCAAGCATTATATATTGCGAACCATGACTACATCCAAATCTTAATATTTAAAATTACAAATTTTGAAAGTGGCTGTCATGAAATGATTTCACATAGTTACATACATTCGAATTAAATCGGTCTGGATTTCAGAATTGGTGTTAGGGTTCTGAAAAATGGTTCTCCAAAAGTCAACATAAGTAGATCAAAACACAACCATTTGTGAAGCTTGTCATAGTCCCGTTAAAGCTAGTGGCTTAAAAAGCTACCACAATGCAATCCTTAAGTTTACGATCAACTCAATATTTAATATTCTATAGTCTCCTTGATCAATTTATGATTAAACTTGTTTGCGTCCTGAATCTTATTCCATCAGTTTGATTGAATTTCGAATATTAGGTTCTTCAGCTGTTATACAATTTCTTTACAATGCGATTTGATAACTTTAGATTTTAAGCTCAAGTTTCATGGATTGAGGTTACCACTATTATGATGCCTTACTCCTCTCTATAAATACTATTGAACCTTATTTAGCGGTCCATTCTAGTATGCTACTTTTAAAATGGATACAATGTAAGCAATCTTACTAAATATTTTTCGTTACCAAACCCCAAACCATTTTTAAACGATAATTAATTGCTTTTCTCAGTTCCTCATGTAAGAATATCACATTTCCTTACTTACGTACTTTTTCTATTTTAAAGCGCAACACGCTCTCAGAGGAGCAAAATAAAGCTTTTTCAACCTTTTGAAATGTAAAAATTTGATTTTGAAATTTTAAGAAAAAAGGTCTCGTGACCTAAAAACTTTGCATATAAAACTTTGGCTTTGGATTTTAAAACAAAATATGTTTCGAAATGGGAACAGGCTGAGTTTTGTAATGTAGAAAACACAAGACTAATTTCCTATGACACCCCAGCTATTAGTATATCGTCCATAAATCCCGGAATACAAAATGCCAGAAATTTAGATTGTAGACCTCAAAAGCCTCGATCTTGCAAGACCCCAAACTTCAAGATATTGATTTTTTCAAACGCTACATGGCTGCAATTAAAATTCATAACAAATTATGGAAACTTGGCTGGAGTTCTGGTGTTTCGATATGTTGAGTGAAACGTCGACTATGGTCAAATTCGGTGTATAGGGTAGGATTGAGATTTAAACATGCACGTCAGATACAATTTTGGAATATATCAGAATGGAACTTACTCATATCTATCCTAATACTTGTTTTTCCCAAAGAACAGAAATTTGGCCTTGATGAGAAGAATTAGGGCAAGATTGGAATTACAATTATGTTCTACAGTTTGGTTTTCCTAAGTGGAACTCGGTTAGCTCTTAACCGATTGTCAAACTTCTTCAACACGAATTTTGGATAATGTTTTGCAATTTGTCAACACTGACTTGAACCAACAAGAAGTCAATTGTTTCTTAAGCGAATATTCTAAAATTCTGTGAGAACAGTAGAATTAGTATATGCTTAACTTTACAATTTCTCACCAAATTATGGTCAAATTTGGATTATAGGATGAAAACAAATTGTGCACGAAGTTTTGCAGCTGGAATTGCTAAATTGATATACGATTTTAGTTAAATAACTCTATGTGTAGGGATTATAACATGACTTCGGAACTTGACCATTGTCCTAATCGTTTATCGTCGAGTGATGCTATTCGTTTATTGTAAAATTTGGATCATATTCGTCAAATTTGGTGAAATAAATTATTAATGTAGTTCTGAAATCTTGTAATGTAGAATGGAAATCAGCCATTTGTATAGGAAAAATGACGTCTTTCTTATATCCCTACGCACTAATAAGTTGTAAGCTCCTACTATCGACGAGTATCCGAAAAGAGGCTAAAGCGGTAGCCACTCGAATATTCAGATCTTGTAGAATATTCATCATTTCCTATAAACTGTAGTTAACTTTTCCAACTAGGAAATACGAATTTGAAATATTACTTGCTTTCCCAATTTTCACGTTAAGAAATTGCATAGTTGCCTTCGAACTGAAAATTTTCATCTCACAATTAATAAATTGAAACTGCGTTCCATTACCAATTGAACTTCACACCAGACCACATTTGTGTGATTTATTTTCAAGGACGAAAGCCTCTAGAAAATAAAAAATTGTTTCGATTGATCGAAAATATCATGAATATTTATTCTGATAGATTTCTTGGAAGTCGGCTATTGAAAACAATTTTGGTATCAAAATTTGATTCAGTTTTACATAAAAGAATTTTGGCCGCAATTTAAACAGTATTGTTTGAATTTTTTATTAAAAGTGTGCTGAGTCATGGAACTTCCGAGGAATTGCAGGTAAAATTTCTTTTAGATGTAAAATATTCCTTGTTCTGCTTATTATTGTCAAGTTCAAACAATACAGACAAGTGCATATTATTTAAATAAATTAAACCACCGTAAGTTTATTCGCGATTTCCAACAAAGTGGCTGACATCTGGTAAACAAAATATGAATCATAGTTTGCTATGAAGCAAGGGGATTAAAACTGTTATAACAATGGATTTGTCAATTCTGGTCCCACTTGTAGACGTAGAAACCAACACTAACTACATTCGATGAAAACCGCCAATAGGAACTGTTGAAAAGAAATAGGAAAGTAGTTGTAATTTTATACCGGGTGTGAATTATACTCAGTTATTAAAATGTTCCATTCTATCAAAACAGAATAATTTGCAATTTCAGTCGCCATGGCATGATGCGTTGATTTTTCAAAACAGCAGTCTTATCGGATCGAAATTGAATGTTGAGCTAGAGTCAATATTCAAATCCAGTTTAATATAGAATGAGACATTGAAATCTTGTCACATACGTGTCGCTCAGGACATTGACTTGACATGAAAGAAGAAATGTATATGGCATATCTCTCGCTAGTCTTGGATCATCGACAACGTCATTTTAAAAACTAATGTCACTCTTCATAGATTTTCATAGACTCTTTTATACTACATCACTTTTATTAAATAGTTCTGTCTTTCTCTTATATACAAATTGAGAAATAAGGTAAGGAGAATTAAAAGGATTCTTTTTTTCATAGCAACATATATTTTTCATAAAATCTAACTCACACGAATATAGACATTGAGTATTCAACGTTCCTGAAACAATTTGAGGCAACCATCGATAAATAAACGCATCAGATCGAAAAAAATTTACAGAACATCAACAGTCACAAGTCATTAGGTTTCGTTCTCCATGTCTTTTTTGATCAACATTATCATACTCATATATGCTGAAATTGGAAAAATTAGCACAAGAGCAACTTCTAAACTTCTATAGATTGCCATTCAAAATTATGTTTTTTATAAATCGAGTGGTCGATTTGGATACTTACAAATTAGTTGGTCAGAAATTTTTTTATTCAATAAAAAAATAGATTTCAAAATAAGTTAGTATTTTTTAAAATCATTGTTTATTAATCGTGACACTGTAGTTACAAAATTTTCCGGATATTACACAAAATGCACTTGCAATTGATAAATATTCGTTTTTTATTCGTTCCGGAGTGCAAGTTTTATCTGAGTTCACTCGCTACTCACCATTGACGTGCTTGTTCAACTACACTAAATCTTTGAAAATTTACAACACTTTCTGAAAACGTATTGGCTCTTAATGTGTTCAGCTGCACGAATTTCAGAATCTATTTCTCTAGTGTGCCCATGGTTTGCTTGATTAATTGGCATAGCTTCATTTTCCTTTTATTAGGTTGTCCACTTCCACTGGTATTAAAAGTTTAAAAAACTGTGCAAATATGGACGTGACCGAATGAATTAGGGGCCAGCATCAAAGCAAAATCATCGTCGCCGTTGCTCGAAAGACAAAATTAAAAACATCCCAACAAAATAAATAGGGAAGATAAATTACCTTTGAGTCTTACCTTAAAACTTTGACTATGAACTTGATTTTAACTTTTCACCTGGGCAATTTTTCGTGTGATGTTTGTTTTTCATTTCACTTAAATCGCTCACTCAATGTTTGTGATATTTCTTGAAATCATCAATCCTACACGGTTGAAAATATCAGTATGAAATTAATACTTTTTAGTTATTCATATAAATCCATAAATAAAACATATAAATGTTATACTTGCCTCACTTATAAAAATGTATAGGAGTTTAGGACTTTTTTTATACTGGAGAGTTTAGAATAATTATATAAAGCATCGTATAAAATTTTATTTATATTTATATTAATATTAAAAAATCAAAATAAAATTAAGAAGTAGTTCATAATCATCCGTGATATTAATCAAGATTTTTTTCAGCTTTTCGGACAAAATATTACTTTTAATGAATGGCACCCATACAATGTTTACCACTTTTCTACTCGTAGAAAACAACGAGGCCTAGTGACAATATTTCCAGCACAAAAGCAGAAAAATGTGCAGAAAAACCCCCCATTTTAACCCCAGGGTACTTGTGTACACAAAGATACACAAACCCTTACAAAAATGAGAACCTAGTTCTCTTTTTGGCAGCCTGGTTGCAACGACCAAACTATAAAAATCGACTCTTGCTTTTACCTATAGTACAAAACAGGAACTTATCGATTTGGCAAATTATATCACCAAGGAGTTAAACTGACAGCTTGAAACCCACATACCTGCCAAGTATAAATATAATAGGCTAGGATATTCAATATGCCACTTCTATAACTAATTGTATGAAACTCTATAACTTATCCTTATTAAACAATTTCAACATAAAAAAATTATATTTCTTCTTATAAAATGTATACTGGTAGATATAAATTATATGAGTTACATTAAATTTATACTTTTTCCGGATACAAATAGATAAGTTTCAGTTTAAATAGATTTTATATTAAGGTAAAATATTAAAATTATATGTAAAATGGTATTAAATTGCCTTTACACTGATTTCAGTATTAAAATTTATACCCATTTTTTCAACAGTGTATAATTACTTTTACGACGTGAGGCCTTTTAACAAATGTTTGCTTTAATCTTTAATATGGCAAACACCTTTAAAACCTGGAAAATCTCATACGTTTTAACTCATGTTTTTGTCTTTGACCTTGAACTCAAATTTCAAGGTCAAATAGTTTTTTTTTAAACAAAATGCTGATCAGTTTTTAAATTATATGGCGCCTATGGATCAAACTGGGGATCTATTATGAAACATTATTCGCTTTCGAAAAATTCGATACGTTTCGAATATTCCTATTATGAAAAAAAAGCGAATCATCGCATTTGTTGTGGATCTGTCAAATCAATTTTATATATTATTAAAATACATACGTTATTTGTAGTAAATTATTTTACAAATTGCATCTTGGTAGATATATCTATTGAAATTGAAAACAATAATAATTGCCTTAATTAAAAAATACAAAAATAGACGACCGAATTTATTACCAAGATAAAAAAAATTATTATTTTAAAACAACATCGACACAATACGGTATTCGCCACCTAAAGAACAGTCGAATTTTGACGTCACATTTTCGTAAAATCCGATATAATTTATTTTTAAGTTTCATAATAAAGCGAATTTTTCGATTTTGAATTTTCCGAAAGCTAAATAAAAATCAATACCAATATTCGCCGCCAATCGAATTTTTCGAAAGCGAACAAATTTCATAATAGACCCCATGGTTAAAAAAAATCATGTAAGCTAGTCGAAATATGTTTTGAATCAATCTTTCAATCAAAAAAGCTAAGGCGTAAGGTGTAATAGGAGCTCAGTTTGCAAAATTTATAATGCTATATTGAGGCAAAAAAATTTACGGTATTTATCGTGTTGTGAAATATTAGATCGAAGTATCACCAATCTCTTCATTGTAAATTCACGAAAAATTTCAATGAAAAATTTATTATGGTAAAAACCGGGTTTACTATAGAGTTTTCTAGCATTTTGCCAGTTTTTGAATAATCGTATTTACCGAAAAGTCTACTTAAAATTAACTTTTACTCGACTATTGGTGCGCAGCCTTCAATCACACTTTACCACTGCGCCGTAAAATGAATATTCAATTGATATTTTCGACACAAAGATAACCAGATTCCAGAACTACACAAACAAATAAATTGAGAATCCCAATTGCAACTAAGAGACCGCTTTTTAATAAACTTAACTTGATCAAAAGTAGCCGAGCTGCAGAATAGCAACATCAAAGCTGAATAATCGGTGAGGAACTCGATTGCATAAACTCGATTCCTGCATAAACTGAATTACGACAGAATCTTTCAAGAATTGGCCGAATTTAAGTTGCCATGGAACTTGTTGGCCATTTTCCAGAACTTCACAAAACAAGAATTATACAGTTTAATATCAACATGCAAACCGTAGGCGTTTTACCAAAATTGCTTAAGGAATGGGTGAAGAATATTCTAGAACCATATAACCAGCATATCAACTCAGAATTCCATACCTACATTTAAACCCAATTTGCTAAACAATTGGCGATTTCCATGCAGAAAAACCCGTATGAGGCATATTTAAAAATTTCTCAAAACGAAAACTCAATACCAATATCAAAATCGAATTGTCCCCCGCATCGATTTAGCGTTGTTGAGCTCTATTTGAAATTGCTGTGTTCTATTTAACAATTCATCTGTTGACTATTTTCCAGAACTTCAAAAAAAAAAATTAATATCGCAATTCCAAATGGTTGAGCATAAAATCCTGAAAATCAAAATTTTATTTTCGCGATTTTACGCCCAACCCAAAATGCATTATTACACCTTAAAAGGATGAAGGTTTTCGAAGTGGAACGTATGGTGGATCTATGCTCACTACAACAGATCGGTTCATTGGGTATTTTCAATATTCAGCATATTCTGTAAGTTTGGTAATTATAATTATTTGGTACTTCTTCGGCCCATTTATGTTGAAGAACAGATATCGGATACTCATTCGTAATTTACTGTAAATGACTTGAACACTCGGTCCATCGTGAATCGTGACTCATTTAAATATCAGCTATTCTTGATCCAATACACCAAATTTCAATTGATCCAATAACTTCAAAAAGCTACAAAAGGTATACCGGAACATTCAATTTTTGAATAATTAATCGTGTGGGTGCTTATAAAGCACTCTGTACGATGAGCATTTGGCATAACATCCGGTTCAGAAAAATCGCATTAATCTTTATAAATCATACTAGAAACACCATGAAAATATCTTCAAGCAAATCTCTTACGAAGTGTTCACTGCACAGCATAAAAATAACTCGTTCTATTTTCAATGATTCCTTCATCATTCCAATGACGATGGTTGCCACCATTATATCATGAATGTAAGGTGATGGAGGAGTGTTATAAAATTTATCGTTTTTGCCCTATTATGTAGGTAGAAAATGAAATTTGAATTTTTTCGAACGCGTATTTCAGATCAAGAAAATTTGAGTTACACCCGTTTGTCCGCTTTTAAAATTTTCGATAACAAAATTTCGGTTTTTAAATATTTTATTTTTTGAGTTCGTAAAAAAATCGAAAAAGCAGGATTTTGATATTCTGATTTAATAATCTTTGAAAAAATGTTGGTCAAGCTAAATGAAACTAGGTAATTTCTTAAAAAATTATGACCAAAGCGCAAATTTAAAAAGTGAGATACTCGGGATTTTGAAAAGCCGGGTAAATTTGTGACGTATCAAATTTTATTGATTTCCGATCGAGAACAGACTTTAATAATAGGACCAATTCCCGTCGAATGAAAGAAGAAACAATTTCTATCAAATGAAAAATAAACCAAATGTATACTAAATTATTTTGAAGGGTATTTAAAAGACAAATCGATGAAACCAATTAGGTCCCTACCAATCAGAAACCAGAACACCGATTCTGACTAGTACTGAATTTAGAAAATATCGCCATTCAATACAGGAATCAACAATTGCCCTCCCGAAAAGAAATAGACCAAATTCAGTTTGTTAAAAAGACACTTAGATTAAATAATAAAACGAAATCTACTTTATTCGCTTACTATAAACATTTATTTACATTTTATAAATTAGTCTTATCTAAAATCAATTATTAATTATTTATAAAAACAAAAAATAATTTTTATTATCGCTATTCATTTTATAAACTTATTATTGTTAATTATTATTACATATTATTAAAGAAATACAGTAAAAATATTTAAAGTTAAAATAATAATAGAAGGGGACTAGGATTTATTTTAAAAACAAAACATAATTTATTAAATAATATATATTAAATACATAAATGGTAAATCTAGTTAATAGGTAAAACAAATAGATATTAAATAAAGATTATGTATTTAAAATAGAAATATGTAGATAAAAAATAAAAATTGCCATTAAAATTAAAATTAACTTAAATTAAAAATAAATACAGAATAGAAAAACAAACTTTTCAAACGCTTTGTCTCTTTCACTTTAAATATTTTCTCTTATCCTTTTAAAAAAAAAAATGTAATACGATAAATGTTTAAAAAATGGAAAGTAGTAAATTAATAAATAATAAAATTTAATATTATTGTTATTTTTTTTTTTGTTTTATAAATTATTATTTATATTTATTTTTAACACCCCAATTTTGCGTTTATTTTAACGTCGTCGCTGGTGATTTAATTTTAATTATAGACATTTTGTTGGTGATATTTTTGTTTTTTTTATATGTTTTTAAATAATAATTATAACTATATATATATATTATAATATTAGTTGTACAGTTTGTCTATGTGTAATAATAATTATATTCAGCATACAAATTAAAAATTGCTTTAAAACATTTAATATTTTATATAAATATTGCACCATTCATTTATAAAAATATATAATTATTTTTTTTTATAAATAAAAATTAAACATAAAATATTTTTATTTTGCATAAAAAAAAGATTAAGATTTAAAAACAACAACAAAAAAAATTGAAACTAATATTAATTAATTAAGAGTAATAATTGCCTACATAATAATAAACAAAACAAAAAAAATATTTATAATTTAATTTTTGTAATGCTTTCATTTTTCAAAACAAGAACAAAAACAAAATGAATTAATTTAAAAATTGCAAATACCCCCAAACAAGTCAAACAAAAATAATTTATTCCAAAATGTATAAAAATAATAAGTGGAATATAATTGATAAAAAAAATAAAACCAATTACATGAAATATTTAATTAAAATTACAACTAAATATAAATATGCATACATAATTTAGATTAAAACTAAATATAAAAATAGAAAAATGCAAATGATACAAAACATTTTGGTGTCTCATTTAAAGCAAAAAATGAAAACTGAAAATTGATTTAAAATTTAAAATAAAAAGAAACAACAAAAAAAAATTAAATAAAGGTAAAAAAAATTACAAAAAAATAATTATTTAATAAATGAATAAAAATGATTAAAATTTTATTATTTATTAGACAAATTTGTGTTTTATCTGCCCAAAAATCGTGACATGATTGTTGACCTGAAATGTTTGTTTACTTCACATGCTAGATGAAAGTTAATATTACGAAACGTCTTGAGTTTTCACCGTACGGCTACCGGCACGATATATTTTCATTTGTTTTCGTTTTTCGAAATTAACTTAATTAGCGCAAATTAAAATAAAACACTTTTCTTCAGAAACTTTCTCAGTTTATAGTTATACTGGTAGCTACAAAAATATGATTTATTCCAAACTCATGTAAAGCCGAATCGGTTGAAAAAATAAATAGTATAAAGAAATGCCCTAATGGTTCAGGTCAGTCACAAAACGCACTCATCTAATTTCTATAAATTACGGTTTATTCTTTATTATAATCCGAATAAAGGGGAATATCAACATTAACCGGAAAATGTACAAATTTACCTGCCCGTTTGGTAAACCGCCAAAAAATTCGAGACTGCGTACACTATCACAAAAAAAAAACACGACGATGGACGAGTACTATGCCAACGTAAATCACCAATTCTCCTTGATAATCAACGTTTTGGTCGATACATATCGTAATCGAGCACTGGACGTGTTCATCTGTGGGTTAAATGAAGACCTGTCCATGTTGCTGATTATACAGAAAGCAGCCATATTACGTTAGAAATTAATTCCCCAAATTTCAGGAACATGGCTATTCACAGGAAAAACATCAACAACGACGTACTGCCTCCGATAAATCAAATTTCATATACACGTACAGTACCTTCACTCAAAAATAATGATGCGTTATCACTTCAACGGAAAAACTTGGCATACAATATTCTCCAATAGAACTACAGCATCCCTTATCGTAATCGGAATTCAAGCAACGTCTCGACACCAAGGTCGAACTGTTCTAAACCGCCAGCACCGACGGATCTTGATCCATCAGTTCAAACACGACCAGTAAATTACATCAACGGTCCCAATCCTTAAGATAATCCGGTAGAAAACGGGAATATTATAATCCCTGCGAGCCAAGGGAGCAACAACGAATCAACCACTTGGAAACGCAACTGGACGAGAACTGTTATAACCAATTTTCATACGACAACGCTGAAAACAAGATATTAAATGATGAGTAGGTATGAAGCATACCATACCTAGAGTACCGGCTTAAAAATAGAAATATACTAATGTTCCGCATCGAAATCGGAGCCGGTAAGAATTTTATTAAATCCGAGTTAGGCGTTAATGACAAGCCAACCGAAAATCGACATCAAAATAAGCCACAAAATTTGTGGATCATTCTTCAAAAGCATTGGCATCGAATATACCATCGACCTTTTCATTCTACCAGGATCGGAAATTAAAATAAACACACATTGAAAGAACTCGTTAATAACTTCGAAATTATGGATACCGAGGTAAGCCCTGAAATCAAAACCACCAGCGAGGAACCGGTATACATCAAATCATACCCGTGCACATTCAGTATGAGGGAGGAACTGGACAAGCAATTTGCTCAACTCCTCGCCCTTGGAATTATACGTCCATCCAAAAACTCGGAAATATCGAACGGTATACTAGATTTCAAGAGGTTGAATGCTGTGACAAAATATATTCAGTATATTCTGCTTCTGCAGGAAGTTTTTTGTTTCAAAATATGCATTGCACAAAGGGTTGTGGAAGACATGCAGAATGAAGAAAATAAATGTCCCATCATAAAGAAAGAACAAACTTGCGATATCTGCAACACAAATACAATACGATCGACTTCCTCATCGTGTTGCTCTCCAAGAAAAACCTATTCCAACATACCCTGAAAAGAAATCATTAGGACATAATGGAAATCAAAAAGAAACACTTTATATCCTGTGTGGATAATTTCAATGTTAGGATTTAGGATTTTTTTTTATAAATAATTTGAGGTTAGATTTTGATTTTTAATAATTAGACAGCTGGTTTTTTTATTACCTTAATCAAATATTAAATAGTATCAATGGGCCTATTTTTTAATTCAACCTGAGCAAGCAGTGCGATGTCAAAAAATACTCTGTGTTTTTTTATTCAACCTGAGTAATTTTACTCTGCATACTGTGTTTTTATTTGTGAACTGTGCTTACTCCGAGCATACTCGGTTCTTAAAATTTTTCTCTGAACAGAATGTCAAGGTACGAAGAGTATGCAAAGTAAAAAACAAATTATTACTCTATGCACACTGGATTATTTGGCACTGCACAACCTGTGCTCGGTGTACAATACCCAGGGCAAGCCTGCTTACTCGGGTTTAATTAAAAAATAGACTCAATATAGGACATTGCCTCATAAAATCATGTTCCAATTTTTTTTTCTATAGGACAAGAACGAAGTTGGCTGTTTTAGTACAAGTTCGAAAAAAATTCAAAAATCGATATGGGAAAAAGTAAAACTAAATTTCACTGTATAGTTTGTTTAGCTGTCAAAATAAAAAAGTAAATAAATTGTCAAGCCATAAAAATTTCTGTCATAAAAATTTATAAATTTTTGTTTTATTTAATTTTATTACTATTTAATATTTAATATAAACGACGAATTGAACTCAACCGTTTCGTACTGAAAAGCAGGGTACTGCAGGCGGATTCAGTGTTTGGTTGGTTCGTTCCTTCCTTCCTTCTGATTTTTTTTAACTCAATCCAAGCTGCTGAAAAAACGTCATTTGTAACCACTGAAATTCGTTTAAAAAAATTTCAGAAAGAAGGAAGGACCAAACGAAAGAACGCTTCACTGAATCCTCTTTGTATGATGTGATTTTGTGATATTAAGGAACACCACTCGATATAGCACGAACATATGATCAATTCTTATGTAAAACTATCAGTCATTCTTCTGATAATATTCAAAATTGAACGTATGCTGAGCTGCAGACAATGATGTTGAGAAACCAATGACGTATTTCCAAATTTTTATATTAACTGGATAATTTGAGACGGAATTTTTATCTCAGACGATGATCTAAATTAATCCATACAATGCTACCCAATTTCGTAAAACAAAATTTGGTTGCGGCGCAACACCAAAACTAGCCCAGCGTGATTATGAAATCACAATCGCCATTGATGATTCGAAATCGATGGATCACAACCAGTTCAAATATTTCACACTAGAATCAATATTGTTGGTATCGCAGGTGCTAACTCTGCTCGAGAGCGGAAAACTAAGTGTGATTTCGTTTTGGTGTTCATTAGTGAATAAGTTGAATTTTGCGCAGAATCAGACTCGGATAGCGAAATTATAAAATTTTTTACGTGTATCGAATTTGGACGACGGCGGTTCGTCTGGAAACGAATTATTCTAGAATCTGTTGTTTATCACAAGTGATGGTCGAAATATTTTTAGTGAGGGCGAGAAAAAGTCAAAAATGTTGCTAAATTTGCGCGGCTTCAGCATATTTTTATTGTGTACGTTATTATCGACAATCGAGAGAATAAACACTCGATACTTGATATTCGAGTACCGAAATTTCGTACGGATAAGAAAACAATAACGATGCGTTACTATGTTATTGTACGGGATTTGAATCAACTTCATATGGTGCTAAGCGACACAGTGCGCCAATTGTTTGAATTAATAAATAAAGATATTTTTGATAATTTTATTTCATTTATATTCGTTTAAAGCTTTTTGCAATACATCCATCGCAAAAATTGCAATACATCCATCGCACAATGGGAAACCTTTAAGTCGATAAATATATTATCGCCAAAAATGCTTAATAATGAACGTAGCGTAAAACTGATTACAGATTCGGAATCAGCGTCGAATTTGCAAGCGGATTACATTAATATAAAATATAACCCTTTTCTGTCTCGCAATCACAGTTGTGTACGTAAAAAGTCGTCTACGAAAGAGAATCATGAAAAAAACAAAACGCCATTATAAACTATGGTTATTTACATATACACATTTGTGTATGGTGGGCTTAAATTGAAGCTAGCTGGAAAAGGGATATAACAAAACTAACTTGAATTTTTTGGTCAAGTTTTAAATACAGCAACTAACAATGTATCAGGATTCCCTCAGAGAGAGAATATCGAAAGCTGGTTTTTACGGTATAAAATTAATTCCAGTCTGGGGTGGTTGTGGTTGCTGCGGCGGCGGTTGTTGAGATGCAACCACTTTTTGCGTCATTTGTTGAACTTGAGGTTTTGCTGCAGTTTGCTGCGCGTGTGCTTTAGGTGTTGGAACATTTGCTATGGACACATCATTTGATCCTCACCAATTTCGTCGATGTTTAAATGCGTAACAAATCTCAATCACCTTTGTAATGCCGATCTTAGCTGCCAAATCAATCCTTTCGAATCCGGTTTCAAGCTATTCCCGACATACCAGATTTTTATACACCTCTCCAATTATTTCATACAACATATGTATTTGTAATTGTCACCATACTCGACCGTTCGTTTTCGAAGCGCCGCAAGAATGGCCCAACCAAGAGACACAAATAAATCAATTGGTATTCGTTGTGTATTATTGGTTTGGTTTTAATTTATCTTTAAAGTAATCCAGCATGATACTTAATTGTCCTGCGCAAAAGTGATTCAGTATCGAATGGGTCATGGCCAACATCGCCTCTTTAACCAATCTAAAATTAAACATTCGAACGGGGAATATCTACAAGTCCATTTCAACATTTGTGGTAATGATATTATTTCTTGGAGACGATCATATATAACGTTTCACTAAGACTGGAGCAAAGCAGCCATAATCAAAGATATTGCATTAATCCAGTGTGTAGCTGTTGCATTGGTATTATTGTGTAACCCTTAATCATAACGTCCAAAATACTGTTTGCAACCACCTTCCGGTTGGCCGGGATACCTAACAATTCGGCACTTATTTATCTATATATGTACTGGAGGATTCGGAAATTCATTGAAACGCCAATCAGTTGATGGAAATATATTTTTGGCCCTGGGATAGTAAGTCAATTCGGGAATTCATTCAACGGTTTCTGCATCTTTTTTCTGTATATATAGTAAATGATAAATGATCCGGATAAAGCCAAATTTGGTTAGTTTATTCATACTTTGACAACCAAACCAAAAATTGTGAACTTTTAACAGTATTTGAATTACTTCGAATATTTTTCGAAGTTCGAAAAAACCACAAAAGTGACACCGTGGCAAAAAATCTAATTATGGAAAATGCGAAAGGATAAGAGAAAAAAAGAGCACGTCCGTCCTATATATAAGCTATTTAATATATGCCTTAATAGCGTCTTGCTGAGTGTTGTGTTGAAATATTTTAATAATAAATTTAGCATCACAAATGTTATTAATATTATTACAATATGAATCACTTTTCACTATATTTTGATGAAACGTCAAAATAAGATCAGTCGAATACAAAATACGTCAACCGACTATCGGACTGACTATCCTACTATTGAGTCTTGATTTTTGCGAGTTCTCTCGACCAGGGGGTGTATTATGAAATTTTTACGACTGCTATTTAGTCGGATTTTTTCTAGTCTGGTCGAAAAATTCCGATTCGATTTTGATTTTTAGATTCATAATAGCACAAGCATTTTTCCATTAACGGATAAATCCGAGACGGAAAAATTTCATAATAGACCCCCTGGTCGAGAGAACTCGCAAAAATCAAGACTCACTAGTATGATAGTTGGTCCGAAGATCTATGAAGCTCACGACACTATTTATACGGCAATCAAGCAAATCCAACAGTGGCACAAGACAACAATGTCATTGTAACGACTACTTCGGTAAGGCACATCAACAAAAACACAAATCAGAAACCTAACTACTCATTTTTCATTACTACTATTCAATTTAATTTCATATTTGGTGCAATATGCTAACGAGATGATCCAAATCGTCCTGTTGGTGTCCTTATTTTGTTCAATTACGATTCAATCATGTTTGTGGTTAGTATTACTCTAATAGGTTAGGTAGGCGATAGCACACTTAGGCCAATAATGGCCCATTGTGATACTACAGGATCCAATCTCAACTTACTCCCGCTGAAACCCTGTAGGCTGTCCATTTCGTACACACCCAAGTACTTATTTCTTTTGTATGCCAGTGCCGGACACGAGCATAGGAAGTGATCTAAAGTCTCTTCCTCCTCTTCGTCCATACAACTTCTAGAAAAATCATTCGTCTCTAGACCCAGACTTTTCGCATGTGCTCCAAAAAGACAGTGTCCTGTCAGTATCCCTACGACCAATCCTAACTTTAGTTTTCCCAGTGATTCTAGTGCCTTGGAGCTCTGCAGGTCCAGTTTTGACCAAACGTGTTTTACTACCCTGCACGTGAAAGTGTTGGTTCACCTCTCATCTGCCAAGGCGATTGTCTTTTTACTGAGCGCCGATTTGAGCGCTGCTATAGGTCTCCCCAGACGTGCCCTTTCCGGCTGTATCTGGAGAGTTGTATCGTATCTAGCTAGTTCGTCAGCCCTGCAGTTTCCCATGACGTCCGAGTCGCGGATTCTCTCTCAGGATCCTCAAGAATATGGAGTTTAGTGCATTGTACACTACTCTTCACTTCTCTGACGTGATGCTCCCATCTTCCTGACCTCTGTCAATTTCACTGAATAACTTCAGTTTCTGCTCCTTAGGAGCACCCGACGTCATGTTTGCACTTTGGCCCGCTTACTGCCGCCCGCTTCAAGCCCCTCTTGGGACCTCTGTCTTTTAAACACAAGGACGGTCTCCGAGCTATCGCAGCCGACAGTTTTCTTAGCCCATGTTACAAATTCCTTCTGCTCTACTGTAAGCTACCCTTCAGGGGTCGCAGCCAGTTTCTCCAGAATTCTAAACGCCGACCGTCTCTCACTGTACCGTGCTTTGCTGCGGGGATCTCTCTCAATCCCCCGCTCTTCTGTTTGGCGGTTCCGCTTTTTCCTGGCTTCGATGCCATGGAGTCGCTCACCCCTGCCTCAGATGAGGGAACCTCACCTTTCTGGTTAGAGTTACTCTTCGCTTTCATACTTTTCGGTTTTTGGTGGGTACCGATTCCCTTGTTTTTATTATTATTTTTTAAATATTCCATTATTTCCCACGAGTATCGGAGAAATACAGATCAACCTGCGCAGAGATCCGTATACGCAGATAAGGCTAACTACAACTGGATGTCGCCAGGTATCCAGAGGGCTCTGTTCACAACTGGGATTTGTTAAATGGGCCCCCAGTCTAGAAGATCATCAGCATGGGTCGCATAACACCTTAATCCAGCCCATTAGCTCACCGATCACCTCGTCTCCTCCCACATTCACTCACCCATTCAACCATTCATATGAATATCCTAAACCAATGCGACCCATTTCATTCAGGGGATTCCCGTTTATAGGGTTCCCCACTCACTACCTGGAGACCCGGGGAGCAGGGAGACGTAACGCTCGGTTCACGGTGGTTTGTGGTCGATGGTTTTATGGCGCCATCAGTTTGCCCTTCCCTACTAAGTATCATAATATGACGCGTGATTTACTCAAATCTAAGTAATAAAAAAAATAAATACTCGACCGCAAGTTTTTCTATAGACATTATAAAAAGAAATATATTTTCATAAAAATAAATTGTTAAGAATTTAAATTATAAAAAAAAAATGTAAACCATCTTATATACACAAAAATTATAGCAGCAGCAGAACGGATTTCCCGGTGTTAAATTATATTTTGCAATTGCTCCAAACATCCACGGACGATATACCTTTCAAATAAACCAAAAAAAAACAATAAGTATTTTATTATAATTAAACAAAGAAAATTACGAATTTAAATCTATGAATATAACCATCACACAAAATCTCTTCACTTTCGGTCATATATTTTTATTGGGCGCCATCTTGTCATTCGACAAGAAACCCAAGAAAGAACACGCGTTTATTAACTTTTTATTCCCGACTTTATAGTTTGGTTAGCGCATGAGTTAGGGGTGGAAACTTACAGGATTTCACGTGTAACGATTACAAAAAAAACACTAGATAATGTAACCAAGAAAAAGGAATTACCGAAACCAATTTAACAATAAAAACATTTAACTTTCTAAAAAAAAAAAACACCCCGACAGAATAAGGTATCTGAAGGGTGAACAAAATTGTATACTAGATGGTGACAAATCTCGTGACGATGCTTCCTAATATGATTCGTCCGCCTCTGGATCCACTTTGCATCATACGTTTGTATTTGAAGCGTTATACAGATTTAGCTGGCTCGAACAATTTCCATTTCCCCTTTAACACTTTTATTTACAAGCACAACCACTTATACTGTTTCGGATTAAGGTGCGATTTTAATTAAATCTCACAAAAAAAAACTTCGGCTTTCACGCCACATTGTCCACAATAATTTATATTAATCATATATGCATATATAAAAAAATATAAAAAAATAAGTATACTTATCGACGGTTTTCCTTATATCCATAGTACGAAATCCAACTCGTTCAAGATGTTGTTGCGTTTTTCGTCTCGACTTCAGGTTTAATAAAAAAAAAACATAATAAATGAATGGAAAAGAATATCTACAGGGTTCTTGAAGCAACCGGATTTTCCCCAATGGCGCTGCTTAAATAATTCAAACGTTAAATTTCTTACCGGTACAATAGACACTCACAATTTTGTGAACAGGGGTTAACCAATCCCTCGTTCTCTGAGACTCTCCTCCCAGCAGAGGTGCGATTGGGGACGACTTATTTAATTCACCGCTAACCTACCGTTCATAATCCACCTGTGAACCCCTTACTAGTGAAATACAGTAAAACCTTGTTATAAAATCCTCGGATATAACGAAAACCCTGTTTATAACGCTCAATTCTCTCGGTCCCAATTTTTTCCTATATAACATAATAAAAGTTACCCTCAATATAACGAACCTCGTTATAACGATATAATGAACAACATTTCTGTTCAAACTAATAAAACACTTGTATTTTGTATTGGTTATAACGAACGAACTTTTTTGTTTATGTATTTTGTCTCGTCTCCTTTATAAATAAAAAATAAGTTGGAATTTGTTATTTTCCCGTTTGTTTCTTTTTTACTGTATACACAAATATAAAATTTTTTATTTGTGCGGCGTATTGAAAAAATATATTGAGCGAGAAATATGTATTGCGCTCATAATGTAGACCAAAATAGGGTTTGAGTATTAATTAATATTTCTACTAACAGCCGCTAGAAAATTTTTTCCATTTGTAACGACATCGAGAATTTGATTTAAATATAAATTTTCCATTGGTTTAGGGATCTTTATTCATTTATTTGTCTATGGTATGATATTATAGTCGTAGTGTAAACGCTATATTACTACTATAATATTTTAATTTTGTTTAGTTTATTTCCTTTTTTCATTGTGATGTAAAAGCATCTCGTGTATGTGTACATTTTCAAGTACGAAATTTATATATAAAAATATATAGCAACATGAACAAATATGAAATTTCTCTAAAAGACATTTCACAATATAAAACAGCTGTTTGTAAACGAACAGCTGTAACTTAAAATTATTATTTTTCACTGGTTCGAATGTCAAAAAAAAGAAAAACAATTGGTTAAAATTCGTTAAAATTCGTACTTTTTATTTTCTTATTCCAGACTGGTTGAGGCTTTACTCGAGTGTTTTAAATTTTTGTTTTGTAATTTATTAAGCATTTTTGTATTACAATACATAATAAATATGGATTATCCTTTCAATATTTATAAACTTATACTGTTTATGTTGGAGGTTGAACACAGGTCGAGTCAACTTGTAGTTATCTTTAGGTTAACCTTGAAGTTAACTTTTAGTGTTTATATTAGAGAGTTATCTTGAGGTTGAGTCGAAACCAGGGGCCCTATTCCTGAATACGATACGAAAATGTATTCGATACGAAAATTCAATACGATACGAAAATACTTTGGTATTCCTGAATACGAACGTACGTAATTGTTTGGTGTGTGTCCTAGCTATAAGGGAAATTTATTTTAAATGGATTTACCTGCAATAAAATTGTACAACTTGGACACTATTTTGAGTTTTGACGTTTTGGTTACTTGAAATGGATACAATAATATTATTGTTGCATCCATTAAATAGAAGATTTTGTATTTTTGTGTGGCCGACAAAATTGTTAGGATCAAGAATAAAATTCAATCACCGAATAATTTCTTATGGTGTGATAGTGCCCCATTAATTAAATTAAATTAATTAAATTAATTAAATTAATTAAATTAATTAAATTAATTAAATTAATTAAATTAATTAAATTAATTAAATTAATTATATTAATTAAATTAATTAAATTAATTAAATTAATTAAATTAATTAAATTAATTAAATTAATTAAATTAATTAAATTAATTAAATTAATTAAATTAATTAAATTAATTAAATTAATTAAATTAATTAAATTAATTAAATTCATTAAATTAATTAAATTATGTCGAATCCCTGAATCGACCCCAATGACTTATATTTTCGATTTTTCTATGGAGTCGTTAACTAAATATTCATCGTACAAAAATTCGTTCATGAACGTACAAAAACTGTTCGAATTCGTATTGCGGAATAAGGGAAATTTTTGAACGTATCGTACATTTTCGTATACGTATTAGAATTATACGTATTCGTATTCAGGAATACTGATTATACGAATTCGTACATTTTCGGTTCGTATTCGTATTCAGGAATAGGGGGGCAGGTTATAAATGTCAAAATCATTCAAATTTTTTTCTATCAAAAAATCATTTTAACTTTTTCTTTCGAACTTTCGAAAAATAAAAAATCACTAAAAAATGCTGCCGAATTTAGACACAGACGCGCTCGTACAAGAAAAATATGAAAAATCGCCATTTTTATTTTTTTACTTTACTGATTATTTTTTGTTGTTGTTTTTCGACTCGACTCTGAGCGTTTATATTAACCAGAGTTAACTCTCGACCTAAGAAATTTTTTGGATTGAGTCGAGTTAACTCCAAGTTAACCTTTCGCGTTTATGTTGAAGGTTCAACCCAGGTTGAACCTAGGTTCAACCTCCAACATAAACAGTGTAACTTAAAAACAATACAAATGTTATATTCTAATATTATAAATTGATACCGGATAAAACCATGGCTTTTAAAACGATCGTTGTTTTAGTGGTAAACGGATCAAAGATCGACTTACTGTGCTCTTAGGGGCAAATATTACTGGAGAGGATAAGCTCCCGTTACTAGTTATTGGTAAATATAAAAACCCAAGATGTATAAAAAATATTCGCACTCTACCGGTTTTTTATAAATCAAATTTGAAAGCTTGGATAACTTTCCAGGAGTGGGAATTTTATCTTTACATATTGATAAGCCATTCTTTGTCCAAAAATGCAAAATAGTGGTGATAGTGGGTAATTGTCCGTCGCATTTAGAAGTTGGAGGTTGACAATTTATAACAGTAAAAGTGCTTATCTCCAATTTCTACAAGTTTAATATAACCAATGAACCAGGATATTATACAAAACTTTAAAATTTTTACAGACAACTTTTGATCAAAAAAGTTATATAGAGTCTCGATAACAACAGTATCCTCCCTCATTTTTATCTATTCGATGGCTGTCTGGTGATAAACTTTGCATGGGATTTAGATTTTAAGGTCGATGGAAACTAATTCGGATGAAAATGTTGATGACGATAGCGACAATGAAATGGACGTGCCCTCTATGAAAAACATAGATAAACATTTACATCTTATCGCAATTTCTTTCCAAAAATAAAAAATTGATTTGAGATCAAAAAATTTTGATCGAAATACCTGTGATTCGTTCTAATTGTTTTTGTTTTTATCGCAATCAATTTTGAAAAATCTCAATATTTCATTAGATTCTTTTTGACGTTTACAAACACATAAATATGTTTACGTCAAAAATATAAACATAAACACTTCAAAAAATATAAACATAAACATTATAACTTTTTGACTAGTTGGCCGTGAGAATTTGACATACGAAATAATTTTATTTTTGCATTAAAATAATTGTTTCGTTTTCACTGTGTTAAAATAATTGTGTTGACAAAAAATTGTGTTGATAATTTGTTGACAATAAACTGTCAATATAAATTTTTTGAAAATCGAATGTCAATTTTTCACAGATTCATTACAAAAAAAATCAATCGCGTATTGGTTTCTTTGCCACACAAAAAATCAATTTATTTTTGAATTTTGGAAAAAACTAGTCATTAAGCTGCAATCCGGATTGTCAAATTGAATTTCAATTTGTTAATAATATTGAAAGAAAACTGGATCAATATGTATTACTGTTGAAATATAATATCGTTCAAATAAAACAAAACTTTATAATAATGGTTCAAATAATCCTTCCTTATAACGAACAATAATTTATCAGACTTTTTATAACGAACCCTCTTTATAAAAAACATTGGATATAATGAATAAATTTTGCGGTTCCGAGAGTTTCGTTATAACCAGGTTTTACTGTATTCATATTTAAATGATATTTAATTATTAATTTTGAATTTATTAGGACTACAACAGCAACAACGTTAGAACAATTTGTGTTACTTGTATATTTATATACATGTATCTCTCTAGTCAATTAAAAAATAACAACATAAAATTTAACAACTTCAAGTCAGTTACAAAACGCATTATTGCTAACTTCATGCTTATATTTGACAAATTCGACCAAAGAATTTCATAATAGGAAAGATCGCGGCAGATCGGAATTTTCGATATCGAAAAAAAATCCGATATCGCATTATTTCATAATAGCCCCCCTGGTTTTTAGCATCTCAGTATTCGTATTCTGTATAAACTTGGCCTAGTTACGGCTGACCTGCTGAATTACTAACTCTCTCGTAATATTTCGTAAAATCAATATCGAAAGTGAAGTTGATTAACTTTTTACCCGTATACATGTAGGATATCCTCTATATGAACAATTACATATACTTATCCATTTCATAATCGTGCAAATATTTGAATTAGCAAAATCAATAAATAATTTTGTAAAAAACCAATTAGTTGGATATTAGATAATTAGTCTTCTCTTTCTTCACAGATCGCGTATGTAACTCCAATCATCGATATACACAACCGCACTTAATTATGAAGTGCATGACTCATTCCATTTCAAATAGTTTCTCTCTATAAATAAGCTGCAACCGTCTTGTCTACACGTTATACTTACCACGTCGTTAGAATTGCAACAAAACTATTCGCAAATCTAGCGTATATGTAATGTGATTCTGATTCGTATCGTATATACATGTGTAATGCACTTTATACTTGACAAACGACTTTCTCTTACCGCGATCTATAACATAATCGCGATTCTTGCAGTTGATCAATTCATTAAGCTATTTATGTGTACACAGATCGTTAGTTCGATAAATAATACGCGATCGTATATTTTATTGGTCATAGCACCAATTAATCATGTGATCAATATTAATTAATTCGCTTTGGCTAGCGATTAGAAAGAGCGGGAAAATGATTGCGAATTCAAAATTAGTCCGTATTTGGCACTGTTGCAGTATAGACACCATCGATTAATAACCAATTAAACACTTTTGTATATTTTGTCTGTTTAAAATTTATAGATCGACAGATAGATTCTCATCTTTAAAAACTCGAACACTATAAAAAAGTCATCGCGTCATTAAAATGCACATCAATCAATAACTAATTAATAAAAACGACAATTTTTTTACCACGATATATGAGTTACGGTATAAACAACTGGAAGTCGCTAACTGATTATTATCGCAGCTATAAATTACAACAGCAATAACAACAACCTATTAAATAAATAAATAAACAATCAAATAGTTTTATAACACACTATACGCTGTACCGCGAGAGGTTGTAATTATTCAATCATCTTAATTTTGAAAAATTTGCATAAAACGACGATAAATAAAATTTGTAGTCAAGTGGATGGACGATACGACGAGATGAAAATATAACGATGCGGGAAATTATCTAGGAAATTTGTAATATGCATTGACTGATCATATCAATAGACTGGTTTATGTTTCTTAAGTGTAGTCAGAATCATGATAAGCGCCATGGGTCAATCACATAAACGACCCAAATTTTTGTGTTTCTAATGTTGTGTTGTGTATACGACAGGTGCATCGTTGTCCACTTCACAATTATATAGTATACTGGATGCAAGATTTCAAGTTTATACTCGGAATTAAGCAGCAGTGGAAGATACATTTTTCATTGTCGGTTTGATAATGGGCACCTGATCAAATAAATCCGGTGTTACCAAAAAGTCTACGCAAATTTATAGAATAATTAGCGCTGTGCAAACGGCGAGCCTTTCGCTTTATCAATTGATAAGAATACTCGCATTCTCTACTTTAAAAAATAAAATTCGGCAAATACCTAAAATATTGTATTTTGAAAATAAACCTATCTATAACTTTCGTAAGACCGCTTTCAGTGAACCTAACGAATTATTGACGGACATTGTTTTATTTATTGTTTTTGGCACTAAAGTGCTTTAGAATATTTAATGGCATTCTGCAACGCCTTTTCAAAGATATACGAGAAGTAAATATATTCTTTAAAAATCAAATAATTTTCTTATACGTGCCAAAACGGTTGATTTATGAACTAAAATGGTACAAATAGTTGTCTGATACAATACCTTTTAAACGTCGTTTAATCGTGACCCTCAATTGACGTACAGATGGCTGGATAAACTTTTCTTCTTTTTTAGGATAAGGGATCTTCAAAAATGTAGCTAAAAATTGTTTTCTTAACATTTTTATCGGGATTTCAATAAGTTCCAGTGTTGTGAGGTATTGTCTACGCCGCGTATATAAATCGTATTGTAAATGTGTAGAAAATGTATGGAGACAATCAAAAATGACGTCGACAATGTAGAGAATGTACACATCGCCGAAAATTATTGTTTCTGTTAGAAATCATCAAAAATTCTATAAATTCTTTATTAATGGAACCATTTCGGTTCCATGGAGCGTCATATTCACCTCATGTTTGAAAGATTTAAACCCAAATTTTCATGTATGACAAAGACGTTGAGGCGTTGAAAGCTACTCACCCAAAATATCAGCCATTTTGCACCCGCTGTTTTATGAAAATGGAAAAATTCGTGTATCGAGCGTCATTAAATATTTATTTTTGAAAGGCAATACGCCTACGCAAATCAGAGACGAGTTGGACGCTGTGTACGGGACTATGTACCATCCTTTACCACCGTGAAGTGTTGGGCAGCTGAATTTAAACGTGTTTGTACCAACTTAGGTGTCGATGAAGATTCGGGACGTTCTAAAACTGAAACCGCTGACGATAAATGGTATTAGACGACGCATTGCCTGTCGGCACATTGCGGGTGAGGCGTTTGCTATTTTTGGACCAGAAACGTGTTCGAATATACATTTCCCACGCTCTGTTGTCACAGTTATGGCGCAATAAATTACAGTTTTTGCGTAATTAGCCACTGGTGATGAAACTTGGATAATGATGCGAGAACTGTTCCCTAAGCTAAAAGTTGCGCTCGGAGAATACAGATTTTCGTCGATTGAGGAGGTCATCACCTTCGTAAATAACTAATTAGCTGAGAAAGACGCCGAATATTATTTGGATAGGTTGAAAACATCGCTGAGTGAGCAGCACTGATTAATAGCAGCTATCACACAGCAAAAATGTTATTTCGATAGAACCACCCAAATACTCCAATATTTGTATGAAGCTTGTAAAATGCTTGTAAAATTTCTTAAGCTCTTTTGCTTAAGAAATTGATGTTAAATTTGGGTAATGAGGGTTAATACGAATTTCTTTCATAGTAGCGAATTACACTTTGAACGACGTTATGATTATCGATGAAACCGATACGTGCCCACATTTATTGGGTGTCGTTAAAATTCATCTTGATGAACTCGAGTCCGACTATTCTTATTTCTTTAATGCAGCACTGGAAGCAAACATTTTTTTTGAAGATGTTCCGATTTTCTGGGTTTGTTGAATTATCCTCGATGTGGATTACATCGACCACACTGTGTAGTATCTGTACTAAATCAGGTTTTAAACATCTGAGTTTAAATTTAAAGGAATTTACCTTGTGGTATATGAAAAACCAAATACACGAAAACTTATATTAATCACATATCTAATAATGTCACTGGCCCAAGATATGCAAAATAAAAAATTTTCAATTTACGAAATTGGAGTGGAATCGCTATGTGGTTGTGCAAATACTAAAAGCACCGGTCAACCAAAGAGCCAAGTATAAACAATTGGAACACAATACAATTCCATAAATTCAACGGATAAACTTTGGCAACGCACCTTCTTTAAAATCATTTGATATTGATACTGACCAGAAGTATTCTAATTTCATGTCTCTTAATTTTACCGCAAAAATTGTAAATTGATATTTAGATTTGAATTACCAGAGGCAGATGAAGTGGTTTTGATCTGAAAGTATTTATGACTTTTGCAGATGCCAGTTGAAACTTCGACAATTTCAAACTATCACTAATGTCCATCACAATTTTAGTCTCTTGTGAATTGAATTGAATCCGTACGTAAGTCTCGCATAAGTTAAGTGTTTGTTAAAGTTCCCAAAGTGCTGTCCGAAGGAACGGCATACTCTCCACTCCACCATCGTTGTGGCTCTTGGTTATTAACGATTTTGCTCATACGTTAAGTTTCATGAAAGCACTTAACTGTATTATCTGAATTAAGGTAGCAAGCTCTACGCATTTTGGAGTATTGGTTTATTGAACGCCTGCATCTGGTCTTATATGTAAGTAGGATGCTGCATTCTCATGGAAAGGTATATATTATTGTATTGTCTTCCAATCGGCTTTCTTTAATCAAGAGAAACTTTTTTTGCAAAGTTTAGATAGTAAGGGCTCCAGACAGTTACTGCATATTCTACTAAGTCATACTCTAGCTTGTCTACGAATATTTTACATACTCTACATGGGTAAGCTATTTCTCCACGAATAGTTACCGTGTTATTGTCAAGTCGATTTATTGAAAATCTCTTCGACACATTGAATTTAAAATGCCACTAACCAGGTTGCTTTAGTGTTGTAGCCGCTGTATTTTTTCAATCCCTAATTTTACAAAACGGACCTCCCAATCTTATAATAGTCTCATTCTCCTTGTAAAGCTCAAAATATTCCTCCGGTTTATCTATTGTCTCCTTAGCTTTAACTTTTTTTTCCAAAATAGCGATTACTTTATCCGGGGGGATGAGCGAGTGACGGGAGCCTCTAAGTCTAAGCAATAAGAGCATTTAGCAATCATAGCGGTATTTTTATTTTCCGCCCCATAACCATCCCATATAAGCCTGATTTTCGGTATATTGCTGCTAAAAGTGGAATTCTGAAGTATGTGAGAAACAGCTGAGCCAATTTCGTTAGACTATCGAAGTTCCTTGAACAACCCTAAGATTGTACAAGTACAGCTGTCTGCTGTAATAGGCAGCTTGGTCAGCCATTTTCGGCAATAAGATATTTTTTTAGCAATCAAAAGAAAACGTTTCCATATTTTCATTTTTCTCTTTCGCCAACCCGTAAAATGCGTTTGCTCGTAATTTGTGTACCCTTAAAGTCATCATTAGGAAATTTTTTTCTGTGGATCCGTTTCAGCTTTTAGTTGTTCCTTTGTAGATTGGCAAGTACTACATATATCAGACGATGGACGTTTAAAATCGATATTAAAATTTCAGTTAAATAACGGGTGATTTTTTAAGAGCTTGAGAACTTTTTTTTAAAAAAAAACGCATAAAATTTGCAAAATCTCATCGGTTCTTTATTTGAAACGTTAGATTGGTCCATGACATTTACTTTTTGAAGATAATTTCATTTAAATGTTGACCGCGGCTGCGTCTTAGGTGGTCCATTCGGAAAGTCCAATTTTGGGCAACTTTTTCGAGCATTTCGGCCGGAATAGCCCGAATTTCTTCGGAAATGTTGTCTTCCAAAACTGGAATAGTTGCTGGCTTATTTCTGTAGACTTTAGACTTGACGTAGCCCCACAAAAAATAGTCTAAAGGCGTCAAATCGCATGATCTTGGTGGCCAACTTACCGGGCCATTTCTTGAGATGAATTGTTCTCCGAAGTTTTCCCTCAAAATGGCCATAGAATCGCGAGCTGTGTGGCATGTAGCGCCATCTTGTTGAAACCACATGTCAACTAAGTTCAGTTCTTCCATTTTTGGCAACAAAAAGTTTGTTAGCATCGAACGATAGCGATCGCCATTCACCGTAACGTTGCGTCCAACAGCATCTTTGAAAAAATACGGTCCAATGATTCCACCAGCGTACAAACCACACCAAACAGTGCATTTTTCGGGGTGCATGGGCAGTTCTTGAACGGCTTCTGGTTGCTCTTCACTCCAAATGCGGCAATTTTGCTTATTTACGTAGCCATTCAACCAGAAATGAGCCTCATCGCTGAACAAAATTTGTCGATAAAAAAGCGGATTTTCTGCCAACTTTTCTAGGGCCCATTCACTGAAAATTCGACGTTGTGGCAGATCGTTCGGCTTCAGTTCTTGCAGGAGCTGTATTTTATACGGTTTTACACCAAGATCTTTGCGTAAAATCTTCCATGTCGTCGAATAACACAAACCCAATTGCTGCGAACGGCGACGAATCGACATTTCACGGTCTTCAGCAACACTCTCAGAAACAGACGCAATATTCTCTTCTGTACGCACTGTACGCATTCGTGTGGTTGGTTTAATGTCCAATAAAGTAAACTGAGTGCGAAACTTGGTCACAATCGCATTAATTGTTTGCTCACTTGGTCGATTATGTAGACCATAAATCGGACGTAAATCGCGAAACACTTTTCGAACCGAACACTGATTTTTGTAATATAATTCAATTATTTGCAAGCGTTGCTCGTTAAGTCTATTCATTATGAAATGTCAAAGCATACTGAGCATCTTTCTCTTTGACACCTTGTCTGAAATCCCGCGTGATCTGTCAAATACTAATGCATGAAAATCCTAACCACAAAAAAATCACCCTTTATGTATCTGAAATAATTTTTTTTTACTTCTAGATCTGGAAAATCGTGTACAAACATTCGGTAAAGTCTATATTATTAGACAGTTCCCCACACATGTACTGTCTTTGTGTCCGCCATCGACAATAATGATTTTCTAAAATCTTAAAAAAATAGAAATAATAAAATAAAATTAAAAGCCTACGGAAAGGACTACCTGAAATCGCCCCTTTCAGGGCCCCTTTTATTCGCACCTTCGTTATCCCCAAAATATTTGCAAAGCTGGTTTGACATATTCTAACCAATTTTGAATTTCATTCTCCTATTAGATATTGCACACTAAATTTTTTTGGGGGCCCACCTACACGTTGTCGTTTTGGCACAATTATTTTTGTATGCATAAGAATGAAAGCATCTTGGTATATTATTTTTGTACATCTGTATAATGTCAGAAAAACATCTGCATAATGAGTCAGAAAATGCATCGTACACTTTTATTCGTTTGCAATGGTACACAAATTCTCTTGGGAACATTTTAGCATTTTCGGCAGTAATTTTCTAATATAAATAAAATAAATTTGATTTAATTTAGATTTTAAGAATGTGTCCAAGTAAACTGTTTGTACTTATTTCTCTTTTGTTGAAACTCAAAAAATTTAGGCCAATTTCTTTACGAGCTGGAATGAAGGTTCATTTTGTGATTTTTAACAAAAAATTTATAAAGAAATTTTCTCCTGTGGCGGTTTTCACAGGGATTACCTGAGACTTTGGTCCCTATCGTAAAGTAGTGTAGGACATTTTTAATCCAAAAAATGTAGGTCCATTTTTATACGAGATGGAAAGAAGGTTTGTGTCAGACTCTGTATGTATCGATTTTCAACAAAAAATTTACTAACAAACATTTTTGAGATGGCGACAGACGGAATATGCGTGGCTTGCAAAATTTTGATTTTTATCGAATCTCTTAAGATGGTGTCGTGAAAGAAGAAGTGTACGTGACATGTCTCACACCAGTTTTCGATCATCGACAGATATTGTACACGTCATTTCAAAAACTAATGTGACTTTTCATAAATAAATCATTTATTAACCAAAATACCATCAAAAAACGACAAAAATAACTTCTTTTCAAATACATCTAGAAAAAGATAAAAAATAAAACGTACGCGTATACGTTTTTCGCAAATATATTTCACATGGATGTTGACAAATTAATCGGGTGATAAGATATTTTGTAGGAAACAAATCAACCTGAGTAATTTTACTCTATACTACACATTGCGATTTTGTGAACTGTGCTTCCGTCATGCGTACGCGGTTCTTCAAATTTTATTTCGAAACGAATGTCAGTGGGTCTATTTTTTAATTCAACACGGGCAAGCAGGCTTGCCCTGGGTATTGTACACCGAGCACAGGTTGTGCAGTGCCAAATGATCCTGTGAGCATAGACAAATAATTTGTTTTTTACTTTGCATACTTCGTACACTGGCGTTCTGTTCAGAGTAAATTTGAAGAACCGAGGGTCTATTTTTTAATTCATCCCGAGCAGGCAGTGCGCTGACAAAAAATACTCCGTATTTTTTTATTCAACCTGGGTAACTTTACTCTGCACACTGCGTTTTTATTTGTGAACTGCGCTTACACCGAACTTACTCGGTTCTTCAAATTTTACTCTGATATTAATGTCAATAATGTGTACGAAGAGTGTGCAAAGTAAAAAACAATTTTTTACTCTATGCGCATGTTAGCGAAACTCTAAAATAAAACAAACAAATAACAGCTGGTTTACTCAAAGATTTATTAAATGTTTGTGAAGATGATGAGGTGGATGTTCCAAAATGGTGAACTGTTTTCCAATTATAAAGATGATGAAAAATGGTTGTAAAGATGCAGATGATGATATTCCAAACCAAAATGTTGAATTATTTCCAATGATAAAGATGATAAAAGATGTATTGATGGAGTTGAAATTTGAAGATGATCCAGTAAAAAAGAAATAAAACTACGCTATTGAACACTTAACGTTATTATTAATAAAAGCCAAAGTAATTTATTTTTATATAAAGGAACTAACACACTGTATATTTTTAGTTTTTAATGTTAACTTGTCGCTAATTTGTAATCGAATGAATGAGATTTAATTTTACAATATTTAGCTTTACAAAAAATACGTTAACTCACTGTCACGTTTGAATCTTAAAATTAATGTAGGTTGTAGCAAACTTGAATAATGTACTATTAAAATAATAAATAATGTACTAGTACGATGTACTGCGGCTCATCGCACTCATCCATATTACTACTCTAGTACAACATTAAATAATAATAATAATGACAGTAGTTGACATGTTGTGTTTACAAAATAAATTTACAAGAATTTTAAAAGAGATAAGTATAAATTATATAAAATTAATGTTTTGACTATATAGATTATTAATTACTTTCTTAATTTTAGATATGTACATATTATTTGATTTAATTTAACAAAGTTGGTAAGTATGTGAATATAAAATAATTTTCTTCTTTTGGTTTTAATTTTAGTTACAGCTGATGATGATACCGTAGCACTTGGAATGGAAAATAACTGTGTGTTGGTTTGTTTACAAATATTTAATAAATCTTTGAGTAAACCAGCTGTTATTTGTTTGTTTTATTTTAGAGTTTCGCTAACATACTCCCGCGCATTAAGAAATTAAATTTAATAACAACTACTGATTACTGCTGTTTTTGGTTAACTCTACTGGATCTTCAAAATTGTATTGATTTGTGGTTTTGTGTACACTGGTGTTTTGCTTATCAGCTGTATACTGCATGTTGATATTTGTGTTGGATGGTATTTCATACAAGATAATTTGTGTTGTTAGTGATGATGTTTTGCGTTAGCTGATTTCCTGGACAGTAATAATATGATCGACTTCGGCCGCACAATACTTTAAGCCAATTGTGTTGTTAGGTGAAATGACGCATCGTGTAGCAATATCGTGTTGTTTGGTTAATTGAACACAAGACTCGTGCAACTGATTCTGTGTATTGTGATGTACTGGTACCAATAGGATTGGGTAAATGCCAGAGTAGTTGGTACGGGATTTTGATGACACAAGTGCGCGGATGTTCTCAAGTTGGATTGATGGTTTCGCTGGATTCATGTCTTCTTCAGGAAGTGTACAGCTAATGTGAAATTTTGCTATGTGCTTAGTGTCTGAAGTGTGAAAAAATGATACAGTAAACTTCTGCAATAGAAAAATACACATTAATAGATTGTCAAAATGGTCGATTAATTGTGATATTAAGTGTTGTAGTGTTTTACGAAGCTCTCTAAAGTTGATTTGGTTTTCACAACAAATTTTGTTTAGGATGTTGCGATGTGTAGTGAACAATAATCGAGTTAATTGGTGTAATTTTATTTTACGATTGCGTTTAGCCTTGCGATGAACTGCTTCGATGAGTAGGCGTTGGAATTTTATCGCATACGATTGCTTCACTGGAATTTTGTTTTCTTTCCATCTGGATTTCCGTCGAATTTCTGAATCGTTGGTTATTTTGGTAAAGAAATTTGTATTTGTTTCTTTAGGTGTTATGTAGATGACATACTCTTCCCTCGCATCTGCATATTGGTTTCCTTCAATGGTTGTCCGACTGATGTTCACGTTCTGATTTGTAAGTATACGGTGAACTTCGGTAACTGGATCCCGTAAAGATGATTGATTTGGTTGGAATACATCCTCAGTTTGTTCATATTTAGAGGAATAAGTAATGCAATAATTTCGTTGTTGCTCGTGATTTCTATTTTGCAGCTTTAAGTAGTCATCCATTGTAAACATGATGCATGTTTGGAACGATGAAAACAAATTGTTCATAGAGCTGGACAATTTATCTGGAGACAATAATCTGAATTTTTCAAATCTGCCTGCAAATTTGAAGTGAACATCTATGAGGCTAGATCTGGAAATCTTACTGCAATTCGGTTTCCAATGGTAAGCAGTATGAGATGCTCGTCTGGTTGATAATTTGTCATTCGTGTTTGGAACTGATGGTTGATTATGATTGACAGCGGTTGTCTGTGGCTGCAAATCTGTCTTGACTTTACTGTTGAGATAGGTAGAATCCTTCGATACATTTGAATTATTATCATCGGTTGGCTGCTTTGATAAATTATTGGTGATGTCTCTAATAAATTGTGTGGTTTGATTGGACAAATCGTCGTTTTGATGTTGATTCGAGGATTCGGTGGTAGCGTGTATGATGAGAATAGGCTGCGTTTGATTTTCAAGATTTCCTGCGACTAACCAACCGAATTTTGAAGATTGAAGTGGTGGAACATCCTTGAATATTAGCTTTTCTGGGTCCAAAATTTCAAAGAACACGGGCGGAAAAATTGAGAATCGGCCAAATTCACATTGTTAATTAATGTTGATGGATATTTGATTGGATTGATTGGCAATAAATTAGCGATTTTGTTTATAATATGAGCCGTGATTGATAACTTATAAACTGGATCAAAACGTGAGCTAATGGTCATATTGATTTTTTCGTTTGTGTGTCCAGCCGATGTGGATGCTAAACCTTAAATAGATAAAGATGACGGATGTCGTGTTAGGTTTAGGCTTTGAGCACAAGATTCTGTAATAAAGGAGGTTTGTGATCCCGAATCTAAAAGCGCTCGGAATGGCTGGAGTTTTCCGGTACTTGATATTATGTGGATTATAGCTGTCGGTAGTACCGTGGTTGTTGTTGATAAGTGTGTGTGATATACTTGGCTGGTTGTTTGTCTATGGTCGATTTGTTTTTGTTCAATAGTGGGTGGTGGCTTAGTGGATGAGTGCGCTGATTGGTCATGCGAATGTTGATTTATTATAGCGCGATGGGTCGAAGTTGATTGACGGGAACTTTCGGGAATATCGGTTTCGCCTTGGTGGAGAAGTGTATGATGACGTTTGTTGCAAATTAGACACGATGCTCTGTTGAAACACTTTACGCTGGTATGTCCCTTCTTTAAACAATTACGACATAAATCCTTGTCTGCTACTACTTTGATTCTAGCTTCCATATTTTGGTTTTTAAAGTCTGGACATTTAAACAGGGGGTGTTGTTGCTTACATACTATGCACTCGTAATTGTTATAAGAACTATTAGCAACTAGAAAGGTTTTTGTACTTGGTTTGGATGTTGATTTCTTAGTCGTGGCTTCGCAAATTTCTAGTGCATCGCACCTTTTATTTAGAAACGCAATTAATTCGTTAACTGTGGGAAAATCCGTTCCAACTGCATCGTTTGCCCAGAGCTGTGTAGACTCGTTATCTATTTTGCTTAATAAAATATGAATGAGCCATGGATCCCGTGACTCAGCTCTTGGTCCTAACGCCCTTAAACCGCGAATTATTTCGTCAGCTGTGTCGCAAACTTTTCTTAACTCCTTCCCGTTAGAGTGCACACAAGGTCTTTGATCCATGAACGTATGGATTAATGAAGCAATTATTGGGGTTAATTTGTTGTAGCGGTTGCATAATTTCTCCCAAGCCTCAACGTAATTATTTTCCGTTATGGAAATATGCCTTATCAACGCAGAAGCTTCCCCTTCCAGTACACTGTTCAATATTTGCAATTTTTGTACTTTGCTAATTTTAGGATTGTCGTGTACCGTTGTTTTAAAAAGATTGTGGAACGACGTCCAATATTTATAGTCGCCAGAAAATTTTGCAATATCAATTTTAGATAGTCGCACGTGGTGCGAAGTATTCATCTCCTCATACAAGGTTTTCTGTTGGTACATAAATTGTTCAAGAGTAGCGTTTAAATCGGTCGTTCTACTTGGTTCAGCTTGTCCCAGCTTAACACAAGCACGCATTAATAATTCACGATCTTTCAAATAGTTTTCCTCAACCTCATCAAGTATTGAAACATACTTAGGAAAATCCAACAATTGTATTTCGAGCTCATTAAAAATTTGATATCTATCTTCTAGAATTTCTCGGCGAGATATCACGGCCTCAAGCGTAGTGGATTCATTTATTGTTTCAGTAAAACGCAAAATGTTTTTTATTGAACCAAGCGCCCGATCACGCAACAATGTTAATTTTTCAGCCATCTTGAGATATTTCGCACTTCACTTTATTATCCTCTTAAACGAGGTTTAAATAAAAAATTGAAAACGCACTATATTCGTATAGAAAATATCCACGCGGATTTTATTTATGTACGGCACGGCACGGTTATAAAAATGAAAATTTTTACCTTAGTAAAACTGGATTCCCGGGTTTCGGCACCAAAAATGTTTGTGAAGATGATGAATGCTCCCAATAAAAATGTTGATTTATTTCTCCTCAAAAAGATGTTTGTAAAAATGATATATATAAGATGGTGAAGTGAAAAACGATGTATTGATGAATTGAAGATGATGAATTTAGATGATCCCGGAAAATTAAAAAGCCACACTAGCGCACCGGATAATTTTACCCAGTGCAACCTTTGCTCGGTGTACACTACCCGGGTAAGCCTGCTTGTTCGGGTTGAATTAAAAAATAGACCCCGAGTATGCGCGGTTAAAACACAGTTCACAAATAAAAACACAGTATGCAAAGTAAAATTATGGATGGACGATTTACACGTTCAAATTTTTTTTCCCCAATAAATTTTTAACTAAAAAATAGAGCTGCACGCATGCAAAAACCTGTTACTAGCTAAAAAGAGTCAGCAATATGTAAACAAAAATGGCGATGCTATCATTTTCTTATGTCTTGTTTTGTAAGCTTGCGTTTAAATTAGATAACGAACAAAATCGAAAATCAAAATAAAATAATTTTGTAATATTTTCGGGCTGGCCCGAACAATTTAGAAAAACTGTATTACGTTTAATTCCTATCCCAAAATTTTTTTACATCAACATAATTCAACAAAATTTGATTTTACAAGCGAACATGAAGAAATAGAAAAAAATTGACGAATAATTATATAAATCATATGTATGTATGAACGTATTCGAAAAGCGATGATAATTTAGTGAAAATATCAAAAAATCAGTTTCTATTAAAAATACGAGTATACGTAAGATTTAAAAAAAAATACCAAAACATTTTGCAATGAGGCGTTTTTCAGGAGTATTGCCTGAAACTTCGGCCAATATCATGAATAAGTGTACGTGATTTAAAACCCAAATAATGTAATCTTATTTCTATACGAGGTGGAAAGAAGGTTCGTGCCAGTCCCAGTATGTAACGATTTTCAACAAAAAAATTGCTAAGAAACGTAGACGAAGTTTCGGGCAATCCCAGTGAAAATCGTCACAGAAGAAATTTTTTTTCTTGAAAATCGTTACAAACTGGGACTGGCACGAACTTTCTTTCCACCTCATACAGAAAAAAGGATACATTATTTGAAGTATCGGGCAATCCCTGTGAAAATCGCAGAAGAAAATTTCTTAATAATTTTTTTGTTGAAAATCGTTACATACTGGGACTGGCACGAACCTTTATAAAAAAAAAAAAAAAAAAAAAAAAATTATACTTAACACTTCATTTTTTGCTGGGGGAAAAAATTGGAATATGTAACTGCGTGTTCTTTTGCAGAAAAACAGAAAGAGATAATCTCAAAAATCCGACAATGACAGATTATTTTTACTTTATAGCGAAATTTTAAGGGTAATATTTGACAAGTACAAAATTATAACCAATAATTTTTTTTTTTATTGTTAACTTATGCGATCTGTTTTGGGGCTCAAGGCTCATCCTGCTAATCCGCGGTTATGCTTTTTACTGCATTACTTTACGCCTCCCGGCCAACTCGAGGACGTATGGCTATAGGACTGATTTAAGCCCATCTGCACATTGCTAGCTCCATGCCAGCCTATACTCGCATGGAAGATGGGTCGGCCTATGGGTTTTGCACACCGACAGGGTGTAATAGATTTCACCACAGATCGAAATCTGTTGATGAAATTTCACTTTGCATCCTGCTTCTACCGGAATTCGAACCCGGTACCTCCCGATCCAAATGCCAAAGCTTTAACCATTGTGCCATTTGGTAGGTAATCAATAAATAACTTAAAAATTGAAAATTATTGTTAAATCAATTTTATTTCTATCTCTAAATTACTAAGAAACCTAAATATTATTTGTAGGAATCATTTTATTGTGTTTTTTAATTACATATTTTCTTTCAATAATTAAAAACTCAGAAAACACTTTCTTATAAAAAAAAGTTAGGGGAGTATTTGATAGCGTTTGTAACATATTCTAAATAATATCACATGCATTAAAATTATGTGATAGAGAGTAAATAATAAAAATTACAAATTGTAAATATTTTAATTTGAAAATTAATATAAATTTGTCATGAAAACGAGATTTATATCACACTCCACCAAAACATATAAAATGTATGAACGAAGTGCTCACCATAAAAATATTACTAAATTAAAATTTGCTGAGAGTACTTTTCATTTTGGTTGCCATAAAAAATACTTCGTTTTGTATTTTTTATTTATATTTATGGCAACTAACCTAAGCAACAACAAAAAATGTATGTTGCGCTGCTCACACACATAGGGATTTTTGATTTTATCTCTCTCTGGTTTTCTGCAAAAATAAAGCGCAATTCCATTACTGCGGCTTATTTTTTGTGCAGAAAACCAGAAAGAGATAAAATCAAAAATTCGACAAATACAGATTATTTTTATTTTATAGCGAAATTTTAAGGGAAACATTTGACAACCACGAAATTATAACCAATAAATTAGTTAAAAACTGAAAATTATTGTTAAATTAATTTTATGTCTATCTCTAAATTACTAAAAAACCTAAATATTATTTGTAGGCAATATTTTATTGTATTTTTTAATTATTTTCTTTCAATAATTAAAAACTAAGAAAACGATTTCCTATAAAAAAGTTAGTGGAATATTTGACCGCGTTTGTAACATAACCTAAATAATTTCACGTACATTAAAATTATATAATATAAAATAAATAATAAAAATTAAAAATTGTAAAATATTTTAATTTGAACATTAATACAAATTTATCATGAAAACGCGATTTATATCACACTCCACCAAACATATAAAATGTATGAGCCAAGTGCTCACCATAAAAATGTTTCTATATTTCTCTGGCACTATAACCCATAAAGGGAATTGTTGGCCTCAAATGAGGTTTCATAATCATATTTTCATTTCGGATAATGAGTGATTAATTCATTGATCCTAAACCAGCCGTGAAATTTTTTCCTTGTCACCACCGGGAATTGAACCTAGGACCTCCGGTCGCTGGAGCAAGCTTGCTGACCACTTTGCCACCGGGGTGGCCTATAAAAATATTACTAAACTGAAATTTGCTGAGAGTGGGGGTTTTTTCATTTTGGTTGCCATAAAAAATACTTCGTGTTGTATTTTTTATTTATATTTATGGCAACTAAACCTAACCAACAACAATAAATTTATGTTGCGCCGCTCACACACAGGGATTTTTGATTTTATCAGTAATAAAATTCCGCAGTAATGAAATTCCGCCATAAATCGTCCATTAGGTTGAATTCATATTTTATTTTATTTTTTATCTGTAAATTTGTTGCAGCTTAGTGGTTTTGTTTATGTTTTAGGACACTTCATGTAGGGTTTTTTGAGGTATGTGATATTTTTTCGAGCTGCTTTTGGACAATGATTTTGAAGTAATTGACTAGTGTTTGAATGGCGTTTTTAGTTGTTTTGACGCTTCTTGGTTCTGAATCGGGCAATGTTTTTCGGAGGTGTAGTTTATTTTTCAGACGACAACGATTTACATGCAAGAGAGCGGCGCTTTTCTGTTCGAATGTGGTTGTTGGAACTACTGTGAGTTCTATTGCGTTTAATTTGGTATGTAGGTGGGAAATTTTTGTAAGACCTAGCACCTCTGCTTAGTTAATATTTTTTTATGCTTTTCCTAGGTGTATATTTAGACACTCAATGATAAACTACTAATTTTCCGTATAAAGTGGTTTAACTGTAGGTCGGTATTATTCCGGCGCTCTTCGGACGGTGGACGTCTTCTGTCTTTTTTGGACTTCTAATTTTGATAATCGAACGTTGTCTGCTTTCTTTTAATCCACTCTTTGATGCTTTAATTGTATCTAATATGCATGCTTTGGTGGTTCGATAGTTCCAAAGATAATAGAGGCTTAGGTTTGCGGTTTGGTTTCTTGTGCTAGTTTGGTTCTAGCAAGCTATTGAGATGTGACTTCGATTAGGTCAGCAACTAATTTCCACTAATTGTTTGCTTGGCCTGATAATGTTGTCCCTTCATACCTGACCTAGGGTGCATAAAAAAATTTTTATGTTGAGAATGTTATTTCGCCGGGCAAAATATGAAAGTAGGTTCAAATTAATGAATTTAGATGAAAAAAAAAATTTTAAAAAGTTAAAACTTAGATAGTGCTCAACGCAAAAATGTGAGAAAAACTCGAAAAATTGCCTAATACTTGGCAATAAAACATAAATCTCACACACGTTTTCAAAAAAAATTAAATATACCATTTTCTGAAGTAAAATTGTATGAACTATCGACAAATTGGTGCTTTGTTAACATTAAAGGTAGTGCTGAGGACTTATTTACACAATTTTATGACTTTTTCGTATTTTCTGATGCTGGTATTTAATTTTTTTTAAATACGAAAGACACACGATATTTTAGGGAATTTAATAACCGTTCGTGATATTATACTCTTTGATATCTAACGTGGATCAAAAAGTATAAATTGTTTTCTAAAACAAGAATTTTCGATTGAACGGAGTGTTTCGTAACTTTTGTGAATTATGTAGTAGTTATGTATTAAATTTTTTTTTTTTGTAAATTTCACACTCAATAAATTTTTGACGCATTAAATAATTTTTAATAGGATATTACAAAATGTATTTCAATATCTTTTAGATGGCTTAAAATATGAATTTTTACTGAAAAAATTAAATTGAGCCATTTAAATATTATAAATCAAAATCTATCATTTTTATGTATTTTTAATAGTTTATTAAAGAAGTTGCTAAATAATTTAAGTTTCTTAATAATAGTTATAAATAATAATAATCGTAATAAATATTAATAATTAGAGTTTCGTCTTGATTCGAGATTTTGTGATAGGAAACTCTTCTCGATATCGCTCTACTACCTGATAAAAGCTGTTTTTGATCCTATTTCTTTGTTATTTTATCGTTGAAAGAACTAACTAAGACTATTGCTCTTTCGGCAACATCATTGACAATAAATATTTTCTTAACTTTTATTTCCGCAGATAAATAGTTGTTGTTTTCATTCCACTATTCAGGGTCCATAACAAGGAATTCTTGAGCCGAAGATTCACAAATTGCGTTAAAAAATATTTTGTGTTTTCCGTCACAAAATCGTATAAATAAAGTTGATTTACTCTCTCTTTACTTATAAATGCTTTCTTTTTATTCGTACCATATCCAGGGTTTTCCAAAGTTGAAACCATTATCCTTTTTTCTTCTAATGGTATAAAATCATAAAACCATAAATGTCTGGAAAGTACCTGAAGAACTGCTTCTGCTAAAGGTTTATCAGTTTCTTCGTATTCTACTAACTGTTTAAATAATTTTAAATCATTTTTAGCTGCTTTAGTTGGAAAACTTCATTCGAACCAATATTTGATATATAGCCTCATTATAAAGATAATCAGTTTTTGGAGTGCACGGAGTTTCTCTGTCTACAAAAAATAAAAATAATTAAAATTTTTAATGAATAAGTTGTAACAAATATTATAAAATATATTACATGATTGCTTTCGAAATAAATATATTTTCAAACTATATGTTGCTTTTGACATCCACCTTGCACGTGATATAGCACCTGGTTTTTTAACTTGTCCATTAATTGATTCCCCAAAAAATAGAAGCCCTTGTTCCAAAAAATCAATATAATCCCCACGAGCTTGAAGAATTTTCAACTGTTGTTTCAAAAATTCCACAATTTTAGTTCGAATAGTTTCTGGGAAGTATTCTTTTACATGTAGATCATGCATGCCAGATACATATGAACTTATGTCTATATTATTCCATTGTTTTTTAAAGCGATCGAATATTGTAATCACAGGTCCTCTTGTTAATGGTTCTGTCGTCTTTTCGAATGCTTTGCTTAGCAAAAGCTCTGCTATATGGTGTCGACAAGCGAAAAACATAATTGGGTTTGAAAATTTCTTTGCTATTAAAAATGTTGCTCCATTTTCAATTCCAGTGTTCGATGCTGTGATATCAGAACACATACCTTTGATGTGACCAGGGAGGCTATTATGAATTTTTTTTCGATTTCGTAAAATACGAAATCGTAAATTCGATCCGCCGCGAATATTCCTATTATGAAACTTATTTTGATCATACAATTTAAGACCATGAAGTTTGATGTTTTTGTGGTTTTAGCTAAAATTTAACAATCAACAGATTTTTCAGATGGGCAGTCGGAATTTAATTCGTTTGTAATTTCACTCCACAAATGTTGGATAGTCTCTTAATGTTGAGGCGCATTTAAAAAATGTTTGACTATGCCAACATTTTTTGCACAAAAAAAAATTAAAAGTCAAATTGGCGACCATTGGTAATTGACCTACAAAAACCACAATAATAAAGTTTCAAATAAATTGTAATAAAAAAAACTAGTCAATTTTTATAAAATAATAGTTTTAAAAAGTAATTAAAGTATTTTATTTTCTATAAAAAATAATAAGTATACACGTATGTTTTCGTAAATACGATATTCGTCACCTATTGAGTAGTCGAATTTTGACATTTGATTTTCGTAAAATACGATTTCGTTTTTTTTTTTTGTTGATTCATAATAGGGCGGATTTACGATTTTCGAATTTTACGAAAGCAAAAAAATTTCATAATACGAATTTTCGCGGCGGATCGAATTTTACGAAATCGGAAATATTTCATAATAGGCCCCCAGTACTATTTTCCAATTTTAGGATGGCAAGCAATTTAGAGTTCCCACCACCAGACAAAACTATAGCTAACCGTTCAATATCCATATTTGACTCGTAAAATCTTTCATTTTGTTTCCATCCCAGTGAACAGTCAGAAATGTGTCCGGATTAAAACTTTTTTGAATATCGGTGACAATCATTTCTCGATATTTGCGCCTGCTGTTTATAACAGTTGGTGGAGACAGCTTTAAATCATTCAAGGAATGCCCTAAAGCGTTTGATACTATGAATAATATAATAAATGCAGATCTATTACTCAATCTCAGTCTATCTAAAGTTCCAGCAACTTCTTTTGTAACAATTTCTTGCTTTCTTTTCATACTTTGTGAATTTGCTCTTTCAAAAAATTTCTCGGATTTTTTGAGTGGCTGCTGATATTCTGATGAAGATGTATAATTATCAGTTTCAGTACTTTCTTCTGATGATTCATATATTTTTCCTAAGCCACTAGGACCTGCTACCGGTTCTTCAATGCTAGATTCCCAATAACTATTTTCATTTTCTTCTGAGGATGGAAATCTAATTTTTTTACCAATTTAAATTAACTTTCTCTTATTAGAAATGTCATTTCTATTGCAAAATAAGAAATCTTTTGAAGCTTCGTCAATCAAATCCAGTGCATTTGCTCGATCAACATCAAACAGTTTACTTGATTCGGGTTTGAAATGTTCTTCGTTTTTTTTTGCTGAGTACTGCAATTTCTCAATCTATTTTTCTTTAACTTATTGTACAGTTCGTAAAATTTTTCAAGGTTAAGCACAATTTTATGATCGTTCATAGTCGGAATATTTACTTTTTGTCATATTATAATAATTTCTTTCGTGACTTCTTTTCGGTTCATTTCGGTTTCTATACGAACAACGATGATTCAGATTTCAGGCACCAATAGGAATAATCTGTTCAGTTCTCGTTTCTTGATTTATTTCGATAATTTTTGCGAGTTGTACAGAGTAATTAACATTGGGTCAAGATCTTTATCAGGTAGCTTTGTCCTTAAGTTGGTTTTTTATGACCACAAAAATTTATATATTTCTTGGATGTTGCTATTTAAAAAAAATCATGTTAAGCCATATGAAAGATATTGCAATACATTTTGTAATATCCTATTAAAAATTATTTAATGCGTCAAAAATTTATTAATTGTGAAATTTACAAAAAAAAATTATTACTATATAATTCACAAAAGTTACGAAAATTCCGTTCAATCGAAAATTCTTGTTTTAGAAAACAATTTATATTTTTTGATCCACGTAAGATATCAAAGAGTATAATATCACGTTTGAAAGGATATTAAATTCCCTAAAATACCGTGTGTCTTTCGTATTTAAAAAAAATTAAATACCAGCATCAGAAAATACGAAAAAGTCATAAAATTTTTTAAATAAGTCCTCAGCACTACCTTTAATGTTAACAAAGCACCAATTTGTCGATAGTTCATACAATTTTACTTCAGAAAATGGTACATTTAATTTTTTTTTTGAAAACGTGTGTAAGATTTATATTTTATTGCCAAGTATTAAGCAATTTTTTGAGTTTTTTGCTTTTTTTGCGTTGAGCACTATCTAATTTTTAACTTTTTTAATTTTATTTTTTCATCTAAATTGTTTAATTTGAACCTACTTTCATATTTTGCCCGGTGAAATAGTATTCGCGATACAAATTATTTTTGTATACACTAAATGTGCACCTTGCTGACCATGTTCGATAAAAGCGTCTGATTGTGACTACTAGCTTTCGTGTGGACGAGGATTTATTCAGATTTTCATTTCAAAGTCGTTACATTCGGATCAAATCGCCCTAAGATGACATTGTGTGGATGGGGGGAATATTCTTTGAATCATTGAAGTTAAAATGTAGTCTAGCTAAAAGTGAATCTGAGATTTCATTCTCGGTCTCTGATGGGAGCAATTTTGACTGGAACGTGCATTGGAATCGCAAAGTGCACAAAGTTGGAAATATTTTTGATGATCATTGGCGATTGTGTTGGTACGTTTGTGATGGAACGGATACGGATATGAATAGTGTTTCTTATAAATTTTCAAATGCCCTGTATGCAAAGTGGTTGTGGAGACGGAATATTTCTGCGGTTGTCTTGCTCGTATGGCTGTTTTTTTGTGAACGTGTCCATCACTCGTCGTTTCGTCTTCAACTATAGTCAGAGGTTTACGTGTCATTTTTTATTTATTCAGTTTCGGCGGGATTGAATATGGGTTTTATTTAGAACTATTATAATGCGGTATTGAGTATAACAAGTTGAGCTAAAAACTCCTCGGCGATCGGAGTGGATATTTTTGGAATCAACACAATTGGTAATAATTTAAATTTTCTTAGACGTAAAGGTTGGCTAGTCCCCTGTGGCCACTTATAAAATCTATCAGTTAGTTCAGTTCTATGAATTGAGTATAATGTTAATTAAATGTGTAACTTTAAGTTGTTTTGTGTTGCTACGTGTTTACGGTGGAGAGGTCAATAAATAAAACGGATCAACGTGAGACATTTATGGAGTGATGGAGACTTTACCATGAATGAAGGAAATCAGGTTGTATATTTTCATTATATATACGAGTACATTTATTATTACTATTATTTATTAAATGTTCATTGTTTGCTAAACTATAATTTTGATAATATATATTTATTTATTAATGATCGGAAATTTAGGTATGATATGTGTGTTATATAGTGAATTAAATGGTGCAGTGCAATACGGAAGTAGTTAAATATGGTAAACTAAACGAAGAGTTTACATTTTCCTTGTGATATACGTGGTGATGCCTGGGTGTTCAGCTGTTTATTTTGTATTGTTACGTATTTGAGTGTGTTTTGTATGTTGGAGTGTATCACGGCGGACCTTGTGATATTTGTTTGGTTGTTGTATTTCTGGGGCTTGAGCTGTAATGATGTTTGTGTGTGCATGTCGGATGATGTATGATTGTGGAAAATTTGAATTATATTTTGTTGTAGTTAAGATTGGTGAACTGTAAAACATGGGTTTAAATGCGGTAATTATGTTTGTGTTATTAATGTGTTATTTGTTACTTAATATAATTATGTTGGTTCTAATTTTGTTGCTTGGAACAAGATTTTATAAATGGTTATTTAATGGCATGCAGTAATGTCTCGAAATGTCAAACGGGGCGACTATTGGTAGGTGGTCCAAGTTGCGTTTTGTCTTTTGTCTTTGTTTGAGATAGTGTTCTTAGAGTTTGAGGTGGTATTGATAGGGGAATTAAATTTAAGATTTTGAATTGTTTAGTTATGATATTTGTTAGTTAGGACGATATATAATGGCGCATACTTATTGCAATTTGTTTCGGGATGGATTGTTTTTTTGATGTAAGGAAGTAAATGGTTTTGGTGGTTGGTGTTGAATTGATGTCATTAGAAGAGCAAGCCGTTTCCACCATTACCCAAGAGGTAGGCTTCAATGCGTTTTTTTATTGAGGTTCCCCAAAATAAATGAGGCCTAATCCTCAGTCAGGTTTCATTGGTTGAGTATACATTTAAGGTTGTACGTTCCCTTGGTTCTCGTCTTCACTATCAATTGATTCATTGGAATCTGATTCAGGATTTAGATATATATCGTCTGCTGCTTTTCGTAACTCAGCTCGGAGTGGTAGTAATGATGCCCACTCATCTAGGTTTCTATTATAATATCTGAGATGTTGCTCAAGTGAATCATTCCAGGTAAAGCAGGGTCGTCCAATTTTTTTTATGCCGGCAGTGTAGTTTAAAGCGGCTTTAAGTATATGTCTTGGACCCCGACGATGTATATGTCCCCAGTAGTTAATTCTATTAACTTTGATTCTCTTTGTTATAGTTTTTCCTTCTAATATGTCTTTAACCTTCCGCGCAATTGGTTTATTGATACTGAACTTAAGTATTTGATTTAGTAAAAATAACTCATACTTTCTTAGGCGTCGGCGATTAGCAAATGTTAATGCAGCAGTCTTTAGGCCATATGTAATTGCCGGTGCAATTACAGTTTTATACATTAATAGAGCGGTTTTAAATGGTAATTTATACTTTTTTATAAAAGCTTGCATTTGCTTAGCGGTTCCAATAGCCTGATGACAACGAGTACGAATGGTATATGGCCGATTTAATGTAGAGGTAAGGTAGGTGCCTAAATATTTCATCATGTTGACACGAGTGAACTTTACCCCTGCTAGTGCTTTGGTAGGAGGTGGAATAAATAAGGATCTGGATCTCGTATGATTGTTGTACATTTTTGCGGATTTATCTCTAAACCAGCGTATTTTAGGTTGTCTATCAATTCTTTTAGTATGGGTTCTAATGCTGCAGGATCCCGTGTCACTAGTATAATATCATCAGCGTAGGCAAGAATGAGTGGTAAATGTATATTGTCATTTTGCTCTAGATCTAGCTCGGGAAACTGGTCCACTACTGTGAGTAAAACTTCATTGAGAATGAAGTTAAATATTCTGGGAGATATTGGACATCCTTGCTTGACCCCTTTGTTTTTTTTTACTCTCTCTGTACATACGTTGAACCATTTAATTGACGTTTTCTCCCAAAAGCAAGCTCTTATAATTCGGTTAACCAGATAATGTGGTATGCTTTGCTGAAGACATATGGATATTGTATTTAGGTCTACTGTATCAAAGGCTTTTGTTAGATCTATGGAGAGGACGTAAATTCGATTGCCTGAACGCCACTCTTCGTCAAGAATACGACGAATAGTAAACATATGGTCTTCGGTAGATCTGTTGGCCAAAAATGCAGCTTGGTATGAATAAGGTAGGTCAAGGAATTCATCTAACCGATCGAGGAGTAATTTAGAGTAAATTTTATATCCTACATTACATAAAGTTATTCTACGGTAATCATTTACACTCTTTGGCTGCTTTATCTTTGGTATGGGTACTTGTAAAGTTTCAATCCATTCTGGAGGGAGTTCGTTGTTGATCCAAATTTTCTCAATCATGGAATGAAAAGTATCCAGTATATTATCTGGTGCATTCTTATATAATTCTATAGGAATTCCATCGATTCCGGGTGCAGTTCCGGATCGTATAAATTTGATTATAGATCTAATCTCGTCTTTGGTGGGTGGGGGTCCCAGTGGGAAAAAATCGGTCTCTTCAACGAGATCCGGCCACTCTCCCTCGCTTTTCCTTAATTCGCTGAGCCAGGTGGATATAGGAATATATTGGTTAGATTTCGTATGACTATCTCTTTTATGCTGTTTAAGAAATGAATAGGTTTTGCGTACTCTGTCGGCTGGTTTATGGCTTTTTAGATTTGTGAAAAATTCCTGGCACTCAACAGTACGATGATCTGAATATGCTTTGGCTAAATTTTGTCTGGCAGATTTTAAATGTGCTAAAGAATTTGGATCTTGTGGATGGGCTTTATGATAGGATCTGGCGCTCTTGAATTTATTTAAGGCTTGTCTTCGTTTAGGGGTTAATGGTGTTTTTTTGGTAAGGACTATTTGTGAGGAAATTTTAATAGAATCGTTAATTGCCTTCAACAAATTAATGTTTCTGCTCTCTTGTGTGATTTGCTCATGTACTGATGATGCAATGGACTGATATTGGATTCTGATATTTTCATCTTGTAATAATTTTAAATTTATTGATCGATAATTGTATGTTATTGGTGGAATAATTGCTTTAGTTACGGTAGTACAGGGGAGTGTTAGTCGCTTTGGGAACTGTCTTCGTTTGGTACAGTCAATCCATATTAATCGATGGTAACTCACTTCGGATTTAAAAGTATCGGCTTTACTGCAGTTTACGTAGATTGTTTGATTGTTTTGACGAGTTATAATATGATCTACTTGAGAATATTTGCGTCCGTCAGTCCATGTAGTGAGGTTCCGGCGGCGACCCTTGGTTGTATGTATGAATAATCCAGTTGGTTGAACAAGAAACCCTAAGGTGTTACCGTTCTCATTCGAGTCCCTGTGGTACAGATTGGTTCCAATATTTTTTTCATTCCATTCATCTCTAGATCCAAGATGGGCATTGAAATCACCCATTATTACTATGTCACGTGAGTTAGGACAAAGCTCTATTATAGAAAATAACTTTGAAAATATTTTTGCGCATTTTCGTCGATTTATTTGAGAATTTTGTGTAGGGACGTATATCGATATGAAAAGGATTTCTCCTTGACCTGAAATACTTCCAAGCGCAGTGATTATTGATCCTAAATAGTTTTTAATTCTTTTAATCTGGATTTCTGATTTTTTTTTTATACATATTCCTACTCCTCTTCTCTTTGTCATTGGATCATTGCTTAAATGCCATATATAATTCGTCGTTGAACATTGTCCGGAACTCATATTCGTCTCTTGAATACCACAAATTTCGATATGTTTCGCATAAAGCATGTCATCAATTATGTCGCGCTTTTGTGAATTACATAGTCCGCGAATATTCCAGGAACCAAAACAGAATGAGTTGGTATTATTGGGTGTTGTAGTTGGACTGCATTGAGTTTCATCGATTAATGTATATGGATTGTTACATAACTTGAAGGTTCGATGTATATTGGTCGCAATAGCTTGAACGCTTGTATTTGATGCGGATATATTAGATGGGGTTTGTGAGCAAGTTTGGGGTGATTTGGGGACTAGACTATCATAATGGGACCCAGAATATAAAAGATTAATTTCATTTATATAGTTACCGTTATTTGGAGTGAATGTTACTGGATTTTGATTGTTGGATTGATGTACGTTGATTCTAATGTTTTCTATCCTATATATAGCAGATAAACATTCGGCACCGCCCCAGAATTTGTAACTTAGTTGTTCTGTTTTTCTAATTTTACTATTAACTGATAAAACTCACCTGAATACTAGTTGATGTGTGGTTTGCCCGGTTGTTTGCTGGTAGTTATATACTTGACAACATGAATCCAATAATGTCGGAATGTTATCTATAAGATTTTCGCGGATGTATTGAACTGTTATAGCACGAAGCACGCTAGATGAATACAAGGCGAATTGAGGGTTTTTCAAACGTAGTTGATGTATAATTCTTGAAAAAATGTCATCCGAAATTCTATAGAATTTTGTACGAATTTGTATATTTTTAAATTTGTTTTAGTTGTGCTTGGAATAAGGAATTATGGATTTGTAATAGGTCACCATAGTAGTGGTTTGGTTTGGTTTTCGTGTGGGTGCGCGTGTTGAAAATATTTTTATTGCGTTATTATATAGAAGATGATAATATTAAAACATTAAATGGTGTGCACAAATGTGTATGTTGGTCATTAAACATAGAATTTTTGATATGTCTCTTTTTCGTTACTCACTCCATTAGGAGGACAGACAGGGAAAAGAGATATATTGTCATACACATCACGCAATCATTATAATCTTATGACTATATGTATAAGCTATAAAGTCAAATAAGAGGAATGGTAAAAATAATATTGTGGATTACAGTGTTTGTGGTATGAAAATTAAATAGTTTATTACATATCCCTTTTTCAACCAAACAAATGGGGGAAAACGGGAAGGGGAAGAAAAGAGGCGAAAAGGGAAAAATAATAAATGTCTCAATATGGGCCCAAACCAGACAAATGTGTGAGTTAAGGGAAAAAAAAGGAAGGAGGGAAAAGGTAAAGAAGAGGGGAAGGGAGAGAAAGGAAAGAAAAACCAAAGTATGTAATGGCGTTTTTGATAAGGGGTTTCGCTTGATTTGGAGCACAACCAACACAGTTGTGTGCATTGTTGTTTTTTTTTTTTTTTTTTTCGGACGAGCATAAGTGTGAAAGAAAACACAAATGTGTAAGTTGGTTAAAAACATAAAGGAATAAATTTTTGATATGGTACTTTTGTGTACCCACACAATCGTGTTACCGAGCAGCAAAAGGTATATAAACGTGGTTACCTAATTTTCTTAAATGTGTAAAAGTAAAATTTAAATTTCTATACATATTGAAAAAGGAATGTATATCGTTAATCCTCGACTTAAGTATGTTTTGCGATTGTGGCGTAAAAATGACATTTTTCTCCGAGGCATTATGAGTCCGCTCTCAATTTTTGTTTATGTGGGTGTGTATGTATATATACATATGTGTTTGTGTGTATAGGTATATATGTGAATGTTTTAAAATGTGTTTATTAATGTATGAGCAAGTAAGCGCATATCTTTTATTTATTACTATATATGAGATATGTGTACATGTACATGTACGTATGTGTGTGTATGTATGTGTATGTATATGTATATGTATGTGTATGTGTGTGTATATATATATATATATATATATATATATATATATATATATGTATATGTGTGTGTATATGTATATATGTGTGTATATGTGTATGTATATGTGTGTGTATATGTATGTATGTGTGCATATGTGTATGTATATGTGTGTGTATATGTATATGTAAATATGTATGTGTTATATATGTATATATATGTATGTATATATATATATGTATGTGTATGTATGTATATATGTGTATGTGTATGTATGTGTATGTATATGTATATGTATATGTGTATTTATGTATGTATGTGTGTATATGTATGTATGTGTACATGTATGTGTTTTTTTTTTTTCATATTATTTAGGTAAGCAGCAACAATATATTAATTTAGTTTTAATTTTCAGGATACATAGGCTTGTGAAATAATATTTTTTGTATTAAATTGCTGATTGTGTAGTTTTGTGTTGTATTGTCTTTGTGTCACTAATTATTGTCTTTACTTAGGTGTATGTAACCGGGCCGATTCAATCAATTGGTTTTGTTTAAGAAGTTGAAAGTATTAATATAGTATTCAATTTCAGGTAATTTCCAAATGCTTGTAAAATAATAACATTTTTTCTTAGGTTGCTGTATTTAAGGACGCAATTGTTGATGACCAATACCATCATTATCCATTTATCCCATTAAACCTTCATCCTTCCCCTAGTAGTTTAGTCTTGTGCTGTCTTGTGTTACTAACTATCGGCTATACCTAGGTGTCTAACCGGGCCGATTCTGTCCCACTTAACTTACCTATCCAATCCTTCGGTTTTGTTATATGTAAAAAAGAGTGTACGGTGGGCCCGGCGTCACCCGGGAGCTCCTGTGTAAAAACTTGGTCGTGCATTCAGAATCAATCAATCAATCAATCAAGTTAGTTCAGTTCTATGAATTAATCCAGTATCGTTGAGATGTAATCTTGTATATTGTCACGATTGAGTTTTAAATTTCGAATCGAGACTATTGCGTATATGTGGAGGACGAAGCAATTGCCATCATCCAAAATCTGGAATGCTTCCATTATTATGCCTTATGTTTTTTATGCTGATGTTCAATTCGTTCACTCATTGGTCTAACCGCTGGCTACCGGTATGAAGTTTCTGGACAATTTTAAATTATTGAATACTTTTATAATTTGTACAGAAATTTATGCGAGTGTCAAAAACTAATTTTTAATCAAAATATTGATTTTAGGCAGACATCGGGAATATATGCGATTTTTATACAAAAGGATGTCGTTGCCGCTTGTGGCAAATTACACGCTTCTCAGAGATTGGCTACCTTAGTGGCTATATAGGATCGAACAACACGAAGGCGTCGAAACTTTTAAGAAAACTGCAGTGAATTCACTTTTGCCCCATTATTCTTAGCAGTTGTTCAATAATGCCATGTGCTTCTCCATCCAGGGCTGCAAAGCCCAAATACAAAATGACTTAAGTAACAAAAGATTTCTGTACCGACAATTTCTCACCACTCTTCACTATACGCATTCCAGACATCACATCGACAAAACTCAAATTCATTTTCAAAAGTCTAATCATTTTCATCAAAGATTGATGTTTATTTTCTAACTACTAAATAAATTTTAATTGATCGTCAAACGCATCTTAAAAATTTTAAGTACCGTGTTTTATGGTTCTCATTCACCATTATAGGCATTTAGATAGATTCTTTAGATAAATGATTAATTAGGAATTTTAGAGACAGACGAATATAGAGAAGAATCTTCGGATTAACGTAATACGTAAGAATTATCAACACGGGAAAATTAATTTTTTGTGTTTAAATATTCGATGCGCGCCGATTTATCATCGCTGCTCATTCTCAATCATCAAGACCCTATATACACTACAGTATTCCGATTTATTTTTATTTTTCTGTAGTTTCCTCTTATAACATTGTACGCTACATAAACTACTTTACGTTACAGTACCGCATACGTCGATTTTATAATGAAGGTTTTTGGAAATAATTTACAAGTAAAAGATTATCAAACGATCTGTTGTACTATATTGTCTCACATACTACTGACACGTCATCATCTAGAGGTGGAAAAACATAAATCATAAAATCACGTTACATCAAACTGTATAGAAAGTAGATTTTAATGGCAAAAAATAAAAAAAAGTTGCTTACGTCTCCCTCCAGTCTGCAGAGTGCGGTTTAATTTTTGCGCATCAGCGACTACTAACGATAAATAATTGCACAAATTATGGTGCTCCACCATATCGACCTAGTTAATCGGTGTGTTGTTGGTATTGTGCAGCAACAAAAAATATCAGCCGATCTTTTATTAATCATCCGCGATGTTTCGTAATAAAGGCTGATACTCAGAAATTAATTTTTTTGGTTCGGAAAAAGCAAAAAGCGTTAAGTTTATCTTTAAGAATTAACTGGAAATTCCAATTTTTTTTTTGTTTTGGTTAACACATTGAAAGGTGAAGTGACTTTTTCTTTATAAGATTTGTAATGACATAATACATAAACTCGTCGGCGACAAGGTTATATATCGTTTTATAATAGTTTCTTGTGCGGTGATTCATAGTTTTGTGTATCGTTCTTGCGTATTCGTAACACACTTATAAGTACAACAACACACACGGTAAAGTACGTAACCGTGCTGAGGTATTTATAAAGTGATCAATAAAAGAAATACCTCAACATGTTTCGTTTGGTGTGTTAAGAATAATAATTTCTTCCTTTCATAGTTTCAAAATTAGAACAACGTTTTTGAGTCGGAACCAAACCAATTATGTAAAAATTTTGTAGCGATAGTCCAGTCGAATACCAGTAATACTCATATATTTCGTCACTCACAATTATTGCCGAGTACATTGGTTGATGGGAGTGACTCGATTAGATCATTTCTGACTTATATTGGGTAACCTAGTTGCCATACGATGGGGATTAGGAGTATTTCTGGGCCCAGATTTAACCGATGTTTGTGGGAGCATTCCATATACAACAAATATTGGTTAAATCTGGGCCCAGAAATACTCCTAATCCCCATCGTATGGCAACTAGGTTACCCAATATAAGTCAGAAATGATCTAATCGAGTCACTCCCATCAACCAATGTACTCGGCAATCCTTGTGAGTGACGATATATGAGTATTAATGGGAGCATTTCATATACAAAAAACATTGGTTAAATCTGGGCCCAGAAATACTCCTAATCCCCATCGTATGGCAACTAGGTTACCCAATATAAGTCAGAAATGATCTAATCGAGTCACTCCCATCAACCAATGTACTCGGCAATCCTTGTGAGTGACGATATATGAGTATTAATGGGAGCATTTCATATACTACAAACATCGGTTAAATCTGGGCCCAGAAATACTCCTAATCCCCATCGTATGGCAACTAGGTTACCCAGTATAAGTCATAAATGATCTAATCGAGTCACTCCCATCAACCAATGTACTCGGCAATCCTTGTGAGTGACGATATATGAGTATTAATGGGAGCATTTCATATACTACAAACATCGGTTAAATCTGGGCCCAGAAATACTCCTAATCCCCATCGTATGGCAACTAGGTTACCCAATATAAGTCAGAAATGATCTAATCGAGTCACTCCCATCAACCAATGTACTCGGCAATTCATGTGAGCGGAAATATATGTGTTTGAGTGTGTAGTGTGGTTTTTTATACTCTAATATCTATAAATTTATTTATTTAGTTATATAGACCATCTGCGTGTTTTTTGTTAAATAAATTAAATATTATTTGTAAATACAACAACACGTCATTATTAAATTTATAATATTACAGAAAGAATACAGAAATATGTACTAAGATTTTCTTTAAAATAATACCTCCGTGAAGCTAGCCCGAATTTTCAGCCCGAAATTTTAATATTTTACGTATGGCAATTCAACTTCTGTCATGACACAAAATATAAGCAAATTATAACTATAAAGCAATTTTGTGTCACACGCAAATTATAACTATTAATTAATTGTGTATTAAATAAATATCGAACTAATCGTGACTTCTAAATTTTGATAAAATAATAAAAAAATATTACTGCTGTAACATCAAATTAAAAAAATTATTAGATTAAGTTTTCAAAAAAAAAAAATCACTGGAATTATGGGAACTAAATTCAGCTTGAGAAAAACTTTATCGGATATTAATTGGAGTAAATTCTATTATATCTCGCCTTATAAAGGATTCATGAGCACTTGACCTATGTACATCGCAATTGCTAAAGATTTGACTAGAAACCGACAGAATTTCAGAAAAATTCTATCTGGAATTATCTGGATATAGTCGTTTGAATATCGCTTTACAAAAGATTCACAACCACTTCACTTATACAAAAGAATTCGTTAAAATCTTGGCTACAAAACTAGAATATTTCCTGAAACATCCTTACAGGATATAGTCGTTTGAATCTCTTCTCACAGGCGATTCACGAGCACTTGGTATATACCACCGGATTCGTTGAAGTTTTAACTACAAACTGAGATATCTGTAGAAAAAGTCTATCTGGAATTATCTAGATATAGTCGTTTGAATCTCTTCTCACAGGCAATTCACGAGCACTTGGCATATACCAGCGGATTCGTTAAAGTTTTGACTACAAACTGAGAAATTTGTAAAAAAAATCGATCTGGAACTATCTAGATATAGTCGTTTGAATTTCTTCTCACAGGCAATTCACGAGCACTTGGTATATACCACCGGATTCGTTGAAGTTTTGACTACAAACTGAGAGATTTGTAGAAAAATTCTATCTGGAATTATCTAGATATAGTCGTTTGAATCTCTACTCGCAGGTGATTCACGAGCACTTGGTATATATCACCGGATTTGTTGAAGTTTTGACTACAAACTGAGAAATTTGTAATAAAATTCTATCTGGAATTATCTAGATATAGTCGTTTGAACTTCTTCAAACAAATTCTAATAGTCCTTTGAATCTCTTCTCACAGGCGATTCACGAGCACTTGGCATATACCACCGGATTCGTTGACGTTTTGACTACAAAACTTCAATCGACTAAACAACAAAACAAAATTTCGGGCTGAAATTTCTTGCTATATTCATAGTGTTCAATCACGTAATGCTAATTAAGTTTCCGCATTGTCGTTTTCATGTTAGGTTTGGGCTGTGTAGGTTTCCAAACAATTGGGATAATTTAAAAATACGTAAAAGTTATTACCATGACATATTTTACTGTCGCGATAGTGGTAGTTTTCGGGCTGGGATATAAAACTTTCTCGATAGCTGTATTTTAGTATTGCTAACGGGGTTTTTCAACTGAATATCGGGCTAGCTTCATTTACCAAGCAAAAGTAATATATCTTAAAAATACATAAAAGTAATTTTAAAATATCGGGCTGAATATTAAAGATTGTATCATCACAATATTTACTGTCGCGATTCTGACATTTTTTCGGGCTGGGATAGTAAACTCTCACGATAGTGATAGTTTAGTGTTACCATCGCGTTTTTTCGGGCTGAGTATCGGGCTAGCTTCATATACATTAAAATAATTATGTTACTGTATTATTATTGTACAACGAACAACACATTACATTTTTTTGCAACGTAAATATTTTAAACTCATAGAAATAATAAACAGGTTTTTAAATCAATTTTTTTTTATTTTCGGGATAGAGTGTAATTTTGAGATGTTTCATGTTGTTTTTTTTCGGGCCAAAAGGTTTTTATCGTATTTAGCATGGATTCAAACCAATTTTTGAAAAGTCTTTCCTCGGGATGGTTTTCGAGCTATCTTCACATACGTCGGGTTCTTCCTCTTCTTGATCTTTGAAGTTTTTATGATAATTAGGTAAGGAGATATCCTGTCCTGTAATGGCTGTCACAACTTTGACGTCTGTCTTCGCAGACATATGAACGGTTAGGTTTTAGGTGAGTGAACACATGAGGCGCTGTTATCTGTCTTTATAGCTTCTTTCTGAAGCGAGCTCATTTTCCCTTAAATTCACCGAATTATAGAAATACCGTTCTGGGAAACAATTCTGGGCTATTTTTGACGTAAAGACTATAAAAAAGCGAATATCCCTAATTCATCTAGGAATATGCTGTAGAGTAGTTGTGGGAAAAATTGAAGAGAGGTTTAATTCCAATGCATTAAATAATATTCCACCTCAACATTACCATTCATACAGGTAACAGGATATCTATGTTCATACAAGTCCACATGAAATTGAGCCTTATAGCAGAGCTTACAGCGATTTATTTATTTAGGCTATACAAGAGTGTGAGGGTTGAACCTTCTAACCAATTTTCGTATATACTTGTCTTAATTAGACACTATATATGCCCTTTTTATATACGCCTGACCGATGGAGGTAATTCCGTTCAATACCGAATTATAAGTTTCCAAACCACTCAGTCAATCAAAAAAACTGCCATCGCTGAACTACTCCAAGTTAAAAACGTGTAGCCAAGAACCCAGAATACTCTTTAGAACTTTTGAAGAAAACTGAAAGCATAGATGGATACGCTCAGCACTACTATCTTCCTCATGGTGTCTTAAAGGAGGAGAGTACAACGACAAACCTCCGGGACGTTTTCGATGTATCGGCAAAAACATCCACAGAGACATCATTAAATGAATTTATGCTGAATGATCCAACCCTGCAACAGGACTTAATAAGCTTACGTTAACGTTAGATTAAATATAAGTACGTCTAGACAGCAAATTTAGAGAAAATGTTTCATTAAATAAAAGTTCATGAAAAAGATCAGGAATATCAGTGAATTTTAGGAAGAAAGTTTCCGGAAAAGCAGTTGCAAGAATACAAACTTACAAACGTGACCTATGAAACTGCCGCAGCGACCTACTTAGTGGTGCAAACCTTGCAACAATTAACGATAAATGAAGCCAGTAGACACCCACTCGCAAAACAAATCGCACTCACTGATGTGGAGGTTGTAACCTCCGCAAGTGGGCGTCCAAGCGCTACTTAACGCCGCATGTAGTAATCTACGGAATACTGAAATTTTGGATTTTGATGATACAATAATAACACTCGGCCTTCGTTGGAATCGTGCCACAGGTAGCTTCGGATTTTCCTTTTCGTTGCCAGAGCCTGATAACAAAAATTTTACCAAAACGAGTCTACTTTCAAAGAGCACCTTTGGGTAGCAGGCTTTTCTTGGGATCATGCATTATCTCAACGCAATGGCAGGATTTTAAAACTTCACTTTCTCCATTATAATTGAAATCTATATCTAAACTACTTTGTTTGGACGGCTTATAAAGGCTATTCAAGTTTGGTTAGTGTTTGTTATAGATCATTGCATTACTCTTTAAATTAAAAAGTTCTCTTTAGTGATATTTATGGAAACAAATTTTCTCAAAAAATTTGAATGGCCTTTATCGGCCTTTATTCGGGTTTCGTAAGTTGGGTAACTAAAAAAAATGATAAGTACTCAAACAGATTTTAGCTAAAATATTTATTCCGAATGCTTTTATCGGCGATTCCAAAATCTTTATTAAAGTTTGGTTGATGCTTACACAAGCCTTTAAATTACGTTTATCTAATGTAAAAATCAGTTCGAAGTTTTTGCTCCAAATTTGTTAATATTTTAAAATTAACGTAATATTTTTCTCTTTTAACTCATTTTCCATGAAATATTTCGAAACATTTCTACTTCAAGTTTTGTGAGTAACTGCAGCAGGAAAACGTCAAATTCCAAAATGAAACTTTGCATACCGATTAAGCCCAATTTATGATAATTTGTGCTCACGTGAAAAAATTAGTGCTAGTCAAGGAGCCGAAAAAACGAGAAAAGAAAATTTCAGTTTTCGTCTGAAAGACGAAACTTATAAAATGTGATTTCTAGAAAAAAAAACAGAATAATTTAAGGCTAATCTTGAAACTTTCCAAAGGCGGCTAAATTGACGAAATTTGTGTTTATCATAGAAAATAATTTTCATAAATTTTCATTCATAAATTGAGGAAAAACCAACTAGCCCCTAAAAGATACTATATTAAACAAACAATACACAGAGGTATTCCGTTTAATAATATTTGTATTGAACATCAAATTAAATAATAGAAATAAAACGACAAATTAAATCAAAAATAAGCAATTCAGATAGGAAATTCCAGTGAGGCATGTTCATTACCAGCCGAAAAACATAGTGGCTGAATTTGTGCTAATCCAGAATTGACCTAATTCCATTGAAATACGAAGACCGTTGAATTAACGATTTTCTGACATAAAGTTTTTTATAAACCTTGCAGTTGGAACCTCTGATTGCACAGTCCTACCAAGTATGTTTATTTCTATCCGAAAAATATAGCGGAAATAATAAGTGTTTTAAAAACCAATGAAGTTGGCACTTCTAATTGAAAATTCTTATCAGGTATGTTCATTGTCATCCTATATTTTTCGGATGCCATTGAACATACCTGATAGGAATATGTAATCAGAATAGCCCACTTCATTGGTTTATAGAACACTTAATGTCAGAAAATCGTTCATATAACGATCTTTGTTGTTCAATGGAATTGGGCCAATTCTGGATTAGTATAAATTGAGCCACTATTTTTTTCGGATGGCAATGAGCATGCCTCACTGGAATATGCTATCAAATTGCTTATTTTTGATTTTAGAAAATTTTATCTCTATAATTTAATTTGTTGTTCAACACAAATATTATTGAACAGAATGCAAAACTCATTTCAGCATTTTTTTGTTTAATATAGTATCTTTTAGGGGCTAGTTGGTTTTTCTTCAATTTATGAATGAAAATTTATGAAAAATATTTTCTATGATAAGCACAAATGCCGCCCCGGTGGCAAAGTGGTTAGCATGCTTGCTCCAGCGACCGGAGGTCCCGGGTTCGATTCCCGGTGGTGACAAAGAAAATATTTCACGGCTGGTTTAGGATCAATGAATTAATCACTCATTATCCGAAATGAAAATATGATTATGAAACCTCATGTGAGGCGGCCAAATCCCTCGATGGGATATAATAGTGCCAGAGAGAGAGATAAACACAAATTTAGCCGCCTTTGGAAAGTTTCAAGATTAGCCTTAAATTGTTTATGGTTTTTTCTAGAAATTTATGTTTTATTTGTTTCGATTTTCAGACGAAATTTGAAATTTTTTCCCCCAATTTTCGGCTCCTTGACATGCACTAATTTTTTCCCGTGAGCGCTTAATCGGGATGCAAAGTTTCATTTTGAAATTCGAAAGTTTCCCTGCTGCAGTTGCCCACACCTTAAGTTGAGTGCCTGTATTTGAAGTATTGCTGAGTCTTTTTAAATTACCCAATATGCAATGCTGACGGGATTCCGTGTACATTCGCGTGCAAAAACCACACTCTATGGAAAGAGCTATGTAAAGTGCACGGAAATCCTTAGTACTCGCCAAAGAAAAATGTCACAAAAATTCTAGTGTGGGTGTGAATCCCGGCTAAAAAGAGAAAAAATCAAATTAGAAATTAGAATGAATTTCGTCGGAAATTCGGCTTTACTCCATATATTCAATACTAATTACACACACTTTTCTGCCAGCTACTAGAGCAAATTTCCATAATTCTTTTCGCACGTTGTGGTTTTATTTTGAAATTAAAAACATTTTTGTTGCATTTTTAATTTTTTGTAAAATTTATTTATTTTTAATTTTTAATACACATTATAATCTGTTAATTTAAATTTAATAAATCTCGCCAATGCATTAACATCGCGCACTTGGCATCCATCTTTAAAAGATAAACACATGAAAATCGTCAGTATCCAAAAAATACATCGTAAATTTGTACATAATGAGTGAAATTCAATTTTATATTATCTGTTTAGTCGCGATCAACACGATGATGGCGACATACGAACATAATTAGAAAACTCTTCAAATTATTAACATTTTACTTTAATACTTAAAAATTATTTTAAATAAACACATTTTGAAAATAAAACAAAAAAAAAAATTATAAATAAAAAATAGCCCTAACTGAACTGCGTACATGTTCATTCGTCGGTATGTCACACGAAACTGAAGAAGATACAGACAAATGTAATAAAATATGAAATAAAAATTGCAGATCAGAAAGAGAAAGAAAATTATTTTACCTACCAATAATTACCGATAAATGGCACAGCGTTAGGATCGGAAGGTACCGGGTTCGAATCCCGATAGGGGCAGGATGCAAAGTGAAATTTCATCAACAGATTGCGGTCTGTGGTGAAATGTAACACATCTTTGACTTCCTGTCGGTGTGCAAAACTCATGGACCCCCCAGTATAGGCTGGCATGGAGCTATGCAATGTGCAGGTGGTCTTAATCGGTCCTATAGCCGTACGTCCTCGAGTTGGCTGAATAGGCGTAAAATAAGGACTGAATAAGCAAAAACCGCGAAAGAGTTTGGAGAGCCTTGTGCCCCAAAACAGATTGCATTGATAATAATAAAAAAATAAAAAATTGTTTTTGTCGTTAAAATCGATATTTTGGTGTTTTTGATATTTTGTTGTAGCGTGTTGCTTTTCAAAAAAATATAATTAAAAAAACCTACAAAATTTTCATCCTATAACAACAAAATATGATTTTAATTTTAATAATAAAAAAAATACACAAACAAAAATGCTAGAATAATATTCTTCTATTGTTTGATTGGGCGCCATGACATAGATCACACGAATCACACGGAAAAAGTGTCATGGCTTAGTGAGTAAAAGCTGCTATGATATCGGAATGGAACAAAAAACTTAGGGAAAAAACAAATTGAATGTTCTAAATAAATGAAAAAAGGAACTGTTAATCAGATTTTTTTTGTTTGTTGTATCGCTTGGTAACTCACCAAATCGATCTTGTCAGTCCCACGATCCTGCGGCCAAAAAAACACCTTGACCCCCTCCTGTTTTTGCTGCCAACTAAATTGTTTACTTCCGGCCGAATACCTTGCAATATATAATACGTATTTAGGACTGTTTTGAGTGACATCCAAACTACAAAAAAAAAAATCTCCCAGGAGACATCTGGAGGGATTATATTATATGAAACTTTTACCGGTACACCTTTAAAAGACAATAGATGTCACCATTTATACACCCGTAAAAAAAATCGCGCTTGGTTTGACATTCGTAGCTGAATAAAAGAAAAATATAAATATTTTTCCTTTGACGTTCGTAAATCAAAACATAAAAAAAATTGTGATCATTAGATTGTAGTACCGAATTGCAATTAGAATTAGAATTAATTTTCCACACAATAGAAAAATTGCATACTGGGTATCTCACGAAACTGAAGATACAAAACAAATCAAATAAAACATCAAAAACATTTGCAAATCAGAAAGAGAAAGAAAATATTTTTACTCAAATGAGGATTTTTTTGTGTCTTTGATAATTTGTAGTACGGAATTTAGTATGGATTTTTTTTTCTAAGAAATCATTAATTTTCCAGTAGATGATTTGAAAATCAATTACTAATTCGGGCACCCACCACATAATTACAGTTATACCACCTGCACATTGCAAGCTCTATGTCAACCTGTACTGGTGGGTCGAAGCTGAATTCTGCACTCCAACAGAGTGGAGTAAAATTGCATACTGAGAAAATAGCATACTGGGTTTGAACAAAAAATATTTTCTTTCTCTTTCTGTTTATCGATTTTTTTTATTTTCTAATTTTTTCGTATCTTCAGTTTCTTCTGACAAGACAAGTCGACGTGGACGGTTCCGCTACATAATTATTTTCTTTTCTTTAAAGTGTTGTGTTCCATTATAAGGTTTTTCTATTTGTTGAACTAAACAATTGATAATTTAAGTATATAATACAGTACTTGGCCAAATTAATATGAACTTTTCAAAAATTATGTATTCAGCGGAAATTCGGTTGAAAACATATTTTTTTAACTTTAATTCATTAAAATGGATTTATTAACCTTTATTCTATAAAAAAAACAAAAATAAAAAAATTCAATCTGCTAATATTTTGTCCACCTCTCTTTATTTTTAAGAAATACGGTGCGGCATACTATTGATCGACTTTATGATGGTATTCTTGATTAAAGGGTCGTTGTACCAAATATTTTTAATTTCCTCAATCAACTTTGATTTAGTTGTGATGACTTTTTTCGTCAAGTCCTGTTTTAATACAGCCCAAACATCCCAATCCAGAATGGGTATATTTTTTCGTTTCATATGCTCCAAGACACGTTTTGCTGTGTGGCAGGGGGCTCCTTGTTGAAAGATGTATTTTTGATTACAGCGGAACATTTTTGGGAGTTCGGGGACCAGCACTGTATCCAGGAGCTGAATATATTTCTCGGCGTTCATCATTCCTTTTACGATGTGCAGAGGTTCCGGGTCCCTTATGGTGATACAATCCCAAATCATTACTGACGTTGGATGCTTTACCATTTGTGTAATGCAGTCCTCATTAAACCGTTTGTTCAAGCGACGTTTAACGAATATATTTTGTTCTGCTACAATTTGAATCTGCGATTCGTCCGAGAAACAAACCTATTAAAAGCAGTAACATTAGAAAATGACTTAATCGATAAGCCTAATATTTATATTTACATTTTGCCAATCTACTGTCGAAAACTGTATATAAAACATTGCCCGTGCCACACGTTTGGTCATCATGGTACTATTTAATTTTTGTTTAATCGTCGGGCGGCAACTTTTATGCCAAATTCTTTTAATCGACGTCTTAGCGTTCTGGTAGAGATGTTGACAGTTTGCTCTTTAAGAACGTTCTGCGACAATAGAGAACGGTTTTCAAAACGATTCTGTCTTCTCTTTTGGTTGTACAGTAAGTAACTTTAATATTCAGTTTTTCTATAATCTTCAGGTTTCAAAGGCTTTTTGGTATTAAAATTGCAAAAATGTTAGTTTTTCTTTTTCAATAATTATAATTTTATTAATTTTCCATAAAATCCAAATATTTTCATATTAAATAAAATTACCGTAACATTATTAATAACATTAGATCGAAAGATACTACTATTTTATCGTTACTTTAATATTCGATCAAAATCAAAAAATCTGTTTTTAAGTAAAAAATTTTAAATTAATATTTTGTGGGATATCCCTTCTGCTTCAAAATGTGATGTAAGCGTTTTGGCATATTCTCAACAATCTTTTTACAATAATCTTGGCTGATTTCAGTCCACTCCTGTTCCAGTCTCTTTTTTAAATAACATACTGAAGTAATCGAAGTCTTTCGAATTTGCCGGTCTAATACGTCCCATATATTTTCAATGGGATTCAAGTCAAGTGATTGAGGGAAGGGTTTCTATCATTGTTAGACAATTATATAATAGCCATTCTCGAACCAAATATGACTTATGTTTAGGATCACTGTCCTGGTAAAATTTAAAAATGGACAATAATCCTAGAATTTCAGCGCTTTTCTTTAAATTTTTTTTAGAATGAATAAAATACATTTCTTTATTCATGTTTCCATTTATAAAAACTAATTCCCCAAACCCATTAGCTGATATAAATCCCCACACTCTACATGTCCATCACCATGTTAAACAGTTGGAGTAATATTAAATGGGTTGAGCTCCTCACTACACCTGCGCCACACCATATTCCGTCCATTTGATCCAAATACGTTATATTTACTCTGATCAACAAATATTCCGTCGTTTCAGAAACTAGAATCTTTCCCAATATATTCCTTGGCGAAATGAATTCGTTTTCTTCTGTTTCGCTGATTTATAAATCGTTTATAACCTTGCGGTTTTAATGTTCTGTGGATGGTTTGTGGATGTACTGCTGTTCCCAGTTCTTCCAGCATCTCTTATGCAATTTTCGGCGCACTTAAATGCGGATTTTTTTTATAATTTTTCTTAATATCCAACGTTCATCGCTTTCCGTGAATTTTTTATGTTTTCCCTTTTACTCAAACTAATTTTCCCTTCATTTTTATATCGCCGAACGATATCGCCAACTGCACTTTTTGTTATATTCAGCCATTCTGCAATTTACGCATACGTGTGACCTTTAGCTTAATTGCAAACTATTAGCTTTCGTTGCTCCAATGTTGAATTTTTTCCTTTACGGCCCATTTTAAATTTTAAAAATAATTTTTGTTTTTAATATCACGGCCAACAGAGAACTAAATAGTAACTAACAACAACCTTCAGAACATCGAAGTTCCGTTATTTCACAAATAAATGCATAAACAATAGAAAAAACCGAATTTTAGAGTAACGTTAAAATAGTAGTCTATTTTGTTTTATTTTTTTTATTACAATCCTTATTTATTTATTTCATACGAAACTATTTGAATTTTATTGAAAAATAATAAAATTTAATTTTTGAAAAAGAAAAACTAACATTTCGGGTTTCAACCCGAAGATTATTGAAAAACCGAATAGTAAAGTTACTGACTGTAATTCGCTTTCGACCTCAATGGTGTGTACGCTGGTCAGCCAAAGATTCACCGTTTTGCTGCTGCCTCTTAATGTTTAACGCTGAGGACTTTGCAATTCCAACCTATTCGGCAATTTTACATTGTGTTAAATTGGTTTTTGTCAGCAATTGGATTACATATCGTTTTGTATCCTCAGAAACATCATGTTTTCGTCTCATGATGACTTTGATTTAAGAAATGCAAAATTAGATATGTAAACAGAACGTAAATAAATAAATATTACTTACAATTAAGCACACTTCTAGAAATTATTTATTTTAACTTAAATATTTTTGTTACACTACTTTTAAATGACGATGTTATCACAAACGATTGCACAATTGAAATGTCAAAAAATGAAATTCTCCAAAAATATAAGAAATTAGTATAGAAAAGCGTATGATTAATACCAAGCTTCCGGCGAAATTTCATCTTCTTTCCAATTTGATTTTTTTTTAGTCGGGATTGGTTAAACATCAAACAAAAATTTCAAATCAGAAAGAGAAAGAAAATTACTTTTACACAAAGTCAGGTTATTTGTGTCTTTGATAATTTGGAGTACGGAATTCAGTGTGGAATTGGAGCTGTTTTTTCCACACAGTGGAAGAGATGAATAATGTCAACAAATTTAGTTTTTCTTATATTTTATAACTTAATTTAAATATTTTTTATTTCTGAACTAATTTTCTGCCATTATTTTTTTGTTTAATTTGATTTAAATATTACAAATTACATAATTAAAAATGCAAAAAATTCGTAAAACTACTTTAAACAAGTCATATTTCTAGTGCTCTAAACCTGCACCGATCAAATTAGCCCGCCTCAATGAAACCTGTACTATAATTTGTTACACATTTATTACAATTTATTACAACAACTCCCGATTTTATTACAGTTATCGTTTTCGAGGAACGAGTGGTCGGTTTAGCTTGTAATTAGCTGTGATATCGAGATGGTTCGTGCACCAGAATTTATTACAAATTAATTACATTGATTAAATAGTACAAGATCAACCCTGAATCTTGACTAACGGTAAATTTCACCCCAAACGATTATTTATGCCAAAAACATCGATATAACCAATATTAATAAATTACTACAACAGACCGCCACCAGAAATTGAGTCAAATAGAAATTGTGGAGGGAAGACCAACCTTATACAGGTGTGTAATAAATTATCTTTGTATCAGGTTACACGGAAATGGCTCCAAATGGTAAAGGGTTCAAACGTCTAATTTAAAGTTCGATTTTATCACCTTCAACAATTTATTACACCAGACCGCCACCAGATATTGAGTCAAATGTTACTCCTTCGACCTTGTGAAGGGCAGATCAACCTTATACAGGTGTGTAATAAATTATCTTTGTATCAGGTTACGCGGAAACGGCTCCAAATTGTAAAGGGTTCAAACGTCTAATTTAAAGTTCGATTTTATCACCTTCAACAATTTATTACACCAGACCGCCACCAGATATTGAGTCAAATGTTACTCCTTGATCCTTGTGGAGGGCAGATCAACCTTATACAGGTGTGTAATAAATTATCTTTGTATCAGATTACGCGGAAATGGCTCCAAATGGTAAAGGGTTCAAACGTCTAATTTAAAGTTCAATTTTATCACCTTCAACAATTTATTGCACCAGACCGCCACCAGATATTGAGTCAAATGTTACTCCTTGGGCCTTGTGGAGGGCAGATCAACCTTATACAGGTGTGTAATAAATTATCTTTATATCAGGTTACGCGGAATTGGCTCCAAACAGTGAAGGGTTCAAACGTCTGTATAAGGTTGATCTGCCCTCCACAAGGTCCCAGGAGTATCATGTGACTCAATATCTGGTGGCGGTCTGGTGTAATAAATTATTGAAGGTGATAAAATCGAACTTTAAATTAGACGTTTGAATCCTTCACAGTTTGGAGCCAATTCCGCGTAACCTGACACAAAGATAATTTATTACACACCTGTATAAGTTTGACCTGCGCTCCACAAGGCCGAAAGAGTATATCTGGTAGTAAATATCTGGTGGCGGTCTGGTGTAGTAATTTATTATTATTGGTTATATCGATGTTTTTGTCATAAATAACCGTTTGGGTGAAATTTGCCTTTAGTCAAGATATAGGGTTGATCTTGAACCATTTAATCAATGTAATTAATTTGTAATAAATTCTGGTCCAAGAACCATCCCGATATCACAGCTACATCAAAAGTTACAATTTTGGCGGTGTAGGTTTAATTACAAGCTAAACCGACCACTCGTTCCTCGAAAACGGTAACTGTAATAAAATCGGGAGTTGTTGTAATAAATTGTAATAAATGTGTAACAAATTATAGTACATGTTTCATTGGGGCGGCCTAATTTGGTCGGTGCAGGTTTAGAGCACTCATATTTCTTGCTGAATTCAAATTTCTTGAATATCTGTCTCATGTTTCTATGCTCCCAATTTCACTTGATGCTGTACTGTACTTTACTGTATTTTGTAAAGTTAAAATCAAAGAATTGTCAAGAAGTGTCAAATCCGGAGGGTAAAAGAGAAAGCATCTAAATCAACAGAATTACAAAAACAAACACAATATAAGAAACCCACGCCAACAACCAAAATTTTTTTCTTAATTTTCTCTGATTTATAACTTAAATTAAGGATTAATTTATCACAAATCACTAGCTTCTTAACATAATTTACATTTTATTTTATATAAAGACTTAGTAAACTTACTGATGATAAGATATTCCTTTCTGTATTTTTTTAGGCGTATTCCGGCATTTTTTCACAATACACTTCATTTTACATAACAGTCTGTAATTTTTATTATCAAATATTGCACCACTACATAAACCACTAACTATTTGATAATGTTTTTATTATTTTAATGTGATTTAATTAATAATTTTAAAAATTTATAATTTATAATTTTACAGCGCAAAATTACGACGTCACATCATACAAAAACAACAACTGGTTTGGCGGGTTCATATTTTGAGATATGAGTAAGCCATATGATTTTTCTGCTCTGATTTCTGACAGATGAAATAGCAAATTTTATATGGGTAAAATCTTGACACCCGTTCTACAGGTTATAATTCTATGGTTAAAATCATAACAGTGTACCATGCACCAAATTTAGCTGGCAATAAGAATTCGATTGGATTGAATACAATTCCAATTAGATTTGTATACGTATAGCTGTGGAAAACGTGATGGTTGCGGGACCACTATGGTAAAATACAGAATAGACACCGGAACTGAGTCACCGAATAATCAAGCACTTAGAAGGTTCCCTTTGTCAAAACAAGAAGAAAAAGTGGATCGAATGAATAAAGATATCCCACGTCGTACGTCGTCGACGTATCCACTGCCAAAGGTAATTTTTAAAACACAAAACAATAAATGCACTAACAAAATCTCGTAAAGAAATGTGTAACCAAAGAAAAGTAAATCTATTCAACTATACGAAAAACACGTGATATTTTTATATCATGCTTCTCTATGAATCGAACTGAACACAGAAACTATAAAAATATACACTTAAACATATTCACATCGTACAATATAATTATTATAACTACCCAACTACATGACATACAATACAACTATGAATTAAATTTGTAATTATCATCACCTGATTACGCTACAAAATTAATTCGCGACGTAACCGATTATCATAGTTAAGTAACTTACTGTATCGTAGATTGAACGGATTGGATTGGATTATGAACTGATTTGACGCGGCCTTCTTCGGGATGCACATCACTACCTGCAAAAGTTAATTAAGCAAAAAATGTTAAACCAATTTAATCGTTTTCCTCACCGCACAGTGAAAAAATACGGCAAAAAATAAAGAAGAAATGTACGCGACCCGAGTCGTCGAGGAAGAAAAAGGTTATTCGGAAATTATAATTCTTGAATACTAAATCGAGTTTAGATACAAAAATTAATTTTATGTCGTCGTCTTTAATTTATGTATACGTAAGTGCATGTTGTCTTAATAGCCCCATGTAAGGTATTTTTCTTATGTATACTCGATATGTTAATTACTTTCTTTTGTTTTGCTGTATATGTGCTTTCGATTAGAACGGTTTCTTCTGTAAATTTTAGTAATTTCATCGTGACTAATCATTCATATGCAATGCGGGGATTGTTCGATGGTGAGTGCGCGCGGCTCTTAAAACGTACGTTGCTTTATGGTAATATAAAATTCAATTTAATTAAAAGAAAATTAAATCACTTGAAGCAGTGAGTTTACATACACGATTATGTCATAATGCTTAAGGTTGTGGTTTTTGACACTAGACTTTTATTTATTCTCAAACATTCGGATATAAGTAGTTTGTGGTTACGGTTTTTTATTTTACTCGATAATCAGGATTAAGACATCGCACGTTCTTTATCATGGCATGTTATCTTATATGTGGTTATAGAAAATGTTATGTTTACGTCCGGAATTTAAATCACTTATAGCAGCCCGATAATCAGCTCGAAAAAATGCGATAACACCACTAAACTATCACTATCGTGGGAGTTTACTATCCTAGCCCGGAAAGATGTCACGATTGCGACATTAACCAGTGTCATGAAACCCTATCATGACATTTATGTATTTTTAACTTATTCTCCAATTGCTTGGCAGCCTAAACAGACATGAACACTCGGCTCAAAAAAACAATGCGGAAACTCAATTATTATTATTATTTATAACTTATAGCGGATTTTTTTTGCTCATTTTGTAATTCATTTTCACAAAATAAAACACTTCTGCGGAATCAAATTTAAGTGTTCGAAAGAAACTCGGTATACGGAATTTTAAAATTTTACAATTGTCCATCGTTTTCCGCCATTTCAAAACAAATTATGACGAAATTTGGTTAGTAGTATTGATTGGGGATTCTCAAGTGAGTTTGGAACAAAATTTTAGGATCTATTTCGCTAAGCTCATTCCCGTTCAGCAATTCAATTCAATTATTAGTCGTAGTCAACATTCCCGTAAAATTTACAATAATTCTTATACCTAGGTATAACCTTAAACTAAGAATTTTTAAATACATATCAGGTCACAAGCATCATTTTGCAATATTTGCATTGTTAATAAATTAGCAAGTTAGATAATAGTGCTAGGTACAGTTAGGCGTTACAATTCAAAAATTGTAGCGTTCCCATCCCTAGTCGCTTCGAGACATGTACCGTCCGGGTAACCGGTCTACTCTAGCGCACTGTTACGTTCTTTTAAGACGTTGATCAGTTAGGCACAATATCGCCGAAACTGTGCGAGTACTTCGGCATTCAGTAATTTTGGCAGTGGTAATTCAAGTTACCAAGCCACTTTCGTTTTAATGACTTGACCGTCACCTCGTCACATTCGAAATGTAGGTGGTTTACATCTTCTACATCCGAGCCGCATAGACATTGACAATGGTTTATTGTTTTAAATCTCTGGAGGTAGGCCTTTTACGTCTGGAATGAATTCAAATGTATACCTTCCATTTGCTGATTCATTTCATCTTCTCTGCCAAAGGTCAATCGCCATTTCCTTTATTTCGTTTTTGCTGCTATGTAAATTGAATTTGTCTACTATCTACGTCATGTATATAGTTACCTGTTCCATTTATGGTACTTCTTCTTAGGTGATACATGGGCGCTCGCTTTTTAATTAGAATATCCACCGGGAGCATGGCGGCCAGAACCACAATAGCGTCTTTAGATACTGTTCGATAGGCCTTTGTTACTCCTAGCAGAATATTCCTCTGAGCACTTTCCAGTGATCTGATTTGGTGACAGTTTAACCTGTCGTACCAACCAGCTGCAGCATACGTGAAAAGCGCCTCTGCCACACCTTTGTAAATTATTACAAGTGTTTTGTGATTCAGGCCCCATCCCTTTCTTGACACTCTCGCCAATGAGTGGAATAGTTTCTTAGTGTTTTTACAGACTCGAAGAACGTGAGATGTTACGCCCATTCGTTTATCTTGGTCAACTCCTAGATATCTAACGCACTTGACCATTTTCATGTTTCGACCGTTTAGTGATATTGTTGGAGGTCGACTAGAGTCAAATTTGCCTTTTAATTGCAGCATCACTGTTTTTTCCGCAGATAGTGATATTTTATTTGTTTCACACCATTATATCATGTTATTTATGGCGATTTGACCCTGGCGCTGAAGTTCGAGCCTCGAGTTGCCGTGCATCAGAATGACTTTGTCATCTGCAAATGCTATTTCGTCCAGGTTATTCATCATACTCGTGTTAAATACTATATTCCATATTAGGGGGCCAAGGATTGACCCCTGAGGGCATCCTTTTGTAACTTGTTTTATTACTGAACCACATTTGTCGCTGATTTATGCGGTTCGGTTGCTGAAGTATCTCTTAAAAACATTCATGATGTTTCCAGGGAGATTGTAAACTGATAAACTTGCGTGACACTAGGCCACGTTAAGTTATCAAATGCTCCAGAAATGTCCAAGAATATACCCATAACATATTTTGACCTTTGGGTTTTCATAGTGTTTGTTAGGCGGATTATCGCGTCCTCAGCAGACATGCTACGTCGGAAGCCGAATTGTTTGTCCGAGAACAGTTCGCTCTGTTCGATTCTTGGAGAAATGCGAACTGCTAGTAACCTTTGTAGGAGTTTCCCCATGACAGGTAGCAACATGATTGGTCTATAAGACTTCGGAGAAAGTGGATCTGTATCCCCAGGTTTCCTGATTATAATCATTTCACCATTTTTCTAAACCTTCGGGAAGTAGCCAATTTTAGGCAGCTGTTTGATAATTTTACTATGGAAGTCCTTATTATGGGCCAAGCCAGTTGGATTATTTCAGCGTTCAAGTTGTCAAGTCCAGGAGACTTGTTACGCTTAAAGCAAGTAAGGGCACTGGTGACCTCTTCCCACGTGAATGGGGGGTCTTTGGCATCAGATATCCAACTATTGTTGATGGCGATCTCGCGCATTTCTGCTTGAGGCCCAGTAACGTCAGGTGTTTCGTCCGGCAGAAGCGAGTTTAGTAACTCCAAGGTTGTGTCATGCCACGTATCAGTGACGACTCCATTTGTCTTCCTGATGGTCTTTATTGCCATGTTCCGTGACGTACCTTCAGAAACTACTTTGCTTAGCTATAAATACTTCATGGAAGTATTTATTCCTTGCCGCTCTAAAGAGAGACAATTTCAACTCTTTTGCTATTTGGTTCCTCTCCTTCTGGTATGTTCTTCTGAGTATCGAGGATCTAAGTTTCCTTAGATTAGAGTTCCACCAACTGTTACGTCTCTTTGCCACTATCTTCTTAGGAATTGAGTTGTTGCAGACACTGGTTAACTGCGTTGAGATCAGCTCCACACAATCATCAATTCCGCCAATCGAATTAATTTCAGGAAGTGCTTCTACACTGTCCCAAGAGCCAACCAAGTGTCTAGCAAATAGACCCCAATCAGCTATCTTTATGGCAAATCTCGGAGTTTTGCTACTTGGAAAAGGACCATTCTGTGGCGCGTTTGATAGCTCAAACGTGATGACTCTATGGTCACTATAGATGTTCAATTTTCTCTTACACACCACTCAACTATCGAATCCAGCAAGGCTCCAATGACTATTGTTAAGTCAATATTGGAGTTTTTATTAGACGAGAACGTCGTTGGGTGTCCCTGCAAGTTCATTATGAAAAGGTTATTCCTGGACACGAAGTCCTCTACTTTTCTTCTGTTTTCATCGGTTAAACGGTCATGCCACATTTTACTTCTAGCATTGAAGTCTCCGACGATCATTACCTTTTTTACGTTGACCCGAAAGAGATCCTAGAATCGTTTCGATTTTGCACAGATGGTACTCGATCGGTTTACTATATTGGGCGTATATTGAAAGTAGGTAGAATGAACCAACTTCCGATGATATTTCAACACATGTGCAGTGATTATCACAAGCCTGAGTTAGCTTCATCATGTCCATGCCGACACTATGAATACTAATTGCTGTCTTGGGATTCTCAGAGCATCCTGTTGCTACTCTGCCTGTAGAAGGCATGCCGCTGATTTGACCATTGACCGAGTGTGGTTCTTGCATACACAGAATATCTATGTCGTGGGTGGAAATGCTTTCACATATCTCTGATCCGACTATTTTAGCACCCTGCATGTTGAGGTGGGCGATTCGTAGGTTGCTGTTGCAATTTCTTTGATAGTGACTTATCATCATGTTTAGCATTAAATCTCAGGCGTTGCACAGCACTTTTATATGCGTTACATGAAACGCGACCTACTTGGTGGTCATTTGGTTTTTTCATTTCCTTAAAGCTTGCGTAGCTGGCAGGTTTGTCTTTATTCGGACATCCCTTGAAGCCATGACCATGATGTGCACAGTGAGAGCAGGTCTCTGTGCGCGCCCTACAATTCTTTGCAATGTGACCGTATCGCTGGCACCTAAAGCACCTAGTTGGAGTCACATATTCTCTCACATGGCATTAAACCCAGTCCACGTGCAGTCTTCCACACTTTAGCAACATGTTTTTGGTTGCTGGTTCTACTTCTACCACCCAGTGAGCGATATCTTTGTTCTTCGCACCAGTTCTAAATAGAACCTTAAAATCTTTTTGTTCCAGGCAGTTTTGTTTTATAATATAGTTAGTTACCATGTCTCCATCACGATCATAGCTGATATCAAAGATAATTACCTTCGGTAATCTCTTTATAGGCACTGGTTCGGTGGCTACTAGACCCACGCCTTCTAGATCTTTGTTTTCCGAGGAAGCATCGACAGTAATCGCGACACCTTTCGGGTCGGCGTTCGTTATATAGTGAATCTTTACATTCGATTCGCTAGGACGGATAACTTCTTTGATTTTCTTAGTTATCTCGGTGGTCGAAAGGCTGGATTCATTATCTATTGCTGAAATAGTTATCCGTTTTGTTGTCTTTTGTCGAATTTGAGAATTTATTCGCCGACCTCGTTCATAATCATAAAGAGCTGGCTAATTTGCAAAAGCTACACTATCTAAAGTCGAACTTAATTGTAGATGTAGCATTGTTGCCCAAATCCGTGAGCATCAACAACGACAAATTATGAGGAAGCATGGCGCAGCGCATTTTACGAGATCGACACCACCACCGTCGATTCATCATCGACAGCCATCTTCGAAGGTTCAGAACCATGCTTGCACTACAAATCGAATCAGCTGTTGGATTGCGCAAGATCATTGATATTACGACGGAAACTATTCGCAGTCTGAAGGTTTTAATGATACTGGCTACCACATGGGATATAATTTTGATCAACATCATCGCAGGCAACCTGGATTCAGAAACTCATCGACATTGAGAAATGTCACTAATCCGAGAACAATATCCTTCAACCAAAGATCTAATCGATTTCCTTAACACCAGATGGCAATCATTGGAGTCCATTACTAAAGCACAATTGTATCCACCATAGGTTCCGTCCTAATCGCATTTGGCTCACACTCGAGGAGCACCTTGCAAAACTGTTGCGCAATCAACTCGCTTACTCGTGCCACGTCGGACTCTACCATAACATGTTAAGTTTTTGCTGGGAATCACAACGTGTTCCAGAGTGATCAATTCAAATCTCTTACATTCGAAGAACGGTCATATCTAGTTCGGGCAAAGAAGTGGTGCTTCAACTGCCTCTGCAAAGGCCACACCTGTTCGAATTGCAAATCCGGTTTGTGCCGGGTTTGCAATAAAAATGCCACACGCCATTACCCAACTCAAATCCGAACACTGAATCATCACAAACTTCGGTCACTACAAATCACGTCACATCGCTATTCACAGATTTTGTGCTCGCAACAGCAATCGCCATCATATCGCAATCAAATCAATACTTAATCAATCAAGCTCTGTTGGAGTTGGGATCCCAGGTCAGCTTTATATCAGAGAGTACAAATCGCATCGGATTAGCGACTTCTATGTCGAAGACCTGATCGCCGGCTCAGATACCATCGTGGATTTAAAGAAGGTCCAAAGGCAAATGGCCGAGCTACTCAGATGTCGCAACTTTCAACTGCGGATGTGGTTCTCAAGCGAACATCAGTGTCAACTTGAGCTAAACTGGGACAATACAGTCATAAACCTCGCATTATTCATTGGTCTCCTTCGGCCGATTGTTTAGGTTTCAACATGAACGCATCATCAGATGTTCGTGCACCAAACAAACGAATAATACTGTCGTACCCATTAAAGATATTCGATCCGCTCGGCTGGATATCTCCTACCAAAATCATCGCAAAACGCATACTACAAGAATTGTGGGTTGTTGAATGTTGGCATATCGTGGAATAAAGCGGCCACAAAATTAATTGCTCAAAGGTGGCTCACTTAACGATATAGCCTGAAGGTATTGGAGGTCCTCAGAATCGATCGCTGGATACATCATTTGACAACTTACAATCGGCTTCATCTTCACGGGTTCAGTGACGCTAAACTGCTCCAGTATGCCCTGGATCCGCAAAAATCACCATGTTGGCATCAATGACCAATGTTGCACCACTGCAAACGATCGGCGAGCCACGCCTTCGTCTTTGTGTCAGTGTCTTTTTCGTCAAAAACATGCACAGCAGCGTGCAGTCACTCGACGTGCCACATATTCAAATGTATAGATGAACCGACTCGGAAGTGGGTTTTGGTTGGCTACGCAGCTCTCCTAATTGTTCGATGTTTGTGGCCATTCGGGTTTCGAAAATCTTTGATTACACTGAACCTACCGATTTGAATTATGTCAACACCCTGCAGACTACGCATATCGTAGTATTGATCCTTCATTGTTACACAGCCCCCCGCTGTGAAGGACAGGTCACGGAATCATATGATCGTTCTTCCGAAGGACGGTCAGCTTACTAACCTACTCGTTTCGCAAGCATATTGCATATCGCTATGTAGTGGTCCACTGCTGATGCTGGCACTCTTACAGCCTCTACTTGATTTTAGGTATCAAAAACTTGCGGTGCGTGCCCTACATAAATACGTTGTGTGCTTTAGCCATTGCGCAACGACGAACCAGCAACTGATGGCCAATCTTCCTTCCATTGCTGCGTGTTACACCTTCAAGACCGTTTATGTATAGTGGCGTGGACTTGGGCCCAATACTCATCAAGCAATGCAAGGATTAACTAGCATTCCTGCAACAGCAGAGCACCAGAGATGTCATTATTGGCTCAGGAAGGTACGACGAGGAACTTCATTCCCCGGCTTCGCCGAATTTTTCTCGACTTGTGGGAAGCAGGCGTGAAATCGGTCAAACACCATTTACGGTGTTTCGTGGGTGAAACCTTACTCACGGTCGAGGAGTTAACATCGCTGCTGTGTCAGATCAAGGCGTGCCTTAACTTGCGACCATTTAGGTGGAGATCGAACATTCAGTTCTTAAACTCTCATGGTCCATAAAAACATCGAAAGTTTGCTGTGAAATTTTGGAGAGTTACGATTGTAAACCAAAAAAGTATTCACGAAAAACATGACAATAGACCTTCACATTGCCAAAATTGTATTCCCCTCAAATTGGGGAGGAAATGTTTAGAAATCCCGAATTCAAACGAAAATTGATTCGGTGCGTCTGCATTAACCAAGCACCTCCACACTAAATATCTCAATAAATCATACTTACTGGTTGTTGCCGCCACAAGTGACGAAAAGATGTCGCATAATTTGCTGCGTTCGCCAAATGAGGAAATTTTTCATCTTATTACGGAATCTGAGCAAACATTGTGCGAATCTGAACCAGGCAGGCAGCATTGCTACAAATGAGCGAGCATAACTGAATTTGGTGGCATATACATTTGGCTCTAAAAATAAAAACTTGTATCATTTCATAGTGTATAGCTAATTTTAAGGAATACCTACCAGTTGTGCTTGTCAATCCCTTATTTTTCACATACTGTTTGACATACCGGTACTATACTGTTTAGTTGATCAGCTACCCAGAAATCAGCGAAACCAACATAAAAGAATGGCGCTAAAACTACTCGGCCCAATACTCTAAATAGTAAATAAAATGTTTTTTTTGACTGAATAATGATACAAAACACTTACCGTAAAGTCCAAAACCTTGTCTCATGCCGAAACGTTCTCGTTGGATTAAATAAAAATGCCTCTATTAGCGTATACAGCATTAACGGATTTGGGTCCCATTTGAAACTCGATATTTTAAAACGCGAATTATCAAAACGCGATATTTTAAAATGCGATATTTCAAAACACGATAGAGTACAAAACGCGATATGGTACAAAACGCGATATTTCAAAACGCGATATGGTACAAAACGGGATTTTAGGATCGGGTTATATCAGTCGAGTGAAGGGGAAATTTAATTTTAGTTTATAAGAATTTAAAAATCGATAGGAGCGACAGTATATAGGATCGGTATAAATCGAGTTGCTACGCTCCCGTCGCTTCGCAATGCACATTCTGTACCATAACGCGTTTTGAAATATCGCGTTTTGTACCATATCGCGTTTCGAAATATCGCGTTTTAAAATATCGCGTTTCGAGCGGATCCGAACGGATTTATATATGCCGGTATGCTTAGCGCTTAACTGAATAAAAAGCAGAGCACACTTAATGCCCATATAACACCAAATATAGCAGCCAACTCTATTATAGTTCTGTCCTTAGATTTCCTTACTTTCGTGTGGCCTCTGCCAATTTTTACGAATAGAATGTATTAATCTTTTTCGGCTCCGGTTAATAAATAAATGTTAAGTGAATCAATTTCAAAGATAAAAAGAGATAGACAAAAAATAATCAGTACTGTATTAAACATTTTTATTAACGAATGTGAATGAAGTTAGCTACTTGTACAATATTTTTTGATGAACATGACAAACGACCCTGATGACTATACCATCCTCACTTCAGGGCATTTCTTAATCGGGGAAGCACCAATCACAACACCTGAACCAATACTACTCGATGTGAAAATGAACTGTAAAATGAGGATTTACCATTACTTCTGGAAAATTTACGACCAAAATGGATGAGAGTCAACAAGAACTTTATTATCGGTCAATTAGTCCTCATCAAGGAAGAAAGCATACCGCCTTCGAAATGACTCGAGAGGATCATCGAGGCCAATCAAGGATCTGACGGATGAATTCGAGTCGTCACATTATGAATGGCGTATATAAGCGACCAGTGACAAACTTGTGCCTTCTGCCTGTTCTATACAATCAAAACCACTACTTAATATACTTTAGGGTGTTCGGCAATGTTACAGATGACAGCAAACGTCTCCACGACAGTCGGAGGTGACACCTATCAGTGGGCACCCTATAATCAAACTCCACGGGCAACATGCTTTTAAATATAAAACAGCAACATCGGTCTTCGCAGCTGTCAAAATTATTCCATCAATGTGGACCTTTCTGCTTATTTCAACTTTTGAACGAGCAACAGGGCCCGGATAACAAATATAAACATTCATCTTTCGTTTTTTTTTGCATCGGATTATTCGTCTTCGGATTTTCACTCCAACAGTTTGAAATATCAATTTTAAACATATTTCGCTGCTTTATGCAGCATAAATTCGCCACCATTTTTGGGGAAGAGGTTTTGAACTGTTATTCCCCAATGAGAGGACTTCTAAATTTTCAAGGTCTAACGTCTTCACAGATCGTTCAAATATGGATGAGAAGGTTGAAGGGTAATGTGTTTTGTAATTCAAATGATTATTACATTGTAGCTTCAAAGATGATAAGGGAAATAAAACTGTGCTTTCATTTATTTCCAATTGACCCGGTCTACATTGCTAAGCAGAATGGCTGTGGACCAATATGAATCTATGTCATTCTTTGAATAAAACCCTTGCAACTAATAGTTATAGTCTTGGTATCTTTGTTAGAGTTCTGATATTCCAGTTCTCGATTCGTGTCCATGTAAGATAGCCAAGGCCATTCATGTTTTACTTTACCCCTTAAATTCTTGTCTGTAACCGTTCCATTATCGATTTATGAATTGGATGGCGATTGGATTTTCATTCCATTTTCACTTTCTTCCATGATTTTCTCATGCGATCTAATCTTTGAGATTCATCACGTCTCCTCTATATTCCGATGTTGCGGTTTTGGTGAAATGTACAATAACCATATCGTCTATACTGATAAGACATATCACAAAAAAAAATTTACGCGGTCGGTTCGGTTATTTCGAAAAGATTACATTTTTTAAATCTTATATATTGATGATGCAAAACAAAAACAAAAATTTACATCTGTAATGTTTCATATCTGGGCATATAGAGAGAAACCGGATTATAACGAAATACGTAAAAGGAAATTATATATGGAAAAAAAATTTCTTTTGTGTAGTTCGCTGCTTGCTCTCGAGTCGAGAGTTGTGTTTGTTGATAACAAAAACAAAATGTTAAGAATGTCATATGTAACACCATAACTGAGATAAAAAAAAATCACATCTGTAACAGTTTTGTTGTTGCTCGCTGCATAGTGGAATTAATTTTTTGCCTTCTTAAGGAAATTAACTTATTAACTTCTTTCGATCGCAACTTGATTTTTTTATTTTGCACTTGAATGATGATAATTAAGAAATTTTTGTGTCTACAATGTAATGTGATACACAAACTGAATACATCTTTTTAAATTTCAGTACTTCACAGGTTCGGTACTTCAACACCTGCCTTAAAACTTTAAGCCATTTCACTATACTGTGTCTTAATTAATTTCAGACTCATTAACATATTTTAATCTATTTGAAACTGATGACCTTCTTGACACATGAATGTTAAACTCAAATATAATAATTACGACCAATGAGTCTAGCCCAACTCGTTCAAACTGCCCACGCCAAAATTGCATTTAAAGAATTCGGTCAAACGAGCTAAATAAGCAATCACACACATAAAACAGACATCGTATCAAATACACAAGACGTTGAGTAATTTTTCAAAATGCAATCCGATTTGAATTTCCCATTACAATGCGAACACGTATATACACCGGAATACTATTACACCGCGCTCGATGATTTTCCATCCGTGCGCATCTTTAATTTCCCATGAGTTAATTTAATACCGCATGAAATTTATTTTTAATTTTCTCATTTTCTTTTTTTTTTTTTTGGGATCAGCTGTTTATGAAAATAGACAAACAAATCTCAGCGCAGTGGAAATTTTTATTTTTAACAATTTTGTTCATCATGAAATTTTTCAAAATATGTAAATGCGAGGGAAAAGTGAATAACAAGCACTTTTCACACGAACATACGACCCTCACTTACCATTCTTAAATATGTGTGTAATTGATAGGCGACAAATAGATATTTTAATGTTTGTTGTTGTATTTTTTTTTATAAATATAAAACGATAAATAAGAAATTTTAAATCTTGAAGTTGACTTAATATGTTAGTGGTTTCCGTCAGACTGTTATAGACAAACGTGCGCCAATCATAACTTGAGTACGTACAAATTATTTGTTGTATCCTCCACTTTCACTTGCTTATTTCGGGAAAATTTGGGGTCACCAAAAATGCGTGAATCGAGGAAAGGTCTTTTGCGAAGGGTAAGTAGAACAGCAACATAAAATGTGTTTATCCGACTACTTCTTCACTTTGCGGCGTTTTCACACCTTGTATCATAAATTCATCATCAAAATTATCTAAAATTGGCTAGCACCTGAATGATTAGTGGGGTGAGGTATAAACCAACTCTTCGAAAATATTCAATCATAATAAGTTAATGAAAACAACAAAATTAGTTTAGTTTTGGTTTTTGAAATAATAATTATATATTTAAAGGAATAATAAATAAAATAAATTTTAATACATAAACAAATAATTCGGTTATAATTTTGTAAAACTGGTTACCCCGAGAAAGAACGTATTGGGACATATATTAAACTGGCCGCTTTGTACAAGGTGTGAATGATCCTCCAACTACTCTTCTACCGTCGAGTGAGGCAGACTTGACATCAGCATCACAGACATCATACTAACCTAAATTTAACTCTTTCGTTGGATAAAAAACTTTCGGATAACAAAAAAACATTGTTGTCGGAGATTGCGGAAATCTTTAATCAAAATTCTAGATCTCGAAATTCTTTCAATCCATTTTATGGTGAGACTTCAGCCGAAAATAATTTTACTGTTTCTATCATCATCATTTCGGCACAAATGCGTTTAAATGTAAACCAAATAATTTAGCCATACAGCCGCATAACAATGTTTCAAAAAAATAAATAGTCATTCACAATTGGCGGTGTGCAATGACGTAACTAAAACTAATCGCCTTTTAATCTACGAAATTTTTCTTCAGGCTAAAAAGATAGATCCAGGTGCAGATGTCTCTTCCCAGCTCGATTTGTTCGGAATCCAAGGGTTGATCCATCATTCAGGTTGTTTGCAGCGTACGGTTCTTAGTAAACGCGTATGGGACTAAGTTATTAAGACTTGACACTGAACTGCGCCGTGAATTCTTCTGGGAGTTCATCGTTGCTGGCGTGTCGATGCCTATCATCGGTGCGGATTTTTTTGACGATAACTGGGTTGCTAGTTGATGTGCAGAGACAGAGGCTCATTGACCCGTTAACCTCTCTGTATACAAACGGTACTCCTTACTCCTACAATTTTACTGCTGTATCTAGGATCGACAGGTCACCAATGAATCCGGAATTTTTGACAATACGAAACATAACATGACTCATAAAATTGAAACGTACGGACCACCGGTTGCATGCAAGCCACGAAGAATTCGAAAATATGATGAAACTCGGGATTTGTCGACCTAGTAGCAGTCCTTGGTCCAGTCCGTTACACTTAGTAGCTAAAAGAATGGAGAGTGGAGACCGTGTGGTGATTTTCGACCACTAAATAAAGTCACAATTCCAGACAGGTATCCGAATCCACAACTCCAAGACTTTACATAACAACTCGAGGGCTGCACTATATTTCAAATGATAGACCTTGTCCAGGCCTAGAACCAAATTCCTATTGAACCGGCCGACATTCCAAAAATAGCAATTTCGACACCTTTCGAACTATTTGAATTTTGTAGAATGACTTTCGGCCTTAGGAATGCAGCACAGTCGTTCCAACGTCTTTTTACTAAATTAGAAGAGCATGGACTTGTTGTAAACGTTGACAAATTTGATTTCGCAAAAATCGAAATTATCGTTTTAGGCCATTTGGTAACTGGAGAAGGTATATTACCGTCGCATGAACCGGTCAAGACGTCAAAAATTTCGAACGATCATAGACTGTTAAAAAACCAATACAGGAATTGTTGAACAGTTACACTAAAAACAGTCGAGTTCCAATTCAACGGTGAACCGAAGCTATCGAAGCGTTCGATAACTGTAAAATTAAATTTACGGACGCTACTTTACTGATTCATCCGTCATCATCAGCACCTCTGGCCATCATGGTTGATTTCCTGATACGGCAATCGGAGCGGTGGTTCAGCAGTTCAGGCTTGGCAACAACGCGGTTTCTTTTCAGTACATCTCAATGATACGCAAAAAAGAGACAGAAACATTTTCGATATCTCGAAGGTTCACGCTTTATACCGATTATAAACCACTTGTCTACGCTTTTGATCACAAACTCGCAAAATCATCTCCTCGTCAATTTCGTCACTTAGATTTCATTGGTCAATTCACAACTGATATTCAGCACATCTCTGGACTGGATAACGTTGACGCAGATACTCTTCCACGTGTTACTCAAATTTCTATTCCAGAAAGTATTGATCATGCTATCATCGCAGATGATCAGACTAATGACGAAGAACTTCAAGAAATTTTAGGGACTAATGCTGGAAACACATGTGCAGAATTCTGCATGCATCAAAATTAGAATACACTAGTGTATATGGGTTAAAATACATGTACGACGCATGCCATGCAGAATTCTGCACGTCTTCTCTACTTCTAATTTCGATGCGCATCGCTCAGTGTTGACACCACACAAAAAGAAAAAATGAAAATTTTCGCTAACTTCACATGAGACTATTTGTTGTTTTCTACATTTTGGACAGATTCAAATTCAAATTTTCAAGATGGAGGAAAAAATAATTGAGTTCGTTAAGGAACACGAATTTTTATACAATAAAAAACATCATAATTATAAAAATATCTACATGAGAGATAAAAAATTCAATGAATTATCTCAGCAATTAAAAATTCCCAGTAAGTTATAATATTTCAACATATGTATTATTATTTATTTATTTATGTGGTTTATGTATTTTTATGTAAATATGTATATAATACAAATGTATACATATTTCTTTAACATTTTTGTATACGATAATCTAAATTTTAATGTATCTTTGTATTTATAGTGGAAAAAGTAAAATCCCGATGGCGCACACTGAGAGGTAAATTCCAAAAGGAAATTAAAACTTTAAAAGGAAATACCTCAGGCAGTGGAGCTCTCAGTCCATGCAAGAAATGGAAGTGGATGGAAAGCTTGATGTTCCTCAAAGATGTTGAAATTTCAAATGACAGGTAATAGTTTTAAATTACATATTAATTTATTTAAATTTTGTTTTTCAACACAATAATTATTTATGTTAATTTTTTTTATAGAACAACTGGCAACTACGGAAAAAATGTTGACCATGAACACTCAGTAAATGCAGCAAATGAGTTCCATGAATTTACTGATTCTAACAACGCCACAGACTTCAGGTACAGCGAACCATCCACGTCCGTTTCTACCCCGAACACAATACGAAAAAATAAATCCGATGTGTTGTTAGAATCAGCCAATAATGAAATGAAGCAGCTAATAGAATTAGCAAAATCTTCATTTACTCAGCCGATTGCGAGTCCAAAAACGCCTGTAAGTTTGTTTTTTGATTGAATAACAAGACAGATCGAAGATGAGCGGATTTCACCAGAAGATTTTGTAAAACTACAAATGGACATCCTGAAAGTGGTGAATGATCATTTATTCAAGAAAAAATGATTCTTTATTTTTAATAAATTTTATTTAGTTTAATTTAAAATAATTAAAAATGGTTTTAAATTATCGTGGATTGAAAATGCCTCTTTACTTGAATAATACCTCGTGAACATCCTGTATTGCGGCAAAGGGTTAACTTCTTGTCGCCAAGTACCTTGAACCATTTCTTTTTCCTCATTTAAATGGTATTTAAATTTTTAAAAATAATTTAGAACAAAAATCCATGTAATTCACGTTCTTGTTCTGTAAATATTTCTCGCGTCCACATACGCCGAGCTTTACAATTATTCTGCAACTCATAAATTTTAATCACTTTTAAGTACGATAAATATACTAAAATTAGTTTATTGAAATTGTCATACTTAAATATTTTCATTATTTAAAAAGCAAAAATTAGAGAAGAAAAAAATCACAATAATCTGAAAGCTTAATATAACTTGAAATAAAATAAAAAATGTCATAAATGATGCACATGTATTTTACGTGCAGATCTGCATGCGGTGCTGCATGCAGAAAATCTGCACATTTGTTTTCAGCATACCTCTGTTCTCAAATTCGAGAAATTTGTTCCGTTTCCTTTCAATTCGAAAAAAATAATTTCTTGTGATATTTCTAATTCTACACCTACCCACTAATTCCCCTAAATTTCCGAAAAAAAAGTTGTCGATGCTTTTCATAATCTTTCGCATCCTGGCGTCAAAGCTTCCATCAAACTTTTGATTCAGAATGTCATCTGGTCATCAATTAAAAAAGACGTTCGAAAGATGGCTCAAAGTATGGCGTCACATTGATTGATAGATACACTCGCTGGCCCGAGGCGGTATCAGTTCCGTATATAACTGCTGCAACCGTCCCACTCACGGACCAAGGCATGCAATTCGAATCACAACTTTTTCACCAACTGGCTGACTTACTCGGTGTTGAGTGCCAGCCGAACTTGTTTACGGATGTGCGACTCGAGTGCCTGGAACATTTTTAGATACTACGAACGATTAAATTCTACAACCAGACTTTATTAGGAACTTAAAAACGACACTTTGAAGAAATTCGACCTGTACCGCTGACATGCTCTCACGTTTTCTTACGGACTGATTTAGTACGCAGATCGCTGCAACCAACATAAACTGGACCGTATTTGGTTATCGATCATACAGAAAAATTTTACACTTTGGATCTGAACGGACGGCACACCAAAATTTCCATCGACCGACTCAAACCATGTTTCTCGGACAATCGATCACAAATTACGGACATACCAACTACACAAAGTGGATTACCTTTACCAACGCACGAACCAGAACTCATTATAATAGCTGACGGACCTACATTACCTACCGTGGAGCCGAAAGTGCGGGTCGTGTATCCAGACCTGCTACCAGATTATTGTAATCGATAGATCTTCGATCTCTCTGGACAAGGGGGTGTATTTGTGGCGTTTTCACACGTTGTATCACAAATTCATAATTAAAATTATCTAAAATTAGCTAGCACCTGAATGGTTAGTTGGGTATAAATCAACTCTTTGTAAATATTCAATCATAATAAGCTAATGAAAGCAACAAACTTAGTTTAGTTTTAGTTTTCTTCGTTACAATAAGAATATTATTAGTCTTGAAATAATAATTGTATATTTAAAGGAATAATAAATAAAATAAATATTAACACACAAGCAAATATTTAGTTATAATTATCTAAAACTTCACCACAATGTTCTTCCGCGTTCTAAACGAATGCATTATCCAGTGACAATGTTCAGTGATGTTTCAAAGTATCTCTATCCTAATTTAGAAGCATCTACGTTCACTTAAGTGAAAAGTTCATCATTTTCATTTTTGCTTCTTTGACTGGGAACCCAATGAACAATAAATTTATTTTGTATCGTGTTGTCTTAAAATTTCGACAAATTTGGTGTCATGCTTGTAATTATCTTGAACAGTTTACTCTTACAAAATGTCTGATAAGATATAGCTGTCTGCACTGAAAAAGCAACGAAGAGTGAATATAGCTAAGTTAACCTGGTTCGGTAAAATATTCTCGAGAAGATCATCCCAAAATATTGACAAGTCTCGTTTGAAAGTGGTCGTAAACGATGGTGTTCAGATTTTGATTCTGTAGCTTTATGAACACTTTACAAAGCACGCATTAGACATGGGCTGGGGTTTGGAAATAAGAACTGGGTGTCCATATTAGAGGGTGTGAGTGATAGACCAGGAACGATGAATACGGAGAACCAGGTTTATCAGTCGTTCTAACAGCACAGGTACTTAACATACAGCCCTCTTACGCCACTAGGTGTTACCATCCAAAAAGACGATTTTAACCATCACATTCGTTGATATTATCGACTATTTCATAGTTACGTTGGTCATCCCAATTGAAAAACCATAAGTTTAGTCTTTGGTAGACTAACAGGCAAAAAATGAGGATAGTAAAACTTTGGGTAAATCACACAAAAGCATTAAGCATATAAGAGCGGTCACCTATTCCGAGCAAACGAAATCAGCTCCGAATGTTGTAGGTCTTATTCAATTAACTTTGGTTAGAGCAGATCACCAAATTAGATGTTGAGTTTGCCGAACTACGTAAGCAGCATAAACCATACTAACTGTAATTTAAGATTAAATCAGATAAATTCAAGAACTTCAAATGAACTAACTTTGGGGAGATGAACTCTCTTAAAGTGAGGCAGGAACTCAAATATAAAATTAAAGAAGTGAAGGCCTGCCTACAGAAATGCAAAAAACGTGTTACAGAATGGTTCAACACTATTCCGCAGATATCACTAAATATGGCCTAACTCATGGTGATTTTGCCGACTAAATCTCAGGGTAAATGCTACGGTCGTGGAGATGTTTAGGCTTGCCTCTTCCTGGCCTACACCGCGGAAAAACCGAATAAAAAGGAGAAAGGCAAAGTAAAAAACTACTGAAACTAAACTAAACACCAGAATACGTCGATGGGGTGCACCTATTCGATAACGACCGGATCTCCTCTGAGTAGCAAGCACCCCGTCTGCTGCAGAGACCCCTCCTCCCTCCGAATGACCCATCGACTACGAAAAAGCAATGCCCAGCCACAACGAAGCAGCATAATAAGGTAGGGACATCTCTTCAACAGACCAAGCCTCTCTTCACCAGAGAGACCACCAGCGAATCCCCCACATTACACAGTCCAACAGCTTGAAACTACCGGAATGCCACGGGGAGACGGAGTGAATTTTACGGTCACTTCCGAATGGACAAGATATATGCTGGACTCATCACTCCGACCCTATGGATGTCCTGCACCGCGTATAAAGGGGAGTGACAAGCCCGACCTGTAAATCGACCTACACCAACACAGAATAAAATCTCCCCTCCCTCCATACCGACCCGAAAAAAAATTTAGCACTTCATGCTATTCGTTTAACAGCACAAAAAAAACAGGTTAATACTGGGTCAAAATAAAACCAAAGAGAAAAAAGAAGAAAATGAGGCCGAATGCCAAGATTCATACGATTATTATTTAAATATAAAACAAAAAATTTTGTCCACCGGGGAAAAAAAATAAATCGGACAGCAAGGATTAAACGTGAAAATTTCGAAGCGAGAGGGAAAATTAATAACCAAAAAAATGGTCGTCGAATCTCAAACGAAAAATATAAATTGAACCAAAACCGAAAGATGGCCGCCGAACATGAATGAATTTGGATAGCGGGACTAATGCGTACTCCGGTCGCGCGCACCACAATCGTTATTTGGTGCTCGATTACACCAATATATATGTATTTAATTATACAAATTGAAAAGAAGAGATTGAAAATAAATCAAAAAATTGAAATTTAAATATTTGAATTTAAGACTGAATCATTAATTGAAATTGCAAAAGAATCAAAAAAAATTTGTATACCTGCAACCTTGAACAGGTCACTCTGTAGGGTTGGTTGTGGCGTCCTTGCCCGCCGATCCGTAGTGGTGTTCAACGTGGTTTAAAACGTATTTTTAGTTATCAAACTTGACTTGTCACATTCCAAAACGGGCCTTTTTTATTAAAATGTAAACGTGACTCCACGTTATAAAAGTCAGAAATCAAACTCGCTTTTTGAAATACAAAACTCAACTAACCAAAAACAAAAATTCTCGCACCAAAAAAACCAAAAATCCAGACGAATACTTTTACTGAGTGTTTTTGGTATTGCTTTTTTGTGCGCGTCACTTGCACACTATTTCGCGCCGCGCATCATTCGCACGTACCAAAAAACCACAACAAAATGTCTCTATATCTTAGCCGTTTGCACACATGCACAAGGTGCACATTGGTCTCGCCCTCAAAATCATTCGACGTTTATGTAATACAATAGGGTGGATAAAAAAAATCAATGACATGCACAATTCACAAATTTTTTAATATTAATGTCATAATACAGATGGCAATGCCATCAGTATAATGCATTAATCAAATGACTATAATGAATCTGAGGTCTCAGAACAACGACTTTAATGATGAAAGTGAAAGCCAATACTTAAGATTCAATTTGCAGCAACAGGGAGACTCATTCACTAGTTCAGTGCAACAAGTTTAAATTTTTGAACATAATAGCACGTAACAAGTCTTGTCTAAGTTCTAACCTGCCAGTATTTATGTGTATCCAGACTACGCTGTTTAAAATGTGGTGGAAACCCGTTGCTGCACCAAGGAACTGCGGATGACACATCAAACCTTACACCAACAGAAGAACTGGTCAACCTTACATGTAATAGGCATCTAAGAATTCTAAAATTAATTATGTCATAAACGGAGTCAGATAAGAATACCGTGGCATACGAGGGTATATCAAAAAGTCTTGCAATATCATATGAAAAAAACGAGTGAGTGAGACAACAATATATTTTTCAAAACCATTTTTTGTCACGATGAAACTTCTAGAAGAACATTTCGATGTAAATTTTACGGTTCGTTTGTTTTTGTCAATTTAGTAACATGTGTTTTGAATTTTTCTTAAAATGAATGAAATTGAATATCGCGCCGTTACTAAATTTTTCTATAAAGATGGACGAAATGCAATTTATATATTCAACTATATATCAAAAGTTTACGGCGAATCTGCACCATCATATGCCACAGTAACAAAGTGGGTAAAATTATTCAAAAGTGGTTGGGAGTCATTATAAGACGATAACCGCTCGGGTCGGCCAGCAGATGCTATTAGCCATGAAAACGTAATTTTGGCTGATTCTATTGTATTGGAGGACCGGCGTATTTCTGTTCCGCGGTTAGCGTGGAGACTTTCTCTTTCATACGGTACCACATATACTATATTACATGACCACCTTCACATGTCGAAAGTAAGTGCGCGATGGGTTCCCCGTTTGTTGAATGCTGAACAAAAAAAAATGCGTGTTTAAACTTCAAAGGCGATTTTAGATATGTACAAAGCAGATCCAGAAAATTTCTTGGGTAACATAATAACAGGCGATGAAACATGGCTTCATCACTGGGATCTGGAATCCAAACAAGAATCGATGCAATGGATTAAACGTAGTGAACCACCACCAAAGAAATTCAAAACTCAACCGTCTGCTGGTAAGGTTTTGGCAACAATTTTTTGGGATGCTGAAGGAATTTTGATAATCGATTATATGCCACCGAAAACCACAATCACAGGCATATATTACGCAGAGGTTTTGCGAAAATTGAAAAAAGCGATCCGGGAAAAACGGCCAAGGAAAGTTAGGAAAAAAATCTTGCTTCTTCACGACAATACACCAGTGCGCAAGGCTAATATTGCTCAAGCTGCATTAAAGGACTGCGGCTTCGTGGAAATTCCGCATCCACCGTACAGTCTAGACTTGGCACCCAGTGACTACTTCTCTTTCCCAATTTGAAAAAAACACTAAGGGGCCGGAAATTTTCCAGTGACTATGAAGTACAGTCTGTTGTAAATGAATATTTTATGGAGCAAAAGAAATCTTTTTTTTTAGAGGGTTTAGGTAAGTTAATTGATCGATGTGACAAATGTATAAACCTTAAAGGAGATTATGTCGAAAAATAAAAATATTGCTGTCTCTCTCACTCTTTTTTTTCATATGATATTGCAAGACTTTTTGATTTGCCCTCGTAGCATCCACTGTCATTTGTCAGAAGAATTTAGGCACTTGGCCTTCTTTGAGGATTCTCATGAATGCCTTGAAGAGTTCTCGAGTGCAAGATTGAATTTTTCTCCGCTAATGGCAGCTTGTAGTTGCAAACTGTTCGAAGAATGCAATACCCTCTTCAGAATGAGAGGGCGTTTTCGATTCACATAATCCTGTAAACATGTAAACTTCCTCTGTTTTGAAATTTTAGAAGCCACCAGTAGTCAACTACTTTGCCCCCAAATGCATTATCTTTACTTTTAATCTTCTTTATGAACGCATTCACTCGTCTCATAAAATGTCTACTGACTACTACTGTATACATTTCTATTATTCGCTATACTTTATTGATGTCAACGGAACCGGGGTTCTGCATCAGGTCTACCATCAGCAATCAGTAACGCCTTCCTCATGTCCAATAAATTGAGATCGTTATTACCGACGTAACAAAGTGTGAAGGCGGTACAAAGAATCTGATTTCAGCGAACAGCTTATTAAGTGAAGTTTTTCAATAAGAATCTGACCCTCTCAAGCTTTTAAATAGAGATGGAGGTGCTCGACAGCTCCATCATGACCCTGAACCTTTTCTACACATGCTATGATAATCGATTACACCTTTTTGCACTCAAACATCGACAAGGCATAGAAGAGATAATCCATGAAATTTCGTGTATTGACCTAGGATTCTCGACTGGTGGTAGATAGTCCAATGGTGAGAAGCAAACAATGTTTCACGTTCACGATACTATTGGTTATTTTTCGAATAATCTCATTGACCCTTCCACTCTTCTCTCCTCCAAACTCTTCTGAGACATCGGGATGAGATATATCAATCGGAGCCATAACTGTATTCTGAATGAAAATATAGCAATTCTGGTCTTCCCTTTTCATGATAGCAGGCTCTCGTTTCAGCTGCATTAGCCCTTATGTTTACAACCGCCTACCCGGGTAAGTGTTCATGTTTTATTGACCAAAATTATATGGATTTAGGGGACTTATCAAATTGAAATCTTTAGTATCTTAACAATTATTTGTTTTAAATTAGATTTTGCCAAACTTTATCGTATTTATCAGTTTAAATTTCAAATGCAATTACAAATTATCAATCAATACTAAATGTTTGGAAATAGCGATTCTCATTGCACTTGTGCACTGAAGTATTATCATCTTGCAGAAAAGTTATATTTTCTTTCCTGTGTGTCTTTAAATATGGAAGGGGATTCGGTTTCAATAATGTTGTGTATTCTCGGGAGTTCATGCGGGTGGATGAGAAAGCTAACTCTAGCATTCCATCGATACAAAAAGCTCCCCAAACTATCAAGGAACCGCCACCGAAATTTCTCTTAGAAAAATAACGTGGTTCTTTTCGCAGGTCCCTCCAGTAAGAAAACCGTCCGGACCGTCTTAATTACATTTTTTCTCATCTGAAAAAATAATCTAAACAATTTTTCTTTAAAGAAAATTTGAAATATTAAAAGAAATAGAGTTTTCAAATTGCGCGAATGGTGTACCTTTTCCCAGTTCCTACTCATATTTACATTCGTACATACATATACAAAATTACGTACTCATACATACATACACAACATTATTGAAAAACAATTTCCTTCCATATTTAGAGAAGCACCGGACAGAAAATATAAATTTCTGCAAGATAACACTTCAATGCACAAGAGCAATGAGACTCGCTCATGGCTAGAAGCGGATAATGTTAAGGAATTGCAATGGCCAACCTGCTCACCAGACCCTAACCCAATTGAAAACATCTGGGGAATCACAGTCTTAAACGCCTTTGGTGAGAACAAGCAATATGAAAAGGTTTCGGACTTGATATATAGTGGCCGTTATTGAAGCTTGGGAGTCAATTGGCGAAGATGTTCGAGTAAGCTTAGTTGAGTGTATGCGAACAGCATATTTGAGCTTATCCATAACAAAGGAGGCCATCCATACTGATTATTAATTTAATTTTAATTTTAACTAAAGTGAATTAATTTTTTATTTTATGTTCCCTATTAACGTGCGTCCATAGTTGTGCACCGCTAGAAAACTAAATGAGTTATTACGGTAAATAAAATAAATACATTTTCCAATTTCCTTTATAAATTTAATTGTTTTACTATACCCTTTTATACTGCACCATTGGCTTCACCTCAAACTTTCTTGGAAACAAAGAGTGTCCTAAAAAGTAGATGCGTCTATAGTTATGCACTACAGTGCTTTAAAACAATACTGATCGGATCTGCCGTCAAACTTTATTACTTTGACGAAAGGAATGATGCGTGAAAGAAGTCGCTTATCGTACTGTGTGAAATTTGGTGATTTTTCCGCCAGTGTTTCCGCCGACTGTTGTGTATATACATTGCGACGATTTTGCAATTCTTGCTCATGTGAGTAAGCTCATGCTCTTTTTGTGACATATTTGCTCTTACTTCAAAATGTCTTGAACGTTAAATTGCAAGTTGTATTAGATTTTGTTCTTGCTTTATGATCTACGGATACCTTCAAGTTCAAGACGAGTTTCGTTTTAATCAACCGTTTCGTTCGCTTTTGCTCCTGATCTGCGTTGAACAGTCATTGCATGATGATTTTCGTTTTCCACTTCCGTCTCTTTTGCTCCTTTTGCCGCCGATCTTCATGAATGTTCACGAAAAAGGTAAGCTTCGGATTCCATTTCTCTTTCATTCGCTGGTGCAGCAGATTTTCCTAAAGCGTCTTTGAGCAATTGTGATTGACGCCGAAATTCTGATACCCGCTTTCTATTTTTTATGAGTCTCTTCATCCGTATCATGTGCTAACTTCTCCTGGTGCTTCGCTCTCTTTTTCTGCAGTTACCGCTTTCTCTGAATTGCTGTTTCTTTCACTTTCTTCAATCATTCACACAGGTTAATCTAGGCTAATTTGTGGTTGGCATCAGATATTGTAATACTTTCAATGGTTTTAAAGCGGGATTGTCTTGGTGGTATTGATAAGGTTTTGAAAACTCCTATAAGAATGTTTGGATATGTGTGATGAATTCTCCTACGATCTCATTTAGAGTGTAAATGTGTCGGGTTGTCCAAAATCCGGCTGTGAAGTATTTTATTTGAAATTTATTTTCAATGCCGATTTTGCTTTGAAAAAGGTTGTTTTGATATGCTTTACTCGTTTTATTCGCGCATTACGCATTTTTCCCTCAGCCAGTTGATAACATGTTGAGTAAAATCACAGCCAACGTTTTGAATATTTTGAATTTTATGAAATTTTCAATAAAATTGGCGATAATTTCTCTAATCATGATACCAACAGTTGATGAACCTGAAAGCGCCCAACGTACCCAGCATTTTGGAGGCCCTTCAAGTTAGCTATCTCATCTGCTATGATGTCGGATTGTTCCAAAATGTTTAATTAATTAGTATGAATGATATCTCGCATGTGATGGCCATTTTCTGTTTCACACATTCGTGCTCTTTCTAACACATTTTCCATAACTTTTCCCAAAATTTCAAGTGTTATGTCCAAGATTTCATTTCACATGTTGTTTTTAGTCCTACATGTATGGGCTGGTTTATTGACGAACACTCTTCCTTTCAAATAAGCCCAAAGGAAACAGCCGGCAGCGGTTATATCTGGTGAACATGGCGGCGGCCATTTTAAATTTGCGTTTTTTCGATATTATTTGCTCGCGAGACTTCTATCGCAACAGAGCCATTGTGTCCCTTGAATTAAAGACTTCGCACAGCTGGCCTTAACAAGTTTTCCAACAGCGTCCGATACTGGGCACTACGACGATAACTGTTGTGCCGATTTGATTTTCCAAGAAATATGGACCAAATATCTTTTCAGATGACTCCGCATCAAACTGTACACTTAAGTGTGTGTAATTATCGCTATTAAATTGATTTGAATTTTCTGTTGCTCAAAACCTACAGTTTTGCTTGTTTGTGAAGTCATTTAATTGAAAATAGACTCCATCAAGCCGTTCTTGATAGTCTTTCGGTATTAATCCTTGCACAAGTATTAGGGATGTAGGCCCAGAACATTGAGAGGAAAAGACCTATCTAAATTTAACTCTACTGACAGAGGACTAGGCGTGCATTGAAAATAGTGAAGGACAATCATTTGACCACACACCTGTGATCATGATCTCTGGAAGATCTTTGTGTTCAATTATAATAAAAAAAGATAACTTGTCTAAATCAACAAACATTAAAACCAATTGGGATTTATTCAAAAAATTTGTGGAAGAACGAACAAACATCGGCGTACCAATTAGAGCAGAAATGCAGCTGGAAGATGAATTAGAAGCATTCAATCATATAATCCAAAGGCAGCTTAGGAAAGTTCCCTGTTCCTCATAACGAACCATAAGGAAACATAACTACGAAGAAACGGAAGGCTAGTATTATGTCTCATCAGACTCGTGTTCCAAAATATAAACCGGATTCCCGTTATTCTTCATTAAACCCCATTCCACATGCAAATTAAGCTAAATATCTTGGCATGGCCCTCGATGCTAAGCATCAAATATAGGAAAATGTAGTGGCTCATAGAGAAATTCTGAACCTTCAATACACAACAAATTGGTTCTGTGCTAAAACTTTTGTTGGTCCTATAGCATCCCTCTTTGGGGTTCTGCTAAAAAGACCAATGTACAAAATGATACAATGTTTCCAAAATAAAATGATACCACGATCCCACGACCGTGAAAGACCCATTGTTATAACAACAACACTTATGCTATAAAATTTTGACATTGAATATATCGATTTTCCCATATACATCCGTTAAATACTGATGACATTGAATATATCTGTTTTTATATTGACTAGGCCATTTACATTTATTTTTGCAATGTCAATAGTTTTATTAATGATCTTTTTTGTATATAAATCAAATAAATTATGGAATAAATATTAGTTCTTACACAACAGTCAACGTGTTTCTGTCCAGCCCTGACCAACAGCAAGCGAGAAACATTTTAAGTAATTGTCAACTGTCAAATTTGTGATTTGACCAAAATACGGTAAAACATTGGTCCTTCGAGGAAAAAGAATCACGCTAGGTGAAACGCTCCACAACAACAACAATAACCAAAATTTATTATGGAGAAATTATTAAAAGAACAAAGTGATCTGGGCGAACAGATACAAAAACTAATCGCAAATATAAGAAAGGATCCAGCTCCCCGGAAAACAATGGCCCACCTGGAAAAAGAAGAGAAGAAGTTGCGGATATCTACACAAGATACAAAGAAAACGACAAGCTACGAAACCATAGACAACTTGCCTTACATAAAAGAGCGTAAACACATAAAACGTGCTTGTGATAGCATAACAGCTGACATAAACTATAAGCTAGAAACTGCCGCAACAACGCCAACTACAAAAGCAGCCGATGACAACGCAATTGAAAAACTGTCGATAGCAACAACAACTAAGCTAGCAGACCTGAATGACTTGGATATCGAAAAAACTCATACAGCCAGCACAACTACGGCGCAACAAAAAGCAGTATCCAAGTTGATTCCGACGATTCAAGTTAACAACGATGATCGTAAGGAAAGGCTGCTCAGAAACAGTTAATAAAAATAAATCACTTGGAGAATATCATCATTCAAGCATACGGCCTCATAAACGGAAGAAAATAAGCTGAATACCTGTCACAAAAAAGTAAACAACTAGAAGAAATCCTGCTTGAAACAACTAAAGAAGCCTTAGAACATCAAGAATATTTTAAAAACAACATTTACTTCGAGATTAGCAGCCGTGCAGAAGAATATACTACTAAGCTACAACAGGCGGTACATAAGACGATTGAAACAAGTGAAACAAACACCAAAAATCAGCAATCAAAAAAATACAGGTTAAAGGAAATTGAGATACCAAAGTTCAATGGGAACTATCAAGGTTGGGTTGGGTTCCATGAACTGTTCCCAAAATTGGTAGATCAAAACGTTAGTCTAACAGATATACACAAAATCATGTATCTCAAAACACATTTGGAGGGATCAGCGAGCAAAATTATTCAACATTTGCAGCCAATAGGAGACAATTATAAAAGCGCGATGGAAATACTAGGCAACAAATATCAAAACAAAAGGTTGCTAGTAAACAACTAGAAGCAGCATCCGCAATTAGAATATTGCATGACACCGTCAGTGAAACTCTACATACAATAAAGAAATTAGGAGTCGACATTGCGACCTGGGATGCTTGGCTAGTTCCATTTCTAACGAAAAAACTTGACAACGAGACTCTCAAATCATATGAGATGTCATTAAAAAATTCTAAGGAGCTTCAATCAACCAATGGGCTTCTGAAGTTTCTGCTACAGCGATATCAACTGCTAGAAACCTTACGACTACCAAAATTAACGCCGGCAAACGATAGTCTTTACCATAAACAACAAAATAGAAAAACTCAAGATGAACAACAACCATTTCACGGCGTTATTAAAGAATCAAACGTCAATCATAGACGCGACTATAAACGTCTTCAAAAATCGACAAGAAGATGTCAACAAGCATTGGCTGGTATTCAAGAATCAGTTAGAGGAGGCCTTGGAGAACAACGATGAAAAAAGCAACTTTCTAGCTCTATCAATACATACAATGTTACGCATGATTGCATTCAAGGAGATTCACAATACACTGATAGAAGCAGTATTGGATACGCACAATAGAGTCATTATCTCTAAATGAAAATGAAGATATCCGTCTTAAAGGTAGAAACCGCGAGAGCTCTAATTAGTTTAATAATTTAAATGACAGTTTTCCTATAGTTTACTGATTCACTATTAGGGCTTGCACATTTTACAAATTTACCTAATTTCAATGTCACAAACAATAATTCGCTAAACCTAAAACACTTCATAGCAACCCGCTTTGTTTATATCTCACGTTTTATACTACGCGCTGTTTGTATACAATGCACTAACATTTAACCATATAAACGTTTCAATCCAAAATGTTTCGTATACGATTTTTTTTGTAGTTTTTTTTTTTTTTTTTTTTTACAATAATACAAACTTCACTTAAAAACAAAATAAAATAAAAAATAAAAAAAAATTAAGTGAATTGACTATTTTGAATTTTTCAACTAACAAGTCTCTCGGAAACTCGCGATCAATTCAAAACAAATCGATTTAATATTTTTTTTGTAAAGAAACTTTTTTTTTATTTTTTTGTCGTAAATTTTTTTAATTTATAATTTTCTTGTTTTCCATTAATTAATTATTAGTTAATTAATTTCCGTTTGTTCGCGCTTGATTTATATAACATATCTAGTTAATAAATAGTGTTTTAAAAATAAATTTTGTGCAAATATTGTGATTTAAAAAAAAAAATATTATATATGGTTGTGTTTAATTAAATTAAGAAAATTAATTAAAAGTTTATACAAAAATTAAGATTAAGAAAATAGTGAATGAAAAATTTAAGGCACACACACACAAGTGGATCCAAATAAAAATAAAATTAATTAGTTTGTGGATGCAAAATTAATTTAATTAATCGAGTTTAGTGTCAAAAAAAATTAAGAAAAATTTGTGATAAAAAAAAAAAAAAATTTCTTGTGTCTGCCTCCGGTCTATTTACGATACGCTTTATTGAAGAAAAACGTTTAAGCCGGTTGGTGGTTTATTGATAGTCGAAAGAAGTGCGCGCAAGATCTTATCAAGGGAAAAACTAAATTAATTTTCTAATTCTACACAACTTCTTTTAAATAAATGGGAATGACCTTTATAAATTCTTAGGTGAGATTAATGATGATTTTATTTTATTTTATTGTTGTATTTATATAGTCTCGTGTGTTATATACACATAAGACATAATATAGTTAAGATAAATAAGAAATTTTAAATAGTGTTTCGTTATGTAGACGAGCGAGTAGTAGGAAGGTGCTCGATTTGCTTAAAAACAACAAAATCGAAAATGGATTAAATCTAATCAAGTGTTTATGAGATCAAGATGAAAAGCATCGTACATATATAGAGACGATATATAGTTCTGGATGCAGATGATCTTACGTTTTAATGTTATTGTTAATTCACTTTTGCCGGTATTTTGTGTGGTAAATAAAATTACTTGACGTTTTTTTTTATATCTTGTGCTGGTTCACCGGCGACGCGATGAGTGAAAGATATGGTTTTTGTGGTCTAAGATGTTTTAATTTTCTGTTCCAAAATTTATTTTTTTCATTTTATTTGTTGTTTTTACAGGTTTTAATTAGTGTGAATGCCATGAAATTGTTCGTTGCTCATATAAACGTAATTATTATGGGAATTTTTATGTTGTGTGCTTTTTCAGTATGGTGTGAAAGTTTTATTATTACGTTGACTTGTAACCAAAAATAATTTGCTTTTATGTAATTTTTAATGTAAAAAGAGCATGAGGTCAAAATGGTAGTAGACGGAATAAATATTCTTTGCTTATTATAACATCTTAAGTTGTTTGTGTAGTGACAATCAGGCACCTGCTGAGAACATTTCTATTATTTTTATAAATTTTTAAAGAGTTTCAAACAAACAAATCGTTGATTGAATGCACGTCCGAATGTTTTTGTATATATAAAATATGCATAAATTTAAAGACATGCCTACCCCCTAAAATTAAGAAAACTCTTTAAACCTGAAGTAAATTTCGTTTTATCCTTTAGGATGTTGTTCTGCGTGCTCGCATTGAGGGTTGTATAAATAAATGTATTGAGACACCCTTGAATTTCAGAACAACTAGCCCTTGATTTCCAAATCTTAATGGGCCACTTGATGCGTTTATGATAAGTAGTTTTGATTGGTGCATTCAGTAATCGAGCTATATATGTAGTGAGGATTATTAAGAGGAATGTGTAAAGTAGATATGAACTCATATATTTCAGCAACTTAGAAAGTAATCTCGCTACTGAAGAGTGGTATAAATGAGTAAAAACGATAGCATTCGATACGACTTAGTTCTATTTTATTGGTTAATCAGAGGGCCAGATCATAGGAAAGGTAAGGAGTGAGAACTCAGCTATCAGGTGGGCTCCTTAAAGAAGACGGAGGCCTGGACAATGACCGGCCAGGCAAACGATTATAAAGAGACTCATAAACATATTTTTAGAACACAAACAGAGGGCATCCACTTTCCGTATGTTGCAAAAAGGGCCAAATATAGAAGAAATTATGCTGTTCGAAATCAAACAAAAAGCTCGGCCAATTTTAATTTTTTTTTTCAAGTAATCCAGACACTCAGTTGTACTTATTTCTGTTTTGTTTATCCGATCGAGCAAATGTCTATTGATTTGGGATTCATCTATCTTCGAGATAAAGATAAAGAAAAGGAAGGTAAGAGTGAAATACATATTAGCAACATATGAATGAATTGGATTGAAGATTTTGATAAAAGATGATGATTTATAAATATGGCAGTTGATTTTGGACCTATGGCACATTGGAATATGACGATTGTTTGAAGGATTGGTTTTGCTAGCTTTCTTTTAATTTAGTAAAACTCCGTTTAGCCAGTAACTTACATCAGTTTTCTTTTTTATTTGAAAGAATATTTTATGGCATTAAGTATGACATCTAACGTGGTTCAAATGTCCGCCGCGGCTTTGTTTGGTGGCACTATTCGAGAGGTCCAATTATCTATCACTTTATCGCACAAATCATTCGTTATGTTGACTTGATGCCGTTAAAATCTAAAAGCGTTAAATCGCACGATCACGGTTCAGTGGTCAGTTCACGTCACCGCCGTGCAAGATATCCTTACCCTCAAATCGCTCGCGCAGAAGGTCCATCGTGGCGTTCGTTGTGTGGCACGTTGCGCCATCCTGTTGGAACTATGTGGCGTTGGTATCTATATCATCCAGTTAAGGTGCCAAGAAGTTGCTTATCATCGATCTATAACGAAAAATTGCCTGCCCTTGGTTTTCTATACACAGTAAGTAATTTTTCACTAGATTTTAACTAGATCCATATTCCTAGAATTTCCAGTTAAACTTCTAGTTAATAATTACAAACTGGATAATCTAGTTATATATTTTGAGGAGAAGAACGAAAATTTCAATAAATCCGATAATCTAACTGTTTATCTAATTATTCCACCTAGTTTTACAGCGGTAATAATTAAGTTTGGATTAGTTAAACCTACGGAGTAACTAGCGGAAATATCAAATTTACAGTTAATATTTTTTTTTAAATATCGGAACATGTAGATTTGCTCACTTAAATTCTAGCTAAAATATCTACAGGTGTTTTAGTTTAAATAACTGCACTTACAGATTCACCACCTTCAAATCTAGCTAAATATCTGCTTATTCGGATACCCCAACTAGAGGTATTTTAGTTTAAATAACAGAACTTACCTAACTCCTGCACCTCTAACTGGAGGCATTTTAGTTTGAACAACTGAACTTAATGATTCACCAACTAAAAAGTGTGTGCAACATCTGTGATATTTTATTAGCGAGAAAGAGAAGACCGTAAAAAACAAAAATGATTATTTTATTTAGAAGTTTTTTTTATTTTTTTGTAAAGGTTCATCCTAAGGATAAAATATAAACTAAAATATACATATATGCATGCAGATTCAGTGCATTGCACAAAACTAATTGTTATATTTATTATAGTGGACAAATACTCGTATGATATTCTATAAAATATTTTGATTTTTAATTTTTTCATAAAAACTTAAAACCTAATGGATTAACTTTTTCAATTTTAAAAATTAGAGCATCAAAAAAATTAAAAAATTTCATTCAATTTTTGTCATATTTGAGATTATATACCCGTTTTTGCAACAGAGTGGCTAAAGCTTTAATAAAGTCTATATGAAAGAATGTTAAAATAAAAAAATACATGAAAAACTATGAAAAATCATGGTGACTTGCCGATTGAAAATTCATCCTTATAAATTGAATTGATATTAATTGCAGGCACAAGAGCTACAAAATTATCAATTTTTCCTTTATGTGGAATAAATTTTTCAAAATCATTAGTAATCTCAAAAGAATTAAAAAAAAAAATTAAATACAAGTTTGTAATATTAATGACATTTACATTTTCTCCTACCAAGGCACCTTCATATGCAATTATTTGAGGGAGCTCTTCGAAAATTTCTCTGAAAGGTTTCACCTTTGCTATCAATTCTTTCCTCTGCACTATATATTTCGTCATTAATCCTTCTATTAATTTAACGTGGTCCTTTCGGATCAAACCATAAAGCCTAAATGAATTAGAAAATGTTTTAAAAGCAAAATCTAAATCTAAAATAAGCAATTTATTTCAAGTAAAAGAACTTACATGTGCTGATTTGTTCTCGTAAACATATTGTTCTAGCTGCCGGAAGCTTAACACTATCGCTTTACCTAGATTTTCGAAATTTCTTATTTTCCAGATAACATTGGGGGATCTATCTTTAATTATTGAAATAGGGATTGCTCTAATATCGGCTGAACTTTTACGGTTATAATCTACTCGAAAAGCATTTAGGTCATCAACGAATTCTAAAATATTGATAATGGTACAATTGAAGTAAATGATTTCATTCAACGCAAATATTTCATTTATAAGTCCGAAGCATGGAAAAGGGCTAGGAATGCTGGCATATTTTTCATCTAATGTAATAATGAAGTCAGGGTGGTATTCGACATTGTTCAAAAACACTGATTTTATTAAAGTCGCATAGGTTTCCCAACAATTCTCAGAACATTTTTCAAAAATGAAGTGTCTACTAAGGAATTGAGTCGTATTTAGAAATTTACACGACATTTTCAAAATTGTCTCAGTTTCGAACTTCGAAGATGTAATATAACAGTTCTGCTTTAGATCTTGTCTCTTCATTACACTCTTAGGAATGTTCTTAAAATTATTTTCACTAATAACTTGTCTTTTTAAGGGACTATGTTTACTTTCGTAGCGCATGCAAGACGTTAACAATAGTGGTCCTCTTTGTAGAATATTTGATGGATAATGTAAAATATAGTGGTGTTTATTTATCATGGTTTTATTAGGAAATAATTTAAGAAAAATCTGTGATGACAATGTATTAAATCAGATAATGCGCATACGTCAAAATGTGTAACGTGGCTACTGAAAACTATATTTCTAATATTTGTACTAAGTACACTATCATTGTGACGTAGTCGTAATCTTCATCAGGAATAAATTGTTTAATCATAAAAGGAAGTGCCCTTAACAGTAACCAAGACTGAAATGCTTTTTGTTTTAATTTGTTTCCATTTGATTTTAACATTGCGGCTGTGAAATTGGGGCTGGGCTTATTTTTGTTTTCGATGTACCCATAGCGAAAGGAATTAATTCTATTATTCAGTATCTCAATTGTAAAATATTTTTGTATATTCACGAAAAAATTAAGCACTAATTTCAATTCCATACGTGCGATACCTTCTAATATATCATGAAAAGCATCAAAAGTAAAACTTTTTGCACTATGAAATTGTATGCATGAGTTCAAAATGGAATCTTTCTTAACACCAAATCGCTTAATGTTACGATTGTTATGTTTGATAAAACGGATGTGTTTTTCGTGGTTTGAAATAGAACGATCCGGAAAGGTTTTACTAAAATCACTTAAAAATATTGGTCTGCTAATAGTGCACTGTCGACAAAAAAACATTGGAAGACGGACTAGAAAATCCTAATATATCATTAAGAGCGAGGTTATCGCCAACACAATTTACAAGTGTTGCTCTTAAATGACGTGTTTCACCATTAAATGTAAATGCAACCCCTTCGTCGCTCTCTAGTGTGCTCATATCATCTACAAAATGTTTTAAAATTGGATCAAAACCGTATTTTTTAATGTCCTCAGTATAAAAGTATTGCTTATGCCAGAATTAAATTTCTCGTGAATATTTTGAACAGTAAAATAGAAAACACCTAGTTTATAAAATGTGCTCCTTGATTCCAGTGGATTAGCTACTTCTAAATCATCATAAGATAACGTTATTCGAAAGGCATCTTTATAACATTGAAGAAAGCTGTTTGTTCTATAATCAAATGAATCAATATATGAGCGTAACGTACCGGGGTATGGGCTTCGTTGTTCATTTTGCACTATTAATTGAAAGTATTTATTTTTAGATAAATTAATTAAGGTTTCTTTAGTTGAAATATACTTAAAAGTCTCAATTTTTTTTTCTATGGTCATTGAATTTTTGAAAACGTTATTTAATGTGAAGCCCAGAGGGATTTTAACTGCATTAACAAAATCAATACATTTTAATAAATGAAAATCTTTAACGGTTTGTTTGAAATAATTTGTTATCATTTGGACTACAGATGCCATTTTTTGCCAAACAATAATAACTACACTTTCAGGAATATTTGAGTGACAACGGATCTCACAAAATAAACTGTTAATGCTACACTCAATATCTACTTCAGTTAAAAGTTCGTTGTTACCAATATGGTTCGAATTGTTTATATTAAAAGGACCAAAATCACATTCGAATTTCAAAATTAGTGTGTTTCTTTTTAACGTGTGTGGAAAAACTTCTGAACGACAAAAAAATTTGAATACAAGTAGATTCACAACATATAAAATGTCCTTTAGCATCGCCGTTTTTAAAAGGAACCTTATGTTCCATACAAAAATGTTTTTTCAGTTCTTGTAGAAAGCCATGAACTGGCTCAAGGCATATATAACAAATCATCGTAAAAAAAATACATGCCCGTTTTATCAACCTCTTATAGTTTCCACATATTCCTCTTCAATTTCTTCCACTTTTAAATAAGAGGCGAGCTTAAAATTAAATAAGATTTTAATTAGATTTTTTTTTTTTACTGTGAACACTCTCACGCACATCAGTGATGTTTTGAGCAGACCTTCCGTTTCGGTGACGTATGGGAGTTGGCTGTTTATTTATCGAACCGGTTGACACGAATTTCGAATCGAATCAGTACTTTAACTCTACTTTGTACAGATTAAAACCCGTGTTTCTACGTGGTCATTAATTTTCGCTTGCTATGACCATTATGCACACAATTAGCCAATTTGGCTGGAATGAGCTACTGGTCAAAATTCCCAAGAAAGGAACCGAAGCTACGAACTAAGTAGGCTGCTTTTATACTGCTAACAATAAAGCCGCTTCGCCAGCCTGAGTGACGGTCGCGTTGTTTTGGTCAGGCAAAATATCGAACCCGTAAAACGATTAGAAAGTTAGAAATGGGAGGGTTTCGGTAGAGACCGCAAAGAAAAAAATTGTTTCGATACTCGATTCATAAGAAATTGAAATCATCGGTATCACTTTAAGGAAGACAGAATGAGGAAGAATAGGGAAAGAAATCGTGATTTAACCGACATATTAAGGAATAAACACACTGTGCTAGTTGACAAAAGTGACAAGCTGTGCACCCAGGGGTAAACCTAATTCAAGTACGCTGACCCGTAACGCAAAATATCTCGCACTCTACAGTCCGCGAGATCTGAAAGGCTAGCCATACGGTACATGCCCAAATACCTATGCCTTCTGTATGATAGTGCCGGACAAAATGGACAAAAAATGATAAAAAAGAGTTTTTCGACGAAATGAAAAAAAATAAAAAATAACACAAAAATGTGAAAGTAGATGTGGTTCTTCGGTCTTGATAAGTTCAGCAAAGTTGTTTGTCTTAGCTTGCGCAACAACTTTGCTGAAAAAACCATAACGAAAATCTTAATGGTTCAACAGAAAATGAGTGTATATTTTGAAAAAAATTTTGACTCAGAGCCAAAAAATGTCGAAAGCGATTTCTCAAAAATGAGGACTAACTTTAAAATGGGAGTCGCACCATTGAATTCAGCGTACTCGAATTACGTTTACCCCCTGGGTGCCTAGCTTGTCACAAAAAAAAGTTTGCGATTCAAGCACAGTGTCATTAATACCGTCAACATATGTTTTATCAAAATTTAACTAAAAGTGTGAAGGTTGGAGCAATGAAATCAAAATACTCACGGAAAAGATATCAACTGTTTTGAATGTGTAGAGGGCTATCACGCACTGCAAATGAGGATTTGCTAGATGTTTATCTCGCAGAAATCGTTCAATTTAAGGTTTTAGACGGCTTTTGTATAAAACGCATTTTGATAATTACTTGATCAATCGAAATCAATACGTGCGAGAGGTACAAAAAAAATTAAAACTATTCGCTATGAAATTTAAAACTCTTTCAACATTCATGATCAATTAATACAGCAAACTGTATCAAATTAAATTTATTTAATATTTTATGGGAAAACCTTGATTGAATTGCCAGTTAGTACGAATTTGGTTTTTATATGCGATTGTTAAAGTTTTAGAATTGTAAGAGACAGACAATTGCAATCCACATAAAAATCGTTTTACAACAAGTCCGTCTATTGAAAGTATGAAATTTGATCTACTTCGGGACAAAAGATTCGAGTCAGCTGTATCACGGTTCAAAGTAAAACACGATGTGAGCTCGGTATGAGTCTGATGGAATTATCGCAGTGAAAGTTTTTATTTTCTGATATTTTATCGACACAATGGTATTTGATTCAATTTCATGTCGATCAAGTTTGAATGTAAATGTCTCCTCCATGCGCACTGTATATGCGGCGAACTTTTTGCGAAATTGGCTTAAACTAAGTGCTTTAAACCTACACCGACCAAATTAGCCCGCCTCATTGAAATAATTCGTTACACATTTATTACAACAAATCCCGATTTTATTACAGTTACCGTTTTCGAGGAACGAGTGTGGCCGATTTAGCTTATTATTAAACCTGCTAGTTAGTTCAGGGGGTAAATAAGGGTAAATTTTACCCCAAACGATTATTTATTTATTTTCTTAAACGTCAATTTAACCTGCTTAAATAATTTACTACACAAAGCTGCCACCAGATTTTGGACCAAATGTTGCACTAGAAGTCTTGCCGAGGGTAGATCAACCTTATCCAGGTGTGTAATAAATTATTTTCGTGTCAGGTTACCGGAGTTTGTTTGGAACGGGGAATGCTTCAAATATGTTATTTAACGTTCGATTTTAAAACATTTAATAATTTATTACACATCTGGATAAGGTTGACTTGCCATCTACAAGGTGCATGAAGTAACATTTGATCCAATATCCGATGGCAATCTGGTGTAATAAACTATTAAAGTTGGTTTAAATTTGACCTTAATGGTCGAACATTACACATATTAGGCCTTTACCGTTTGGGGTCAATTTTATTTTATTATTTTATTTATTTATTTAAAGAAATCTATTTTGTAATATACATGTATGATTTCAGATTATTTACAGTTATAGTTAAAATTATATTAAAACAACAAAAAACATTAAAACAGAAAAAAAAAAATATAAACCAAATTTTGGTTTACACAATTAAAAATTTAGAAAAAATTCTTTAAGGATATTTTTAAAGTTGTCCTTTGATAAGTTGAAGTCAAATAGGTCGTCGATTAAGTTGAAAGATTTAGACATCCTATTAATAGGGTTATTTTCTCCATAATTGGTGGAATGGTGTTCAAGTGCTAAAAATTCATGGTTTCGAAATGTTCTGCATGGCACGTGAATTGATATGTTTTCCAAGATGTAAGCTGAATCTACGTGACCAAGCAAAACGTTACCAATAAAAGCTGCGCCCAAGAGAAGTCGTCTATTTTCAAGCGTGCATATTTTGTAATCCGTGCATCTTGTTGTGTATGGAGGTAAGCGAGCCACATTTTCATGGAATGGTAAGTTGTGGTCGTAATTCCAGTCCCTTTTCTTTAACAAAAAAATCAGAAACTTCCTTTGAATGCTTTCAATTCTTTTTATGTGTACAGCATAGTATGGATTCCAGACCGTTACAGCGTATTCCAGTTGAGATCGAATATAAGCGAAATAGAGTGAACATAAGGTTTGAATATCCTTAAATTCACCTGTCCATCTTTTAACAAATCCGAACATGGCATTCGCTTTCGCAATACAATTTTCAATATGCCTATTGAAACTGGCGTGTTCGACAAATGTAACACCTAAGTCTATAACCTCATTGACTCTTTGCAGTACTTCGTTGTTGATTTTGTATGAAGTAATTATCGGATTTCGTTTACGATGGAAAGACATGATTTTGCATTTCTTAATATTTAAGTATAGTGAGTTCCGATCACACCACTTACTTAATCTATCTAAGTCTTCTTGAAGTTTCTCCGTATCTAACCATCCATTAATAGTACGAAAAATTTTCACATCATCTGCAAATATGAGCACGTCTGAGTTTTTGATTATCTCGGTTATTCGGTCTATGAAAACAATAAAAATCCAAGGCCCGAGGTGTGATCCTTGGGGAACACCAGATGTAACTTTAATACAGTTTGATTTTTCATTTCCCATTATCACAAATTGGCACCGGTTTGATAGATATGATTTAAACCAATTTATGTAATCGAGAGAAAACCCAAAATTGAATAAACTCTGGAGTGCTTTATGATGACAGATAGAATCAAATGCTTTACTAAAATCCGTGTACGCTACATCAACTTGACGGTGTTTTTCTATCTCTTTAATTAGTTTACTGGTGAATTCAACCAGATTAGTCGATGTGGATCGGCCAGGCATAAACCCATGCTGGTTTATTGATATATGACGTGCAATTGTGGATTTTAAGCTGTTGCATAATACTAACTCAAATAATTTTGGAATTGATGATGTAGTTGATATTCCTCTGTAGCATGAGATATCATCACGTTTACCCGATTTAAAAATTGAAGTAATTTTTGAAATTTTCCATTTTTCAGGAAACACGCCGGTGTTTAAGGAATGATTGAATAGATAACATAATGGAATTGTTAAAATTTCAGCGTGCTCCTTCAGAATAGAAGAGGGTATATCGTCAAGACCGCAACCATCTCCAAACCCCCTTAAAGCCGATAAAATGTTGTCCTCAAAAATAATAGGAGGAGTTATTGATGTGTTGTTGTTGCTGGGTTGTTCGTACAATCCACTAGTAACGCTTGGTCTATGGACTGATTGAAAAAACGACGCGAACATGTTATCTATATCTTTGGCGTTTGAAGAGCAGGTATTGTTGTACGTCATATTAGCAGGGTATCCTTCAATTTCGCGTTTATTCCTAAAGTATTTCCAAAATTGTTTTGGATTTACTTTAATTTTGTCTTGAATTTGATTAAGATACGACCTGTATTTAGATTTGAAATAAATTTGAAATTCATTACTATGTTGTAGAAACGTAGTTTTGTCCGCTTCCATGTAACCTGACTCAAAAGTAATTTATTACACACCTGTATTAGGTTGATCTACCCTCGGCAAGACTTCTAGCGCAACATTTGGCCCAAAATCTGGTGGCGGCTTTGTATAATAAATTATTTGTTGGTTAAATTGACGTTGAAGTATTTAATTTGTAATAAATTCTAGTCCAAGAACCATCCCGATATCATAGCTACATCAAATGTTACAATTTTGGCGGTGCAGGTTTAATTATAAGCTAAACCCGCCACCCGTTCCTCGAAAACTGGCTATAAGCTGGCATGGAGCTATGCAATGTGCAGATGGTAGGTAAATCGGGCCTATAGCCGTACATGCTCAATTTGTCAGGCAATGCTTCAGGTAGGACGTGAAAAGCCAACCTCGAACGAGTTGGGAGTTGCTTCGGCTCCAGAACAGATTGCAGAGATAAAAAAAAGTTTATGTCGCATGAGGCCTTTACAAAATTTTATACATGACTTAAAATATTTCTGAAAATCAAAAGTACTAAAAATTGCTCAAATTACCACGTAACATGATTTTGGACTCAGGTATTCACTGTTAGTACCACAACTAAAATTCATTGCTCCCTAACGCAACGAAATTGTCTGCTAAATCCAGTAGCATCTCAAATAATTGAATCTGTAAACAAAAATACTCAGTGGTTTGGAAACAACTCTAAGGTGGTAAGCTCTTCCGCTATTAAAAGGAAGTACTTTAGACAAAGAAAGGGTTACACAGTTGTTATGAACTGTTCGCTTAAGAGTTCATGGAGAGAGACGAGCAGATTATTGCAGGATTCTCTAGTATTTATTTCATATTATAAAGATGTTATTTTCCAGTGAGTTTCTATGAGCTCAGCATTATTGTGTGCCCTTGCCGATTTTTGCTCAACAATTGTAACAAATTTACATTTTGAGACATCACTTGAAGAAGTTATTGATTGATGTTATGAATCGTTGATTATTGCTTATAATCAGTGAAGTGGAGTATCAATCAGCTTTGAAACAACTGAATGGAACTTCATGTTGTCAATGGTGCTTTCATATTTGATCTCAGTGCAAAATAAAGAGTCGCCAATTTCTCTTTACTAGTTTAGCCATAGACATCCCCTCTATTAAGATTATGTGCTAAACGAAGACGACCGATCTGATGGCGCATCAAATGAAATAATTGCCAATGATGATGATGAAGCGAAAATTCATTCTGAAACTCAACAACAAAGTGGTACTTAAGATTATTTTTATGGTAAAGATGGTTCAAAATGGAATAAAAATGAATCAAATGCTGCTGTTCGTATGCGTCAATACATTGTTTTCAAAAATGGGATGTGGCTAATCTCGTTTTGTGGGGTACAGATAGCCTATCCATATTCAGAGCAGCTATGCCTCATATACTCAAATACGTGCATTAACACAATTTTCTTGGTTTGATGATGGGCGAACACGTCCATATCGTCCACAGCTTTTTCCATATCGTAGCAAAACTAATTTCACTCTATATGTTCGTCGAAACCAGCGAAATATGGCAATATCCATAATGCACGAGAAGAAGAAGCCGAACATGAGAAAAATAATACGAGAGAAGAAGAAGCTGAACGTGAAGTGAGTCAAGGTGAAAATGCTATGTATTCCTGTTGAAATGTGAAAGCATCCCAATTGTCCTGTTCTTTCATCTTGTTTTGGATTTCACGGCGATTTGGTTTCAATATGCAGTTATACGTGCCAAAAAAGAATAAGTGTGTGAACTTACTTTCCACTGTGCAATGTGCACTACACAAAATTTTGTCAAGGCCAAGCAATTTTGTTTTATCATGCGAATAAAGATGTCGATTTTATGGATAAATCCGCTACTCATTTCACACCAAAACGATTAGTAAAAAAGATGGAGTTTTACTTTTCTTCTGTAACATGTTGGATATTGCAGAATTGGCTGTATTTTGCATTGGCAAAGATACCAACAATAGGTGTGAAGCTAGATGGAATTTTCTAGTCACATTATGTAACACATTGTTTCTCCCAAATCCCGAAGAGTGAATGGAAAATGTTCACATCACCAAACAATTTACCACATGTTCGGCCATTGGATCGTTTTTCGGAAGACAAATAATTGTAATTATTCAACATAATATGGTATTTACTATCATTTCTTGCGTTTTTATTTTTATGCATTGAATTACGTTCCTGTACAAGAAATATGTACCACTGCTGTTGTAGTAAATTCGAGGATATCCAATTCTTGTATCTGAAGGTCCGGCTCAGAGGAGCCCATTTCTTGTACAGAAAAGTAACTTGATGCATTATCATCGATTTTTTGTTGTAACAAATTTGAGAATAGAATTTTTTTTAACCAGCAAGGGGTTCCCATTTCTTGTAACGACGGTTGTTCGATGCACGATGATCGATTTTTTTGAGTGTGGGCTGTTGTAACAAATTCGAGGATAGCAATTTCTTCCCTAGTACGACACAATAATTTTAAACGGTTGGCCCCGTTTGGGTTTGATAAATTTAAAATTAAATTTAATTTTTGGCAAATTTGCTTCTCTACTAGTAGATTAATTTAATACTTGTAATGTTAAAATCACGTGATTGTAATGGGTAATGAAGGGTGAGTAAAATAGTCCTATAGTGGTCCCGATTACGTTAATCCTATTAAAGATTATAATGTTTAACTGTGGAAATAGGTCAGCACATGAATTTTGAATGCAGAGAAGTAAAATTTGTTCAATAGTTTGAAAGTGGGATGTTAATGTCTCAGAAGAGGCGATATTCCATTGCGACAGCTGATTTATAGCTACACTTAAAGGTGGTACCGCGTTCTAAATAGTTTTTGTTGTTTTGGTGGCGTCTGTCTAATCTTTTTCATCTTTAGCGACAAGGCACATTTTTGGATGAATGACCATGTTAACAAGCAAAATTACCTTATATGGGACGACGCCAACTCACACGAGGTTCACCAGGTGGCAATGCATCGACAAAAAAGTTACTGTTTGGTGCGGACTTTGGGCCGGCGGTGTCATTGGTTCGTACTTTTTTGAAAATGACGATGGTGAGGCCAGCACCATCAATGGCGGGTGCTACAGAACGATGCTAACCAATTTCTTTTGGCCCAAAATGAACAATATGGAGGTAGACGACATGTGTTTCCACCAGGATGGGCTACGTGTCACACAGCAGACTCAACGATGGACATTCTGTATGAATGATTTGAGGGTAGGGTTGTTTCTTCTGATGTGAATCGGCCACCAAGACCTTGCGATTTGACGCCGCTAGAGATTTTCTTGCGTTGTTTCCTCAAGTCGCAGGTCTTTTCCAATAAGCCGCAATCGGCAAAGTTATTGAAAATTGGAACACTCGGATCCGTGCCACCGTGAGAAGACGCAGCGGATATTTGATCGATGTAATATTTCATAAATAATGGCATACATGGGCCTTTCAAATAAAAAAAGAATTTCGTCAATACCTCACACACAGCTTGTTTCATTCCATTTCAACATCGACTCGCTCTTATTGAAAAACCCTTTATCTCCCCCATTAATTTAAAACAGCAGCACAGTATTCAAGATTGTTTGCTACGAGGAGCGTTCAACAAGTTCGATAAATGTTTATGAAATAACGGTAGAAACATTTTTTTCTTTTGTTTTTCTATCTCTGTTTAGTTACCGACAGAAAAAGTTCATGCGAATCCATTTGTTTACAATTTTATTTATTTATTGAATGATTATGTAAATCTGCTGTCATCGTTTTCTTCTTTAGTCGTGAAGATTATCTTTTAAATTTCACGCGAGGAAATTCGGATGAGCTGATAGTTTCCCTGCATTGCTGATCCGCATCTTTTATAATTCGTCTTTGACAGTTAGGATGCTAAGGTCCATATATTTTTGTTTTTTATGAACCAGGATGGTCGCGAGCATACCGAGAATTTTTGACTGTGTTCGCTGGACAATGTCGATATTCGAATTTGAGGTTGACTGCCATAATTGGGTTAAGCGCGATTTCCATTACGAAAAAATTTATCTCAGTAAAAATACTGAAAAAACGAACAGAGAAAAGAAATATTAAATCTAAAACAGAGTGAAAGAGAAACTACGATTTATTTTTTTATAGCAAATTTTTATAGTTTAACAATTGACAACCTAAACAAAAAGTTTAATAATTTTTAGTTAAAAAAGAAAGATGTCTGAAACCGAAGAATACACAACACGAATGACAAAATCAAACTACAAATGAACTATAATCTAACAAGGTTTGGTGGTATGGGAGAATTTTGTTCATATTGCAACACCATATTTATGTAGATGGATTGGAATGTTGCCATAAAAAGTACTCCGTTGAATATTTTTTCCAATTTTTATGGCAGTACACTACTACTAATACAATAATTCCGTCAGTAAAATTTTACTGGATACAATTTTTGTTTCTCTCCCATACTTGACAAGTATGACTTGACAAGTTGGTCTCGCTGTTTTTTTACTGAGAAAAACTTTTTTGAAGTGGAAATCGCGCTTTAATTATTATGTTATAAGGAGAAGCTTAGGCGCTCCTTCAAAAGTTAACTCAATTTCAAAAACAAAAAAAAAATTCTATTTTGCTTGCCAAACTTCGTTTTATTATCATTAGCACACGTTACATTGTTTTCGTATTTTTTTTTTGAGTTTGATTATGAAGTAAAGGAAATTTTTTTCTCTTCTTTTTTATGGTGGTGTTTTTTGTTTGTTTACGAGATTATTTTTTTGCTATAGTTGTATTAGTTAGTTTTTGTTAATTGTATTATTAACACACATTATTGTCAATCATTCGACAAGGTTTTGAAATGCACAACATTTTGAAATGCAATAATTGTAGAGGCTAACGGCTTCGATAACTCTCACGGGCACGCGGGAGGTCGCTGCGCTCCCCCCCGCTTAGCCCTCCGAGGGGCTTTAGATTTGAACTTCGGGGGGCGTAGGAGCCGGGATCAGCAAACATGTCGCACTGCGTGCCGCACGTAGGAGCGGATTATATAGAATCTATTAATGACGTCAAAAACCCAAACGTTCTTTTCAGGACGACCAAAAATATATTTTATTAAAAGAACGTATTTATATAATTCCAATTTTGAAAATAAAATTTTACAATTATTGATTGTGAAATGGTCAAATTCAATTGAGCAGGCCCAATTCCAAAAATTCTAGAAACATAAAAACAGAAAAAAGAAAAAGAAAATAAAAAACGGGATTTGGCAAGCAAAATGGATTTTTTTTTTGATTCTAAAATTGAGTTAACTTTTGAAGGAGCGCCGAAGCTTATATTCTAGGTGAATGGTCAAATATTTCTCCATCAACCAGGACATTTTATCCACTTTTAATTTGGTATGGTCTCGTTTCCTTTCAATATGTTTTCGCCAAGTTAACCGTCGGTCTAGAAGGACGCCTAGGTATTTTGCTCCATTTACTGGAGAGATTTGTATTCCGTTCATTGAGACAGGCGGACACGTAAGCTTATTTATAATGCGAATGTTACGTGGGTCGATCTTCCATTTCTTTAGCCGGATTTCGATGTGTTAGATATGTTGTTGTATAGATTACATACAATTACCGTATCATCTGTGAACGTAGACGCCAAATTTGCGAAGACATTGATAGGTCTGAAGTGCAAATTAAATATAACGTTGTGCTAAGGAAAATTTTTAGTGGTATTGTATTTGACATAATATCTGCGATTTGACAAACACGAATTCATAACTTGGTACATTTCTGGCAAGTTCAAATTAATTTTATGAAGCAGACCCTCGTTCCAAACTTTATCTTAATCGATTGCTTGGGCAACATCCAAGAAGACAGCGGAGCAGTATTTTTTCTACTCGTATGTTGACCTTATTTCTGTAGCTACTAGGTGCACATGCTTGCATTGGTTCCGTGTTCGGATCTGCAACCAAATTGATGAATAAGGATGATAATTCGTAGATCTGGTTTAATATTTTCGATAATTGCGTTTACGCGGTGGTTTCTTCATCTTGAATTTCCTCTCAGGTTAAATCGCTTCAGAAGACGAAAGTACTAGCCACTTCGGATGAATTCGTCAGGAGAACGATCAACGATGCGTGTCTCGATAACATCTAGAAGCGGTAAGGCGAACATAAAATGTGTACATGCGTTTTTCTTACACGTTGCTGCTCGTTGAATTTGACACTTTTCACTTCATCATACAGCTCTGAGTCTTCGGATGTAGCTTCGCAGTTCATCACTTTATCAATTTTTTGGATGCCTTCTGGACCTTCAAATGTAGATGAATTTTTAAACCACACGGCCAAATGGAGATAAGGACGTCCGCAATTTTACAACTCAATTATTCACAACAAGTCGTTAACTTTTCCACTAAGAACTTGGTCGTTGTTTTGAAGAAAGTTTATTGCGCAATGGAACTAATTTCTCAAAAGAGTGACAATGTTCCGATATAAAGGGTGATTTTTTTGTGGTTAGGATTTTCATGCATTAGTATTTGATAGATCACGCGGGATTTCAGACAAGGTGTCAAAGAGAAAGATGCTCAGTATGCTTTGACATTTCATTCTTTGACTAACGAGCAACGCTTGCAAATAATTGAATTATATTACAAAAATCAGTGTTCGGTTCGAAAAGTATTTCGCGATTTACGTCCGATTTATGGTCTACATAATCGACCAAGTGAGCAAACAATTAATGCGATTGTGACCAAGTTTCGCACTCAGTTTACTTTATTGGACATTAAACCAACCACACGAATGCGTACAGTGCGTACAGAAGAGAATATTGCGTCTGTTTCTGAGAGTGTTGCTGAAGACCGTGAAATGTCGATTCGTCGCCGTTCGCAGCAATTGGGTTTGTGTTATTCGACGACATGGAAGATTTTACGCAAAGATCTTGGTGTAAAACCGTATAAAATACAGCTCCTGCAAGAACTGAAGCCGAACGATCTGCCACAACGTCGAATTTTCAGTGAATGGGCCCTAGAAAAGTTGGCAGAAAATCCGCTTTTTTATCGACAAATTTTGTTCAGCGATGAGGCTCATTTCTGGTTGAATGGCTACGTAAATAAGCAAAATTGCCGCATTTGGAGTGAAGAGCAACCAGAAGCCGTTCAAGAACTGCCCATGCATCCCGAAAAATGCACTGTTTGGTGTGGTTTGTACGCTGGTGGAATCATTGGACCGTATTTTTTCAAAGATGCTGTTGGACGCAACGTTACGGTGAATGGCGATCGCTATCGTTCGATGCTAACAAACTTTTTGTTGCCAAAAATGGAAGAACTGAACTTAGTTGACATGTGGTTTCAACAAGATGGCGCTACATGCCACACAGCTCGCGATTCTATGGCCATTTTGAGGGAAAACTTCGGAGAACAATTCATCTCAAGAAATGGCCCGGTAAGTTGGCCACCAAGATCATGCGATTTGACGCCTTTAGACTATTTTTTGTGGGGCTACGTCAAGTCTAAAGTCTACAGAAATAAGCCAGCAACTATTCCAGTTTTGGAAGACAACATTTCCGAAGAAATTCGGGCTATTCCGGCCGAAATGCTCGAAAAAGTTGCCCAAAATGGGACTTTCCGAATGGACCACCTAAGACGCAGCCGCGGTCAACATTTAAATGAAATTATCTTCAAAAAGTAAATGTCATGGACCAATCTAACGTTTCAAATAAAGAACCGATGAGATTTTGCAAATTTTATGCGTTTTTTTTAAAAAAAAGTTCTCAAGCTCTTAAAAAATCACCCGTTACGATGGAGTAAGTTTAGTGTGGTGTGGATGCCAATGTATACAGCTAACTACCACCTTTTATAAAAGGTTATAATATAAACTTGGTTAGTAACATTTTTCAAGCATACCTCTCATTGGCTCCATTTTGTTTTTTAGTGAATTGCATTATGGCCATTAATAAAGCATCAAAGAATGTTTCGTTTCAATGTGGACTTGTTCAGTAAGGAGTTTTTGAGTAAAACCATAGACTTTTTTTGATTTTGAGAGAATTATTTTAAGGCCAACAACAAGACATCACAAAGATTGCGCAAAAATGGACCAATAAAGAAGTTGCTCCTTAACGTCTTACCTATCTTTTGAATTTTAATGAATTTTATTTCGAGCAATAAAAAGAAGTAGTTGCAAATAAATGTTAGAAGAATTGGAAAGCGCCCATGATCAACTAAAACTAAAATAGATTATCGCTGCATCGCTTTGTTAAACTTGCAAGATGCAATTTACTAAAAGTCAGAAGAAATCGATAAAAGTTTTGCTCTAAGAGCAGTATTGAGCAAGTCTCTTATCGATTTCTTCTGACTTTTAGTCATTATTGGCTTAAATCGGATTCACTCAATAATCAGAGTTGATAGTTTTGTTCAAAAATATCGAAATGAGCAAGTCAATAGTGAAACGGCTCAGTCCGTTTTGATCGACCACCAAACGCGTATAGTAGTTATTCCTATATGGTGGTAATTTGTTACAATCCCTATGATGTTTTGTTATTGGCCATAATTCGATCGATTAACTCAAAAAAGCCTATAAATGTTCACCTAAAAAAATCGTACTGAGCAAGACATCACATAGTTCTATATGTTTGTATACTTTGGTGAGATCTCTGAGATGTCATGTTAATGGTCTAAATAAAATTCAATTGAAATCAAAAGAAGCAGATGACAGTTTTACTAACAAACGTCGTACTGAGCAAGTTCACATTGGAGCGAAAAATGCTTCGTTTGATTGGTAAAATTCCAAAGTGTGGGAATTGCATATATTAAGTTTCTGCGTTTTTAAGTAACAGTAAATAATTTACGCCCAAACTTTTGTAGTTGGAACTGTATTTAGTTTTATTTGGGGCATCGATTATAATTATTACTGCTTGAGAGTGTTTCGCCCGCTCTTATCAATGGACATGTTCTTTGAAAGATCGGATAATTATACCGCGATACAAAATATTCACAAAAGATTCGAGTCTGGTTGCTGCATTGTCAATAAATTTGCAGTAAACCTTATGAACAAATTTATGTCATTGGAGTCTGAAGTTGAAAATGTTGCTTCTTCGGACACACAATTCGTATCGCAAAACTTTTAGTAAATGCAAAGCTCCTTATCGTCCCTTTCGGGCGCCTATGCCCTGCATCATATTGAAAATTTCAATCAAATCAAATTAAAATTAATCTCGTCCTATATATTTCCATTCTTATATAAACGTATTTAAGACAATTTAGCTCATAAAACATTAAGTCTATGTACAAGACAATTGTCATTTTATAAATTATACATATTTTTATGTACATAATAGTTAATGATTTTGTAGAATCGCGAACACAGCAGTATTAAGTACAATAGAAGGTCGGATTTTATTTTCAATGTCACATAATATTCTTACGTATGCCTTGCGTATGTAAATATATCGCTTTGAAAAAATCGTATTGCGGTGAAACCCAAAATTTGTATATATGTAATTAGCTCGGCAGACCAACAAACGAAATAATCAATTACGCAAACGATTGATTTTATTTCCTTTTATTGGTGCGCGGTCTGCGCACAATTTTCTTTTGTGATCCAACTTTTTTTTATGTATAAATAATCGTCTCGCAACATGATCGATTATTATTGATGTAAAATGTCAATTTAATTGAGTTTCAATTAATTTATAAAACAATTTGCAATATATGTAGGCCATTGAACCGTATCCGAACGTATTTTTATTAGGGAAAGTGAATATGGAGCGAATTAAATCAATACAACCTCGCTGCATATTTAACACTCGACTAATTTTATTAGTTTGTTGCACAAATGGCGCGCACAATTAAATATGTCACTTATACCGTACCAATGTCTATATTATAAAAGATTAATTTACCAAATCAAATAAGATTGTTGCTGAAAGTATACATAATAAGCTTTATAACCTTAGATAGCTCAATACCATAAAATTTGGGTTTCAATTTCACAAAAAAAAAAAAAAATGCATAAAACAAGACTGAATTGTGTTGATCGCGACTGCCTGCCGGTAATTTTGGCAAACATGCTGTGTGACGTGATCGCGATACTTGATATTTTTGGTAAAACAACCAAATATATATTCGAGAGCCACCTACTCAGCATTTTATATAATACACAGTGATTTGTGTAACAAAAAAATATTTTAATGTTGTTACGGTTCCCAGACAAATTGCACAATATAAACAAACAAGCAGAATACGTGTTCGTGCCTCGATAAACAAATTGATCGATGTTAGTTTGTATGCCGCCCTAAAATGTTAAGCATTTGAGTTTTATATGTCGATTGAACGTATTAGAACACTCAATAAGCAACAGGTTTAGGTTGTGACTGGATCACTATCAATTTAATGCCTTAGGAAGGGATTAAAATAATCTGATTTCATGAAAATATTTAAAAAATTCGTATTCACTTTCATTTACTGTGTACATTTAAATTCTTCGCTTAGAACCGCCTATGAAGCCTATGTTAATGTATATCCTAATTAATTAAGCTAAGATTTATCATCTTAAGTTGGTATACTCTCGAAGCATCTGTCTTTATAAGATATCAATTGTACTACTATTATGTAACGAAAATGAAAAGGATGTATACAAAGAACTTCTTTGCAAAACGTCATCAATTATAAATTTATAAACAAGCGTATAATAGCTGGCGCGAATGTGAATTCACTATACCGTGAATCTGTATTTTTTTATATTAAAAGAGGATAAATTGGTGTTGACGTGTAAGCATCGAGATACTAACTTGACATTGCCTTATAATGAAGTTAGCTGTTTTAATATTCGAAAATAATTCGAAAAGCGACAGGTAGTGACATCTATGTGAAAAAATAGAAGTAACAATTTAACTATGAGTTTTTTTTTGTCAAAACAAAATAGTTAATAAATCTGGAGCGCGATCGTGGAAATCGTTAAAATCAATTGTTCCAATATATTTCAATGGACAAACACAAGAAAGTTTGAGAAATGGTCAAATTTGGCTTAGATATATTTTGTATGAAAACACAAACAAATGAAAATTTAAAAGAAAAATTGTAATCGACATTTAATGGGTATTTTTTAGAGGTTCACAATTTTAAATTAAAATGGAACAAAGAAAAACATTTCGGAACAGCTTTAGTATCGCATCGCATATTTTTGACAGTAAACCGATAGTGGCGCCATTTTGATCAAAAGCGGATATTTTGGAACTAAAAATAAAAGTGTTTCTGCTAAGCATATTCTCAATGTCACACTAGTGCCATCTATTGCAATATAAATGAGCTAAATTTTAAAATTTTATACGTTCATTGGTGGTAAAATATTTTTTATCAAAAAATATAAAATTTGATTTAAAAATAAATCAAATTCAATATTTTTTTTCGAATATATGCAACTAAGATTGGGAAGGGAAGAAAATAATGGTACAATTTATTTATTTTATTTATTTATTTATTTATATATATATGTACAAAAATTTTGAGAACTACACACTACATCTTGAGCATATATGTATAAGCTCATTTATAATGGGATGCGTGGTTCAAATGATATCAAAATTTCTAGTCCTTTGCTTGGTGTTTTTTAGATGTATGCTTAAATAACAGTTGGATATATGGATGCTGAAAATCATGGAAATCATTTGATCAATAAATAAACAATCTGAAAAAGAAATCATAAGGTTGGTTTCAAATTCATATCACCTTTAAAAAAAAATCTTTAAATTAAAAAAAAATATAATTCAAAAAAATATAAAATAAAACAATATAAATTTCAAAAATATCACAATAAAATATCACATAATTAATAATTAAACGTCACTATAATTCACTTGGCGAATAATTAAAAAAAAAACGTTCACCTCATCGCCATTTTGGTGTTTCACTAGTGTTATAAACATATAGTCTGCTAGGAATAATGTCATGCCACACTGTCTGTTATACGCCGGCAATGTGGCTTTTACATGCCGCCGCGTACTCTCGATAGTATTTGTATGAGCTTTGGTCGCAGGATCAACAAAATTGTATTGTTATTATATTGTTATTAAAATTATATGGTTCACCGTGAGGTGACTGAACCCTTCATATCCCAGACTGTCGTAGGCGTTCGAACAGTCTGAGTTCGTCACAGTCAGTTGTTGATCCCGGCAAAATAAATTGTTTTATTAAATTAACAAGTGTTTCCTTATCCTTTTTGTCCAATTTTACAAGGAAACACTTCCCCGATTCCCGCTCAACACCACCGAACACCCACTGTCCCTCGACATGGTGCCCTCTGTTGTATTTCCGTTTGCCGAACTTACTTCTCGTCGATTTCGACAGTCACCAGTGGTCCTTCAATGGGTTCTTGTTGCCTCATCATGTAGTCGGAGATAGTTTCTCTCACGTACTGATTCCAATCAGCTATGGTTGCGGAAGAGAAACTATACTCTCTAATTAATGACCTAGCGGATTCCTGGACCAAAATCCCATACGTCATAAATAAAATATTGGCGATGGTTAATTTACTATTTGTAAACCAAGACCCATGTCTAAACCTTTTTCTATTTGTGCATCTTTCTCCCCTTTTCATCTGCCCGCAATCTCAAAAATACTGTTCAATGGTGGGTTGCACTCTGAGCTTCATCTCTTTTTTAAAAAATTCAAAACTAAATTGTCATCCGATGCCAGGTACATTAAAAAAATATTAATAATGCCGTCCACCATTTTCAGATTTGGGATGAACTATTTTGCCTTCAATATCATTTGGTACTTTCTCACTACTTCCAAATTTCACGCCTACTATGTTGACGCTTGCTAGTTGAAAATCCGTTAAGCAAAAAAAAAAAAAAAATAGTGAGGTGCCACCCGCATAACCAATATGTACCAATATGAATATCAGGGGTGAGATCCAAAACTAGTTGCAAATGTTGAGTGTTGTTGTTTTAAACTTTATTTTGCGTCGTTTTGTTACTAGAAGCTACGAACATATTATGACATCCCAAATGTTAGCTTAATTCGTTGTGTGCGAGTGGAATCTACGAATATATGGAATCGAATTGGGCGTAGGATCCGGGATTGGCAAACATGTCGCACTGCGTGCGGCACGTAGGAGCGGATTATATAGGATCTATTAATGACACCTACTAAAAAGAAAAATAATTGCAACCTTCTTCTGATAGTTGTACCACAAATACTAAACGCATGTAACTTATTAAAATTTATTTTATTTATAAACGAAATTTACAAACATTTTTTATTTTGTTTTAAATTAAGCATTTTAATTTATTCATGTTTCGCTAATTATTTAAATACATTTTGATTTTTGTATTTTATTTATAAAAATATCCCTAAGATGGCATTCTTTATCAAGTTTTTCTTTAACAATTTTGTAGTTCAAATTATAACCACCTTAAACAAAATTATAGTAAATTTTAATCCAAAAGCGGAAAAAATTATAAATAATATGTAAAAAATTGAAATATCTATAAGATGGCCGCTTATAATGTTTACGTTTTTAGTTAGTGTTATGTCCATTTTCACAAAAATGTCGCGACAGTCAATTTGCGATGCGATACTAAGGGTTAGCCAACATTTCGAATATTAATGAAACTAGTTTTATTGGATAGATAATTTTATGTCATTAATGCTTGTATATGATTTCGGTCTTGTGGCCGCCACGGCTGGCGCAATCTGGATGTCTAATTTGCACACACTTTTTGTAGCAATTGCGGCCGTAACTCGCTAAGTACTTACCGAATGTTGTGTTCCAAGTGTTGAATCGTCTCTGCCAATAACCCAGAGACGATCCAACATATCCCCAAAGAAAATAATCTGATGGAGCTAGACCACACGATCTCGGTGGCCAATTAACAGGACTAAAACGTGAAATTAGTCTTTCATCAAATGTTTCTTTCAATAAATTAATTGTATGTCGCGCTCTGAAGCATGTAGCACCGTCCTGTTGAAATCACATATCAGCAAAATGTATGCCAGCTAATTGGGGTATGCCAGCTAATTGGGGTAGAAAAAGTTAGAAATCATGTCTATACCGCTCGCCGTTGACTGGAACATTCCGCCCATAGTCGTTTTTGAAGACATATGGACCAATGATTCCCATGAATTGCACCAAACAGTGATTTTTTTCTGGATGTAACGGTGTTTCGACAAAGGCTTGTGGATTATCTTCACTCCAAATCCAAAAATTAGGTTTATTAACGTACCCATTCAACCAAAAGTGAGCTTCATCGCTGAACAACATTTTGTTTGGAAAATCAACACCAATATCAAATTCTGCTTTATCCCATTTGCCGAATTGACGTCGTGTGCGATGGTTGAATTTTGTATACGCACTTAAACAAGATCCTTGATAAAATTTTCCATAAAGTGGATGGACACATCTCCAGTTGTTGAGAACGACGTCGAATTCCAAACGACGTCGGTCTTCCTCAATGTTACGTTGTACAGTGTCTATCGCTCGCGGATTATCATTTAGAGTATACATGGAACAAAAACGATCAATAATTAACCGAATTACCCGCTCTAATGGATGATTTTGACGACTGTAAAATGGACGTAATGCGCCATGAGCTTGTCGAACAGAATCATTATTTTGTTAAAAAATTTAAACAATTTTCAAGCGTTGCTCTGGCGTGAGTCTATTCGTTATGAAATGGCAAATCAAACTAATGACAAAGCAAATATCAGCTGTCAAATCGGTTTTCAAATAAAACAGTGTTGCTATCTTAAAGATGTGAACCTCTAAAAAACACCCTTTTGAAGTAACTCTACATTCTCAAATCATTCAATCGGTCTGGTGTATCAAACGGCGTGTGAACCGTTATTGTCGTGTGGAACCATCTTTTTGGCGATTTTTTAAGTAAACACTTGTAGGTTTTTTTTGAGTGAATCTCATTATGACCAATCACAAATTATCACGGAGATTGTAGCAATATACGACCATATAGAACTTCTACTAGTTTGACCTATCAAATGAAAAGCTTCGTTCTAATGTGGGCTTACTCAGTGCGATTTTTCTGAATAAAACTATCGAAAAAACTCCTAGGCGTTTGATTGATCAAACAGCTCAGTTTAAAGTTTTTGAACAAAACTATCAACAGCTGTTTCTGATTTTTAAGTGAATTCCATATAATTCCATTGAGAGGACATCTCAGAGATTGCACCAAAATGCAATCAAAAGTCACCATGGTGTTTAAAAGTTTAATAACTTTTTCGTTTATATAGTTTTTTTCAGATACACTAAGTATGGAAAATAATGTTACTTAAATTACCCCCGTTTTTAGCTTCGCAATGATGGGCCCGTTTTAGAGCATTTTCCATAACATCTTTCAAAATTTGTGGCTGTAGCGTTCGAATTTCTGCAACAATGTTGGCTTGGAGTTCAAATAATTCCAAAGAAAATAGTCGGGTGCTGACAATTCTGGCGAACGCGCTGGCCTATTAATTCCCGAATTTCTGGAAATTATTCGCTCTCCAAAAATTTGCCTTAAAAGTGCCATTGTGTCTCGGGCAGTGTGGGCAGTGGCTCCATCCTGCTGAAACCACAACTCAGGTCTGTTTTCAAGAGCAGGACGTAAAAAATGTTCTATCATAAACCGATACCGCTCTCCATTTACGGTTACAGCACTTCCATCTTCATTTTCGAAGAAGTAAGGCCCAATCATATTTTCCGATGTAATGCCACACCATACTGTAAACCTAATGGAGTGCAATTGGCGTTGATAAATGGCTCTTGGATTTTCAGAACCCCAGAACCTGCAGTTCTGCTTATTAACAAAGCGGGAATAACAGTAAATCATTTTTTAAAATGCGCCATAGTGACCTTCGAGACATTCCTAGCTGAGCAGAACGACTTCTGGTAGATGTTCCTGGTGTTTCATTAACACTTTTCTCTACACGTTCAATATTTTTCGCAGTGAGAATTAAACGTGGTCTACCTCTCTCTTCTCTCTCTGGCACTCATCAAGGGATTTGGCCGCCTCAAATGAGGTTTCATAATCATATTTTCATTTCGATAATGAATGACTAATTCATTGAACTTAAACCTGCCGCGTAATTTTTTCCTTGTCACCATTTTCCTTGGAATCGAACCCGAGACGTCCGATCGCTGGAGCAAGCATGCTGACCACTTTGCCACCAGGGCGGCAAACTTAGTCTACCGATTGGAGGCAAATCTCTTACTTACGGTGCCATGTTAGTGGTGACGATCAACTAAGCAACGAATCATCGCTTCAGAGGCCGAAATTCTGACATTAAAATGGTGGCGATATGCTGTTTGCATTAAAATAATTGATCGCTGATTTAAATAACAAAATTCTATTATTCTGGTTCTTTGTTCAGTTGTGAATCTCTCCATTATTTATTCTCCAGGTGTTATTTATATAATTTGAAAAAAGAAAAAATAGAAAAATATATAAACGAAAAAGTTATTAAATTTTTAAACCCCATGGTGACTTTTCGGCCACCCTATAGTAATTCGTTAGGGCCTAACCTAACAACAGGATTGTGAATCATTTCAATACGAACTTACTCCCTTTATTGGCCAAATTAGAATTCACTCAAAATCAGAAGATAAGTAAGACTTTAAGGAGTAACTTTTTTGGAACAGCTTTAGTATCGTAGCCAAATTTTTAGGACAGTCTGAGCGTCGGTGGCGCGATATTTTATAAATAAAAAAATGTATCTTTGCTTAGCATTTTCTGTGTCTCAAGCTAGCACCATCTATCGGAATAAAATGAACTAAAATTTAAAAAAATTACGTTAAGCCGTGATAAAATAATTTTTAATAAATTAAACAACAATTAAACGATTAAAAGTTTCAAAATTTGTTTTAGGTGAAGGCAAATCTGCTTCACAATAATAAAATTACCGTATATTTGATTTGGATTTGTTTGAAATCTAGCATACACAGATCAAAGAGATAGTATCGCTCGTATCGCTTCTGCTGATAGACGTACCACAAATGTTAGCTTAATTCGTGGTGTAAAAGAGAAATCTACGAATATATAGAATCGAATTACACATTGGATTTGAATTTGTGGAACAGCTTTAGTATCGAGGTCAAATTTTTTTGACAGTCTGAGCGATGGTGACGCCACTTTGATCAAACGCGGATTTTTGTAAAACTAAAAATTTATATTTGGTTAGCATTTTGAACCTAACGCTATCTATTGGAATAAAAATGAACTAAAATTTAAAAAAATACGTTAAACCGTGATAAAAAAAATTGAATAAAAAAATATTAAATCTCATTTAAAAATAAATGAAATTTAATATTTTTTTATGAATATATTAAATATATAAATATTAAATATATAAAAATATATAAAATATATAAAAATTAAAAATCTCCGGCCGGAATTTTGAAATGCAGTAATTGTAGAGGCTAACGGCTTCCATAACTCTCACGGGCACGCGGGACGTTGCTGCGCTCCCCCCCGCTTAGCCCTTCGAGGGGCTTTAGATTTCAATTTCGGGGGCGTAGGAGCCGGGATCTTCAAACATGTCGCACTGCGTGCCGCACGTAGGAGCGGATTATATAGAATCTATTAATGATACTTATATGGCGTTTTTTATCTTAAAAAACAAAATTTAATTTTTAATTTTTTTTTTAAATCCCGAATTTTGTGTAAAAATCATCATTATTTATTATTTTTTATCTTGTCATCTACACTTTAGCCAAAATAGTTCATATGTACAAATTCAAATTTATTTTATTTATAAAAATATCTCTAAGATGGCAGTCAACCAAATTAACAATTTTTTAGTTAAAATTATAACCACCTCAAAAAAATTGTAGAAAAATTTAATCCAAAAGCGGAAAAAATTATAAATAATATATAAAAAATTTAAATTTATCTAACATGGCGTCTGATATGTTTACATTTTTAATTAAAATTATGACCATTTTGAAAAAATGTCGCGACAGTCAATTTTGACTGCGATACTAAAGGCTAGGCGAATTTGTTTATGCTTCGTCAACCTTGCAGACGCAGATCAAAGAGAAAGTATCGCTTCTGCTGATAGACGTACCTCAAATGTTAGCTTAATTCGTTGTGTAAGTACCTATATTATTTCAAATTATTTTGCATCAACAGTATACAAAAATTCCTTGAGGTGAAGGGTGAATCGTCTCAAAAATGACGAATTTAAATGACGAAATATTTTAAAATGTTTATTTTACTAAACATTTAAAAATATGTAGTTCATATGTTACAAATTCAAATTATTTTATTTATAAAAATATCTCTGAGATGGCAGTCAATTAAATTAAAAATTGTTTAGTTAAAATTATTCATGGAGGTATGGAATGTGCAGATGGTTATAAAATTGTAGCCGTACGTCCTCGATTTGGCAAGCTACTGCAAGGTAAGGACGTGAAAAGCGAACTGCGAAAGAGTTGGGAGTGCTTCGGCCCCAAAACAGATTTCAAAGAATAAAAAATAAAATAAAATAAATATAGAAATAAAATGAAAAGACACAAATTTCTTTTACCGTTATGTCATACAGATTTACCGAACTTGTTGAACACTCTGAACAGTCTAACTTGTTGAAAGCTGTACGGCTGTTTTGGAGAACAGGGCGAGGTAGAATACTTGTGAAATTTTAGACATTTATCAAAAGTGTAGAATAGTTACACAATTTAAAAAAAGTGTAGAACTACATGAAAAAGTTATGGCCGGATTGGATTTTATTTATCCCACTAGAACGTGCTTTTTCAAGGAAATTGGGAAACTCGCCACAGAAAAATTTCAAGTAAGCAAAAAATTGTCGATTCCGTGTGCAACTTCTATTTTACTTTCCTTCTATTCTTCTAAAATCTGCTAGGTAACTTGGTGTTCAATTCAAAATTTGAACCTTAATATTTAATTTGTTCGTGTGTTCTCTTCATAGTAGAAACAGCACAATTGTTAATTCATAGCAAAATTATTAATTCATAGCCCGCTTTTACCAAGTTGATGTAAGAGATTTCTTCATTCAACCGTTATAAGAACCAAATATGTTTGATTAAACTTCAGTTTATTAATGATATCCGGTGATTTGATGTGACCTTTGGGTAATCTATGAAAATTAAAAATGTAAAAGTGTAAACCGGGTCTTGTGGATGTTTAATGGCCTGTAACTCATATTGCTAGAGAAGGCTTCACAAAAGCAGTGATATACCGCTTATCACTATAATTTCTCGAAATTTTCCCCGAAATTCCGGTACAACTTTCATAAATGTTTAAAATTTCACACCGGTGAATACGCGTACGGTACAAATATATCTAGCAGTGACACTTCCTTACATTATTCATGAATGCATTACCAGTTCAAATTTATTATCATAATCACATACAGTGCGCCACGATTGAATACTGTTATTATTATTATGATCACTTCCAGTACGAACAAACAAACAAAACCACGGTAATGTTATGTAATTATCCCAACATAAATCGTGTTTTTATTACAGCTTCTCATATATAAATTGAAGGTTTGATAAAAACCAACAACAATTTGATGTACGTGTACGTGCTCACACTATATACCATACATACTTGATTATATAATTGAATATGAGGTTGAGGCGAGATACCGCCGCAGACACCACAATACAAGATATTTTCTCTGTATTTTTGGAGAATATTATTTTGTAACCACTTCCATAATAAAATATAAAATATGAGTGTGATTTAATTTAGGTCGATATCGCGGTTTATAAAACACGATGATATCGCACATGTTATGGGAAGCACGGCTTCGACATGCGGTTGAAATTCTGCCAAAAAAAAATGTTTATCAAATCGCATCGTATTTCCTAATATTTCAAAATATTAAAATGCCTGCATATATTGCCCATGTTATGAATGAAAAATTAGAAAATCTACAAATAAGATTTAAAATGATCGTAAAGTATTATTACGTAGCGTTAAAGAAGAAACATCTAAGTCCAATGCCAATTTCGTATCCCAAGTAATAAATTAAGTTATTACATTACCTATTATTAAATACTTAGAAATAGACAACAACAACAACATTCCGGTCCATTATCATAATAGTTTTATGTCATAATATCGTAATCGTCTACGCAAATATTGGTATACAGCACATTACACCATGAATTACGTCCGCGGCCGAAAACCTCGCAATCTCTTCTAGTTTGCGGTGTCTGTATATTATGTACCTTTTATGTATAAAACTAAACATTTTATTTGTAATTAAAATTTACTAAAAAAAAATTAAATTATAATTAAACGAGGGATAAGTATATCGTTGTTTATACCGAGATTTTTCTTATTTATTTTAAGAAACTGATGAAATATGGTGTATACGAGATGTAACTATGTGTGGCCTTGGTGAAACAAGATTTTATATTTTGACACAATTAGCAGACTGCGGTTGACAAATTCTGGTACACCGATGCCAAGCAAAGGTTACTTTTAAAAGTGCGCGCGATTCTACGTTAAGAGTCCATTGGACTGATCTCTTAACGAACGAAACACGTTTTTTATTTAGTATCAATATATTTTAATAATGGAATTGGTGGGCAAAGTGGATAAATGTCAAAGTGAAACAAGAATTTTCTCGCAATATTGGCGGGTGACCAAAGATCGAATTAAGTGTACTTTGCAGTTTCTACTAGCTTACTTCTGGGTATACGTGTTCTGTTACTATAGAAAAACGACCGCAGAGAGGCTAACATTTATTTTGTAATTATCTTATATAGGAGTTTCAACACACAGCGGTGCTTTGGAATATTAAAGGCTATTTGTAAAGGCTCTATGATAAAAATTTGCTCAATTCTTCCTCATTTGAACAATAGGTTACCGTATTACCACAGACAATCAAAAGAGATTTTTCATTTGATGAAACATTTGATGAATTGAAAAATTAAAACAAGGTATTTCTGATAATTCCAATGGCATCATTGTATCTGTGATTTTTCGTTAAACTGCGTGTACGTACACGCAAAATGTTTTTGATTGTATGCGGCTATTTATAGAACATGAATAGGTAGTTTAAATTTTTACGTTAACATAGGATGAAATATCTCTTTTAGGTTGTCTCTGGTATTACTATACGGAAAGTGATATAAGCTTTGCACTTCAAATTAACAATTTTGCAAATGATATTCAATTTTGTTAGTTCATTCGCAACTTTTTACAAGTCAACCACAATTTTTATATACTTCATTGTCAAATTTTTCTAAATAAACCACAGGTTTTTGCCGTTGTTTTTCGAAGTTACTTCAATTAAATGTAGAATAAATTCAAATATTTTTAAAACAAATTCAAGTTTTAATTGTTCAAGTTCGTAAATTTTTACAATTCAAAATCAACTTTTTGCACTACAAAGCCAGTGTTCCCAATTCTAACAGATTTTGATGGGATTGAGTATGTTGGATGGAAATAGGATTCTTGGGAGAAATTCTGGGCCACCTGGGACGGAAGTCGACCAATTCTTAACCGATTATGATGGGTTGGGTATGCTAGATGGAAATGGAATTCTTAAACGATTTCTGGAAGAAGTTCCGGAATATGGCCACCTAGAACGAAACTCGGCCATTTCTTAACCGATATTGATAGGATTATGTATGTTGGATTGAAATGAGATGCTCAAATAATTTTTCAAACATGTTCTGGAATATGGCCTTCAAGGACGGTAATTTAAACTATAGGATGAAACTCGGTATTAAGCAGCCATCCTTCTTGAAGCAAGCGGCTCGTGATGTTAACATATTTCTGGTAAAGCTGGATGCCTTGACGTTAACATCTATCACCAGTACGTGACCCACTCATGTAGTTAGTGGGTGGAGCGGCGGGCCAACTACCTACACTGACAAACATTACGTTTTGAACCTTACACAAAGGGCTCGGATCACAACAATAATCAGAAAAACGGTAAATTAGCATTCGATCTCATCCTCTGGCGAGTACAGCAGTTTATCATTTAAGAATCACATATTTATGCAACGTGTCGAATTTCATCATTATCGGTTAAGTAATAGCCGTGTCCCGTTCCAGGCGACAATATAAAAATTTTTTTCTACAAATCATTAATAAATCTCATAACAAATCCAATCCCATCGTAGTCGGTTAAAAACTGTCTGAGTGTCGTCCAAGGTGACTATAATCCATCACTTCTTCCATAAATCATTTAAGAATCCCATTTTCATCCAACAAATAACCCAATCATATTATAATTGGTTAAAGAATGGCCGAGTTCGAGGTGGACTTTTCCAAAATTTCTTCCAATAACATTTTAGAATCCCTTTTCAATCCAACATAGCCAATCCCATAATAATCATTTAAAAATGGGCCAAATTGAGCCCCTGATAGCCATATTCTAGAACTTCTTCCAAAAATTATTTGATAATCTCATTTCATCCACAATGACCAATTTCATCATAATTGGTTATAAAATGACCGAGTTATGTTCTAGGGAGCCATATTCCAGAACTTCTTCCAAAAATCACTTAAGAATTCCATTTCGAATTGGTCGACTTCCGTCCCAAGTGGCTAAATTTCAAATTTTTTTCCAAAAACCATTTAAGAATTCCATTTTCATCCAACATACCCAATCTTAACATAATCGGCTAAGAAATGCCTGAGTTCCGTCTCAGATGGCTATATTCCAGAACTTCTTCCAAAAATTGTTTATGAATCTCATTTCCATCCAACAAACAAAATCCCATCATAATTGGCTAAGAATGAGCCGAGTTCCTCCCCAGACGGCCATATTCCAGAATTTCTTCCAAAAATCATTTAAAAATTTCATTTCCATCTAGCATACCCAATCCCATCATAATCGGTGAAGAATTGGTCAACTTCCGTCCCAGGTGGCCCAGAACTTCTCCCAAGAATCCCATTTCCATCCAACATACCCAATTTCATCATAATCTGTTAATAATTGGGAACCATGAATTTGTCTAGCAAAAAGTTGATTTTGAATGGTAAAAATTTACGAACTTGAAATATTAAAACTTCAATTTGTTTTAAAAATATTTGAATTTATTCTACATTTAATTGAAGTTATTTTGAAAAAACATGATTTTACTTTGCAATTGTGGTTGATTTAGAAAAAATGGACAATAAACTATAAAAAATAGTGGTTGACTTGTAAAAAGTTGTGAATGAACTAAAAAAAAATTGACTATCATGTGAATTTGAAGTGCAAAACCTATATTCAATTCTCGCTAGATTTGGTTTGATATTGTTTTGGGAAATTGTTTTAGTTGTTTTTAATGAGAGCGAAAAGTAAACTAAATGAGATGAAATAATTCCAGCACCATTTGATCAGAAGTATAACCTGCTGTGAAAGTGAGTCAAGAAAGAACTTGTATATTGCCACTAATTTTGGGCGTTCGATATAGGTTCGTACTTGGTTTTGCAAATAAAACATTCGGCAATTCATGGTACAAACTTTATTGACCAACACCTTTAATTTCTACAGCAATTCTCTTATTTCACTGCTTAGAATTCGCTTTTACTGTTCACTTTAATTGTCCACTTTTACTGTTCATGGTTCACTACTTTTTGCACTGTTTAATTGGTTAAATTAAAACTGTCTCTACGTCCCATATTTGCTCGCGTTTATATACTTGTCTATCGCTGTTCGAGATTAATCTTTTTATTGCATCTGGGTGTGTATGCGTATTGCAATTGTAAATCACTTTCATGTAGTTGTGTTCGCGAATTTTCTACGTCATTATTTCCCCTGTCTTGAGATTACCGCCCTTTGTTAGTTCCAGTATTTTCCATAATGATTATCGCCACCATTTACAACATTTATAAATTGCTTTCATTATCTGCATATTCCTCTCCCCTCTAAAATTCAAATCTCAATCAATATTGGGGCAATACTTGATCTGACAAGTTATGGTCTCTGACAAGATTCGTGGTCGTGCTCCTTGGGTTGGTAACACTTTGTGGTCCATGCATTAACCACTCGCCAACCGAGTGGTATACTTGTGACAAATTCGTTTTATACGCTAATATTAAAAAGTTAGTCCTACAAAATGAAAATAAAATTTTAAATTTCACCTTAAACGCGATAAAACCCCTGATTTCTAGAGAAAATCTTAAAATATTTAAGCCCAACTCTAACATTCGAAAGGCAACTAAATTTAGGAAAAACAAACAAGCCAAGAATTGGCCCAATCCCATTGAACAACAAAGAGCGTAGAATGAACTATTTCTTGATATAAAGTGCTCCAGAAACCAAATAACTTGGCGCTGCTGATTGCATATACCTAGTTCGTTGCCATTTTAAATTTTCTTTTCCTGTTCTACTTAGTACTGATTTTTCCCCATGAGCACCAATTGGCATAAATTAGTCTTATAATCGGTATACAAAGTTTCATTTTGGAATTAAAGTTTCCCTGCTGCAGCTACATGCTGGATGGCCCAACTTCTGAGTAGGCGGAGTAGTCAAGAAAAATGAGTTAGTTTTTCGGTTCATTGGTTAACCATACGGAACTAATACATTTTTATTCAGTTACTCCTTTAACAAAAACTTTTTATTCTAATTAGAACTGCTCAGCTCCAGCGGTTTTTGAGATAAAATTTAAAGTCCCTACGATGGTTGTCATCCTTAATATGCCATAGAAGATTAACCATCCCACGCAGCGCTTTATTACTGAAGCATTGTATCATTTGTACATTGGCCTTATTGACATAGTTTTAAACAATAGGTCAATACTGGTCTAGCATGTAAGCACTGTAGAGAAGCAATTGTTAACTCAAAATTTTTATCCATTTTCCTATATTTCATGTTTAACTCTTCTCTTTTCTTCTTGATGTGCTCTTTCATCTTAGCTTAGCGTTGGGGGTGATACCAAGATATTTCGCTGTATTTGCTTACGAAATTTGGTTTCAATTAAGAACCATGGGAATCCAGTGCTACCTAGCCGAAATTGTCGATCAGCAATGTAGGATTTAAGAATTTGATAAAATTGAATCCCTTGGTTTGGCAACTTTGTCGAAAGTCTGTGTTACATCTAAGAAAATATTCGAGCATATCGCCGAATCCTCAATTATCTTCGGGACTCTGAAAAGTTGTTCAACTGTAGAGTGATTTCTCTAAACCCAAATTTGGTGGTGGAATTAAGCATCTGCCTTCTATTGTAGGTTTGAAACTCTTCAGAAACAGTTTGTCAAATATTGTTGATACGACTGGTAGAGAAATCGGTCTATAATATTTTTTATCGTTTGTTGGTTTACTTCGTTTATGGCTTTCACAATTTCGATTTCATCTTTAGTTCCAATAAAGTCACATGTCTTATGTGAAGATAATTTATTTTTTTTAAGACAGTTGAGTTTTCATTTGTTGCTTGTCTCAGTAACGGTTAAAAAGTCTCTTCAAAATTTGCAACATATTGGCAGGTCTTGTTGTATACTATGTACTGTTTTGTGATATCCTGAGAATAAAGTTTCGTAAATGGATATTTTTTGGAATCTATGAGGTAGCCCATGTTTTGTAGAGCTTAACAAATTCCTGTTATTTCTGTGTTTTCTTTCATGATAGGACTGTTTTAGTGGTATTAAACCTTTTTTTCTTTAAAGTTAGACAACAGAATTTAAACCACCTAGGTAATAAGAATTTTACAATGAAGTCTTCGATTGGCCGTTTAGCGTTCTAGTTTGAACCCTAAACTGAGGATTCTATCCAAATTCGCAACTGCGCTGTGATGCTCTGGCAAACTTGGAAAGCTCAATGCAAAACAGTGAACACAATTGACCTGTGGTCCAGAAACCGAGATCTGGCTTTCTCGAAGCCTGACGACGTCAGCGTTCTCTGACGATGTACAAGAAGGCTCAAGCAGGATGGATTAGTCGTACTAGAACCTAGGACTTTGAGTTGGTACTTTTCAAAGATAAAATTTACTTAGTTTACGTTATATTAGTTGCCCAATAAAATATTTGAGCTTCTGGAAGGTAGAAGAAGTAAACCATTAGCGCTTGGCCTGGTAGTGAACGTAGCTTGAAAGATGTCGTGTTATTATTAAAGCTCAAAGAAGGTGCAGGTTCAGCTCCAATAGAGAGAAGAATCCACTTTGGTTTAAAGAACAGCTCAATATAAGTAGTAAGATATGCTGGAGACTTCGCTAATTCGAAATTTATAACTTAACTACAGACTACGGAACAAATAAAAGAAGCGTTATAAAGCATTAGTTAAACCTCCAAAACGTTAAACGGAAACAAGAAAATATTACCAAAATGTTTGCAGGCACCGTTGATACTAGAAAAAACGAAATGCTATCAAAGGCACCTTTCAAGAAAGTATACTCACAAAAAATTCTTAATACTAAATTACTTTTCAATTGTTGTGGTATAGTTTTAGGTAAAGCAGCTTTACACGATTTACCGACTCTGTAAACATGGGCAACACAACTAAGGCTCTCTTAATTTTTTATATTCTTTCTGTGCTGCTAAGCAGTTTTCCCAGCCATTACGAGACTTGACATCTTTTGACTCTATTATTAAATCCCTTATCAGCTCCCATATCGTTTTAGCACTTAAAACAGCCGACATGAAATTAAATTTTCGCTGGTCTCCAAAATTAACTAGATAAATTATTCCATGAAAATTTAGTTTGCCGATTTTAGTAAAATTTTAACGCAGATGAGAAAATGAAAATGAATCCCAATTCTTTAGTTTTTCATTACAGTAAGGAATAAGAGGCGATATTTTAAGGTTTACGTTAAATGCGATAAACATGTAGATAAACAACTAAAATTAAGTAGGTAAACTAGGTAAATTGATGCTGAGGCCAATGTTTTGAATGATTTTCAAAACTATGAGGGCGTCGAGTAACAAATTAGGCCTTCGCTGGGTCTAGAACAGAAACTAAACCATTAAGGACGTATAATCTTTGAACCCAGTGGATAACTTTCAACAATAGAATTCTTGGATACCTTGAGAATCCGTGTAGACAATTTCGTTAATTGTTTCCAGAGATTTGAAGTTGATTTTGCCCACTACTCCTCCCCATTGGATAGTAAATAAATAAATAACATTCTGTAGGAAATAATAGACTGCCTCTCGGAATAATTGTTCTGTGAATGGGTTGAGTAAAGGTCGATTTATTGCTGGCTGCAGGCTCACAATATTATACTTTATCTGTACATGGTACATCTGAACTATGATCCATCGTCCAATTTTATATTGTGCGATTTATTTTGAAATTGAACACCTTGCAATATTTATTCAACATGAGCGAATTGTAATAATTGACGTAATGACTTGGCAAAAATATACGAGAAGTGCACCAAAAGCAATCATTTTTTGTGAATTACATTTTATCGTAATAACGATTTCTACGACTAGTTACGTGGTCACGTTTACAAGTCGAAACTAAATAAAATAACCCCTTGTTGTCGTATATATTTGCATATGCTCCCGATCTAACCGCCAAAGCTTTAACCAATGTGCCATTTGGTCGGTCAATCACAATTTACCAAACGATCTCGATCGTTGGATTTATAAAATTATTAGTGTTGGTCGAGGTTCCAACCCCGAACACTTACAATTGTGCGGAAATTATGAGTTTTTCATGAATCATCGCAATAAAAAGTTCTTTAGGGATGATCCATCGAAATCAACTAATGACAAACCCTGAACGAGTTATATAGAACCTAAAAATTGAATTTTATCTTATATCTTCCACTTTAGATACGGGTCTTTGAAAAAATATATATTTTTATTTTACTAGTTTATTCCAATTGGGTTTCTTATTTAATTTTGTAAAATGAAATTCCCAAATAAGCGACGAACCTGCACTTTTATTGAATTAATACAATTTTGTTTTTTCGCAATAAAAAATTACCCATATTGGTGACCTAATGCCAAAATGTGTTGACCAATGCTGACCTAACGATTACCGAACGAAATTTGATATGATTTTCTTGTAATAAAGTGCTATCCGGCCAATTTTTTTTTTGAATTTTTCATTATTTATTTACCGTTTAATCGTAAGTGACCATATGATAAAAACCAAACGAATCCAATCATCGTTTTTGTCAAAATCTTTAAATGGAGTACTAAAAAGACGAAGCCAATTTAGCTATAAATTACACACATTTTGAGCTTGAAAGCTCATTCGTAATGCGACGTGCAATCTATGAAAAATCCAATATATTTGTCCTTTCCTCTCGTGGTCGTGACGTTAAAATATATGTTGTTTTGTTTTAGGCTTAGCTTATATTTTATTTTATTTTTCGGCCTGGTAGTCCCATTTTTTATCCAATCATTCAAGCTCGGAAATGATAAAATGGCAACCAACATTTTTTGGGGCCAAAATAACAGTATTCAAAATATCCCGGGATGAGACAGCAGATGCGTTGGAATTTCAATTACATCTTGACCGTACTGAGGGAAAATTTGCATACAACCGTTACCAAAAGATTTAAGTAATTAAACAAACCCAATTTCAAGAAGGAGAGTTGTCAGTTTTTGAGTTAAAGTAACATGGTAAAAAATTGAAAATTCGGACCAAGATATAACACAATTCTCAATTATGTTGACACGTGATCCATGAGGTATTACTGGCAAAATTTGCCGAAAGACAATAGAATTGTCTTACCTCCAAATAATTTTTCTCTACTTTCATTCAGTAATTATCAATGAAGCTGATTTAATGTATCGACCTTGACAGTAATGTTTGGTAATGGGTTTTCTAAAATTTGAATAGTTAATTTGACTGATACACTGAAAGCAGTTGTTAAGCATGGTATTTGAAATGAATACAATTTATGAACGGTTTTTTCTAGGACATACGTTTTTCCACAATTTGCATGAGCTGTCAAACAAAATATATTGCTACCGATATTATGATCTAATAATTCACGCAAAACCAAGCTTATAGCATTGCGCTGTTCACCATTAGCACTTCTATACATCTCATCAAAAATGGGTTTTTTCTTTGGGAACGGGATTTGGAAGACCAAGTTATTGACAATAATCGAAAGAGATCTATGTATTATATGAAATGTTTGACCAATTCTGGATTAGCACAAATTCAGCCACTTTATTTTTCGGTTGTCAATGAACATACCTGACAAGAACATTGTATCTTAATTGCTTATTTTTAGATTTTAAAACATTTCATTACTATTGGTTATTTTGTTGTTCAACACAAATATTATTGAAGGGTATATCTCTGTATTTTGTTTGTATAGTATAGTATCTTTCAGGGGTTCGTTTGATTTTCCTCAATTTATGAATGAAAATTTATGAATATTATACATATTTCTATAATAAGCACACATTTTGTCAGCTTAGCCACCTTTGGAAAGTGCTAAATTTCGGGTTAAAGAAATCGAGTTTTATTTATTTCGCCTTTTCCCCGTTTTACGGCTCCTGTATTAGCACTAATTATTCCCCTATAGCACTAATTATAGCACAAATTGGGCTTAATCGGTATGCAAAGCTTCATTTTTAAATTCGAAATTTTCCTGTTGCAGTTTCCCATATCCTCTAAACAGAGTAAACTTTTTGCATCAAGGTGTTAAGAAACATTAATATCGAAGTACCATTCGATTACGTCAAACGAAATTGCACAATTACGTCAAACGAAATGCATGCTTCATAATGTTGGAGTAAGTGATCCCTGATTAGAGGCAACGCAAGAGAAGAATTAGAGAAGAAACTCGAACCCAAGAAGTCGAGAGTTACAAGCCTGTAGTCTAAGTCTAAATCTATCGAGTTGAATGACTGTCACTTTTTTCACAATAGAAGTTAATCCGTTCTCCTCTCTAGAAAGGCTCTGTTGATTTTTTTTATATATTTTTCGTGTTGCTATGAAAATTTACCAGACAATCTGAAACTTCATATCTTTTGGCTCTATTATACAGTCTTTTAGAAGCTTGCCTTTCATTTTATGCTTATGGCTAAGTAGTACGCACCTGACGTGAAATTAGGAAAGTTTTTCCATTATTAATTATTATCGATTTTCGTAAAATTTTGACACAGATAACTTCATATTGAATTATTATTTTTTTAAAACTACATGTCAAAATATTTTTTATGAGAATTTGTTTAACAAACAACAAATAAAAATAATTATTGCTGTAAATGTCAAAATTTTAGCTTACTTCTATCATACCTGCAGATAATAATGCAGGGAAAAATGTGTAGAATCTAACAGAGACATCTATATTCTAACACGGTAAATACCAATTTCACTAGCTAAAATAAAATTCAGAGGTGAAATTTTCATTTTCGTTTGTGTCATTTTTATATGTAAAATTACATTTCAGTTCAGCTGCGTACTAGTCATAAAGCACATAAATGCCTGTTTCGAGTCGTTTATTTAATCAAAGGTGGCGAAGACAAAAGGTGTGTTACTTTCGTAAAACTAAGCAAGTTTTACTTTAATATCACAAAGCAACAGTTTTTGGCTTTAGTTTTTCGATGCATTTTAATTTTCCTGTGTTGGTAATAAAACATTTATATGTCAAATCGATCGTGTGATAATTGATTATTATGTAGTTTGAAATATAAATATGTACAGTAAAAAAAAATTAAAAAAGAATAAAAAAAATAAAATATTACCGCCTTGCGGTGAACATTATAACTATAAAATAGTAAAATGGTTTTATTTTCTTAAAACTAAATTTTTTTTTGGTTTACATTAAAGCGTCTTCGGCTTCGGGAATCCAAATTTTTTAGCTTTTCATTACAGTAACGATTAAGAGGCGATATTTTACGATTTACTTTAAATGCGATAAACCTGTGGCCTGAGGGAAAGATGTAATTAATCACTTCCCATGGGCTTGCTGTTTATATTTGAGCTACCCTAAAATGTATGATGCGCATTTTAGTCACAGCAAACCACTAGAGGTAATTAAATAAACTGATGCTGATCACAATGTTTCGAATGATTTTGAAAACTTTGAGGACGACGGGTAACGATTAAGGCCGTCGCTGGATCTAATCCAGAAACTACACCATTAAGGACGTATAATCGTTGAACCTAGTGGATAACCGTTGACTTTTATATTTCATCACAACGCAGATCAATCTTGAAACTAGAATAACATTCGTTTATGAAAGCGTCGGCAATTATAGAAGAGGTCATCACGCTATACGTAGGATGTGCTAATTACTGGTTACATCCTCACAATATTATATTTTACTCAGTGTACCTCTGAACCATGATCCATCGTCCAATTTTATATTGTGCGATTTATTTTGAAATTAGAACACCTTGCAATATTTATTCAACATGAGCAAAATGCGAATTGTAATAATTGACGTAATGACTTGGCAAAAAATATACATGAAGTACACCAAAAGCAAAAATTTTTGTGAATAACATTTTCTCGGAATAACCATTTCTAAGACTAGTTACGTATTTGGTCACGTTTACAAGTAAACTAAATAAAATAACCCCTTGTTACCGTGTATATTTGCATACACTTAATTAAAAAATTTGAATCACGTCGATACCAAATGTTGACAATAATTTAGGTATTAGGTGAAAATCAAAATCAATAACCATGACCAATTGTATAATTGGCTTACTTTTTTTAATTTTCAAGGATTTTGATATTTGAGAAAACTCGATGTGTCAGCCGACTTTCGAATTTCTTTCAAATATCAAATTTGATCTTCAAATGTACGTTACGTCAATATTGAATATTGATTGCATCAATCTTGTAAGGTAGAAATGCTTTATGTGAAGTATGATTACAAACACACACACGACATACTTGTAGTCAGCATGTTGTATTTCTTCTTCAACGCGATTTTGCGATTTAATTCCTTTTTAACGTAAAATTTGCACACAAACTACATATAAATCGTATACCGACTTTCATATTGAGTAATATTTTGTGGTTATTTCTAAGAATATTTCTTGTTATATAAGACATAAATAAATAAAAATAAAGCTTTTTTTACAGCAACATAAGTATGTGAAATTAAATAGGATTTCTTTACGTATACATTTTCGGTTTTTGTTGCTGTTCAGTTTCATTATTGAAATTATAAAGTAAATGGATTGTTACCTACACCAGGCTGCATGTTTTGTCTTAATAATGAATCTTTTAATGATGATAGTTTGTACCTCAGGCAAGCTCCAATATGATTTGTACATATACATATTATGCAGTGAGACCCATTGAAAGCTTTCCACCCGAAATATTTTATTGACACAGTTCACTAAAATATTTGCGGTTGTCCGACTTTATAGAGCGTTTGAGCTGTAATCGAGCAATGGAGCTTTTCGAAAATATTCAATGTCTCTACGCCTCAAACGTTAATACTGCCGCCTACTCTCGACATTCCTGATATATTCCGGTTGACTTCTACCACTCGAGCACATTACCGGTAAGATTCGCCAACATTTCTAATATATTTAGTGCAATTCGCAGTTTAAATGTTACTATTAACACGAGAAGTGTTGAACTAACGATTTCATCGATACTACTAATTTTATGAAGCAGAAATGTTAACCTTTTACTTAAACTTGACGAGAAATCACCGGAAATTGGGTCTACACTTTGCGAGCTAAGTTTAAACACTTGAATTAATTTTGTTGTTAAATTTGCCAACAGTAAAGTACTACTTTTAAGATATAAATTTGTTCCAATTAACTGAAATGTTTGCATACCGATCACGTGACGTCATAAATCAATTCTTATGCCATACATTATAATCTTTTGAACTTGTGTGTAGGAATTATAATATATATGCGAATTTGTAAGGTTGCTTTACGATTTTTTGAATTTGCCTTGTTCCATTTATGCCAATCGATATTTTGATTTAATCGTGGAGACTACATCGAAATTTAAATATAAAAATAACAAGAATTATGTAAACATTCTTACTAAAGGTATTTAAAATGCTTTTGGGTCATACACAATACGAAATTTATAAATTATTTTTATTCGAGCAAATAATTAACAGACAATTGCTCTTCCGTTTCCTGATTAAGAAGAAATAGGCCACCCAACGAAGCAACCTTACCATTAACATTTCTCAATTCGATGTTAAGTTTTAACAACTAGATCTTACCTCGCTAAATATTACCTGTGATTAGTAAGGCGACTTAAAAAAAGACTAAATATTTTATAATTCACAAGAAATTCTCTCGTCAAAATTCAAATACAATAACGATTTCGGATCATCCTTCCTCTCTTTCATATTGCATTGCTTACTTCTCCCAGGGGATACCCGCCAAAATATTTGTGTCTTATGTTATATCAGTATGGGTATATTTTAAATTTTCTTACACTCAGTCCGTTAGTTTTTAAAAATTAAATAAACTTTTAAAATATTTACAAAAATTTGAAAGCCCCAATGGAACCTGACACTTCCGGTTCATCGATCTCCCAGGCCACCAAATTTGTTCCAAATGTAATAGCTCCATTGTGTTAGTATCCCAGTTTTGGAAAAATTATTTTTCTTCTTTTGAATATGTTTGACGGTCAATGACGGACAGTTAAAATTATTTGATTGAGTCTAGTTTCCTTATTATTGCGAAATCAAAATTATACTGTACAGTTACCATCCAAATAAAAACTATAATTTTTTTATATTTTCTCGACGCAGAATCGTCTAGTAATCAATGATTAAAAATACATTGGGCGCTTTCAGGGCACTCAACAGTTGGCAACATGTTGAGTAAAATCACGGCCAACGTTATAGAAATTTTGAACTTTATGAAATTTTCAAGTCAACTTGGCGATGATTTCACTAATCATGATGCCAACAGTTGGCGAACCTGAAAGCGCCCATTTTATTTAACGTTAATTATTTTAAAAGTCGTACCATATTTTATAACAAAGCTTTAACCCTAGAAAGGTATCGCTATTTTTTTACCTAATCTGGTAACGCTGGCCGAAAAAACACCCCAATTTTCAAGGGCCCGTATCTCAGGCCCAGTATGACTTTGAGGATTCCAAGGGGGCTCATTTTTTCGTCTTTTAATATAGAATTGCGTGAATTAAGTAGTTTTGGTTAAACGTCCGAATGGTCCTAGAAAATTGACCAAGAACGGTAAAAAACATGGAAAACTAACAAAAATGGCATATTTTTCTAAAATCACGATGTTTTTATTTATGGTATTTATTTATTTTGAAAAATCAAAGTGCGCAAATAGCAAGAATTTGAAAAATCGATTTTTGCCGCACAGGTCGTTATAATCATTAAGAATTTCGTTCAAATTGGTAAAAATGTCTTTATTTGGAATGATAAACTAAAATTATTGAAAAAGAATATTAAATTTATCATTAAACATTTTTTTATCTTGATTTTTATCTCTCATTCTTGCTCACAGATGTGGCAGATTTTTGAACTCTTTCCTAGTCCGGATATGAGGAATTGTGAGATCTTTGACTAAACTTTGCAAAAAATCTCTCCTGTTGACTGATGGAATTGCAGCATTGAAATTGTATATAATCGAGGCGTTGATCCCCGATTGATCCAGCATCCCCATGAAAATTCGCACTGGCCATCTGTTAGTTTTTCTTGCTATTGAATATTCGTGACACATCTGGTTAAATGTGTCAGTGCCACCTTTTGTCTTGTTGTAAAAATTGACTATCTTTGGTTTATTTATAGTCTCACATATTTCTTGCAATCGACGAAACGTTGATAAAACAAGGATCACTTTATTCTTCTTAGGAGTGTAGAAAATCAGAGTTTTCGTTCGGTCAAAAGCGAATTTTTAACTTCCTTGAAAGACAAAGGTATTTGCGGTTTATTTTTTTTTTTTGGTTTTTACCATTGTGAAGTTCTTTTCCAACATTGTATCGAAAATGTCTGTTGAGAAAAACCAGTTGTCGCAGGTTATATTTCTGGAACTTCCATAAATTGGCCACTCAACTTTCTAACATAATAGGATGGCACTTTTTCTGTTTTGTGCTCCAAAACCACTTTACCGACATATGGAATTGCGTTGACTAAATAGAATATTTGAGAGTCATTCAAATTGACACATTTTAGACCATATTTATCTGGTTTTTGACCGTTATAAACCTTAAAAGGGCAGTGCCCACGAAAAGATAACACTTGTTCGTCAATGGTACAGTGCTTTCCGGGGCTGTATAGAGTCCTGCATTTTTCAATGAATTAGTTCCAAATTTGTCTTATGGAGGCGAATTTATCTTCAACACGACGGATTGCTCGAGTGTTCTTATCATCAAATCTCAGGGATTGTAGAAGGGCTTGAAATCATTTTAGGGACATGTCGGCACGGTATCTTATGCAACCGACTTTTAGATCCCATAGATCGTGAATATTGGTCATATTTGTTTTTTGAAGACCAGAAAAATACAATAAACCAACGAAAGCCTTCAATTCAATTACGTCGACATGTTTATTTGTATTATCCAACTGCCTGTTTATTTCTCGATCCTCGGTATAACGGTCGATTTCTTCATTAGTATGCCGGATAATTTTCGACAGCATGGCTTCGTCAAAATATAAACTTCAACTTTCATAAGGAGATTTGACCTCTTTTGCAGGTCCAAGTGGAGTGGCAAGATTTGTGACTATGTGGCCTCTATTTGACAGTCTTTCACGTGGAGTTGTGTACCACTTATGCCCATCTTTACCCACAACAATACTCTTTCGTCATCTACGATTACTACCACTGCTGCCTCTTCCCCCATCTCTTCCCCTACTTTCTCTCCTCTCTGTATTACGCAGTTTCTTGAATGCTGGAACTGTACCCGAGCCATCATCATCTGACTCCTCCGACTAAAAATTACAATAAATATCTAAGAAATACATTTTCTCGCACCGAAATTTACCGAAAAATATGATTTACATACCTGAATTTCATTCTCGGGCTCAACTTGTTCGTTGTTTGATTATGCACTTTGCTCCTATCACTTAGATTTTCCACACGTTCAATGTGATCTTCCTCCTGATTAATCAACTGAACTACAGCCTTCAAAGGTCTTAAATTGTACCGCCTAGCCGTTTTTCGAATCTTGAAACAGTGAAAACTAAAGTGAGGTTATGGTACACACACGCGAGTATATATATGTAAATATATATAGTTGGTCACTATACATTCGTGTGAAAAAACACCCCAGACGCACATCAAATGTTTACTGCTCCAGCTTCCACGTGCTACTGATGCTGCGAGTGTGCTCTCTCTACTCTCTGATGATGAAACTGAATTACGGTCTCGGGTCGTAAACGTAAGTCGTTTGTGTTTGCCGCGAGATTTAAACTAGTCTGGGGTGTTTTCACCCCGCGTTTCCTTTAGCGTTAATGCTACGAAGTGACTTCTGGTTTAAATAAATTGGCTTCTAGGTGTCCTAAAAGCTCAATAGTGAGTCGATGGATATATGAAGATCTTTAAAAATCCAAATATAAATCACCATGCTGATATAAAATGCACCATGGTTATTTATTATAACAAATTAAATTGTCCAAAGCACATACCCCGCACAAATTTTTTGATTCTTATTTTTTTTTGATAACGGTTTTTTATTACGAAGAAAATAAAATTGCCCAAAGCATGTACCAGGCCTCCGTACCTAGTTTGTTGATATAAATTTTTTATCGTTGTCCAACAGGCATTAATGCAAATTTCCCGTGTCAAATCCGGTTCATATTGCTGGATTGGGAATACCGTTACAGAATTTAACGATTACATCAACAATTTTTTGTAATTTACACCACTTCCGGAATATTCTCGAAATACTGGAAAAATTCCCGAATATACTTGAATCATACCACCTATTTCACTTTAACACCATTTATAATATTATTCCGCTAATCATTTTCGCTTTTATTCTATCGCGTACCACGACTTAACAAAGACTCATTTGCTTGACCAATTTAGGCGGAATTAATATCTCCGGAATCTAAGCCACCCAAATCAATAAGCGGGATCGTAACATCACCCTACTCTATGCTAGTTCGTTCCGAGAAGGATCCAAAGCACTATCTCTACAGCCCATACAACGCCAACAAATTAAACCCCGCTTCTTGACGCCATCCAACCTAGCGGTCACAACTGGGGAACCATCTCCAATCCCCACTCGCATCGACCGGTATCTCCTCCACACTACTTTCCAATGCCCTAGCCAACGGACTCCCATCTGATTCTTAGTGTACGACTCCATCAGTTCCGATTTGTTGTGGCCAGAACAGCTGAGCATCCAAAGTCGTAAACAGTTTGCCTTCCGTTTTTTGACCTGCGGCAAGGTCTCGGTTGAATTTTTATATATTCGAACTGGCTCAATTAATTCTCAGTTTCTGCTGTCTCCTCGTCAACACTCTATTCCACAAAGCCAAATAGCTCCTCTTGACCAATGACAACCAAACCATGATCTTCATCAACCGGTTCCCACAGCCATTTCCAATATCTGTTCTCCACCACCGGCTCGACCTTCTGCTTCGAATCCCATCATCATTTCGTTTGCTAAATATTATGTCTTCCGTTTGATCCAGTTTCTTTCCTCTTTTTTCATTGACTTTTTTGGTTTCTTTAATTTCTTGTTTCATTTCCTGCGTCAATTCTTGTTTCATGTGTTGATTTTGTTGAGATATAAGAACCAATAATTGTGAAAGTTCCAGTTAGCCAGGAAACTGTGTTCATCACCACATGTTTGTCATCTAGTTTTTCCTCTATTAACCCTGGGAACTCATAATTATCCGGGTCAAACCCTTGCTTCTCCGTAACCTTACGTAGTCACAATATTAAATCATTGTTGTCACCACCCGTCGGTAAATAACGCCGATTCAATTGGAATTTTAACTCCGCAACCGTCATCCATTTTACACATCTTATATACTGTTAAAATTAGCTGACTCGTTCCAGCCGAAAAATGTCGGTAATGCAGAATCGGCTGTAACAACTAAAACATATCAGATGAAAAATGTCGACACTGTAGATTCGGCTGTAATACTAAAAGGTCGATGTTGCAGATTCAAAAACAACTTGTGTTGCTCGCCTGTAAACGTCGGTAAGGTAGATTCGTAATTTTGGTGTTAAACAGGTACATATTACGTTTTAAATCAAAAATGTTTATTTCGGTTCATCAACGTATATTATTCAAAATTAAATATTATTATTAAATGCATTAAAACTATAATTAAAAAAACTATTTTAATAAGGAAAAAACTCAATGGTATAAATCAAGCAAAACTTCAAAAATTTCAGGTCAATTTCCATGTGAAGAGTCCGAAAATTTCTTAAATAAATCGCACACACAAAATTGAAATGAAAATAGATTCAAATGAAAGGTTTAAGAAAAATTATTTTCTGACATAAAATTGGTATCTGCATTATCAACATTATTCGACTGTCATTATTCTTTTTCATATTTAATCTGCATTGTCGGCATTTTTCGGTCTGTGCATTTTTTAACCCTTTTATATGTTTTATTCAACCAAATTTTTGCGGACTCCCCACAAGAAAATTGACTTGATATTTTATTCAGGCGTGAGCATTAGTAAGACTTTTCATTTGAATCTATTTTCAGCTATGACACTTTAAACGGTCAATTTTGAGAAATTTTCAAATTTTGTGTGTGCGATATATTCAATCGAGTTATCCCGGGCTCCGAACATAGAAATTGACCTCACGTTTTTAAATGATAATTATTAGATGCCACTTCATTATAATATTCTCCAAACATGTAACTCTAGATGTATCTCACAGCTTACTTCCCTAAACATCTAATACAGCGCTTATAGAGAAATTTCGTTTGGTATATTAATTTTAATTGTTTCCAAGAAAATTTCTTATTTTCTACATTATCGACATTTATCGGCTGGGCTGTTACCCACAAAAATCGGCTGTCATTTTCTTTTGATTAGTTTTAATCTACATTATCTTATTAATAGTGGGCTAACTTTAATAGGGTTGTAAGCGGATCTAGTTTCAACTAGCGGTATAACTTGAATGTAATGGTCTGGACTTTGGTGAGATCACAGACCGGCAGCCATACAGGCCACCACGACAACTTGTTTTTCGTACTTGGATGATACACCGTTTTTTTTAAAAGTGTGAATCATGTTCTTCATAGAAACACAGTAATACCATTTATTACAATATAATATGGATTCAGCTTGTAAATTATTTATCCAAAACTTTTGAATACGAAACAAATTTAATCTCGTACGATATTTAAAAATGTAACGGTCGGCTTGCGTTGCAAATCCAAAGCAATCACGATCAATTTACTAATCGTACATTACAATTCAAATAAACAATTCAACAAAATACGAATACAGTAAATTAGCATTAGACTGTCTAAATCTAAATCTAAAATGCTAAAACCTAAACAGAAATACATAAGAAACCGTTTTGTTTCAATTTTATATAATTTTTAAGAGATAAAAATTATTATTTTCCGTTTCTCGACTAAATCAACTGTGGAAGAACAAAAAAAAATATAAATTACGAATCATGCCGCGCATCACCGCAAGTCCACGCCAATTTTTTATTATTTGTATTTATTGTTTATATTTTTTGTAAATTGTGTATATAAGAAATTAACTATTAGCATGCGATCTTACGATATTTTATTGAAGTTGATCAATGATCATATATACTCGTATGTATACGTTGCATATGATGTACGTACGGGAGATGATTATCAGATTTTTTTAATTTTTGTTTTTTTTCCAAAACCACCTTACATGATCTTCGTCACATGTTATGCATTTTATATAAATGTGATCGCTGCGATTGCCACATAATTGCTATATGTGATCGTATGTACCTCCTATAATTTCTTTTATCCGCGAGATTGATATCCAATTTCAATCTTAGCGACGTTTGCGTGTCCAAATATAATCTTAACATTTACAAAAAATATTTTTGTAATAAAAACAATTACATAATAAAAGGACAATCATCATCTTTTGAATCCAATTAAAATTGGAGTACACGACTTACATAATTCAACGTATAGTTCGTTTCTCTAATCGGTCGAAAACGGCCATCGCAAATAGACCACGGAAGCACGGAAAAAAATTATTTCAAGGTGATAAAATAATTTTTTAAGTTGATTGACTCAGCACAAAAATCAAATAATTATAATTGAATCTAATAGTTCTATTTGGGTTGTGTATGTACCAGTGCTGTTTAAGAGGTCTTCCGCGAGCAAAATTCGGAAATAACGTTACAGCACAAAAATTCTTATTGTGCTTTCTCAAGTTCCGCGGCTTTGTAGTTGAACAGCGCTTGCTTCTGTGTAATATTTGCATTCTGCGCAAATTTGAAGAATATCTTCTTGAAGTTTTGCAATTATAACTTGATGAACAAAATCTAAATTACGGTTTCTACACAGAACTAATAACTAGTTTTTTCATTATTGTATATTCTTACATTGCAACATTAGAGGTTAATAGTTTTTTGTGAATTGAGTTGTTTGATTTAATGAGTTGGGAATTTTAATGCAATTTGTATTTTGTATCACCTCGAGTTTTGAGCCAGGTATTGATTTGTTAATCAGCTGTCGGTTAGGTCACTTAGGGTCAATACACCAGTAAAATTATATTTATGTCTGCATTCTGCTAGATTAACCTCGTAAAACACGATTAGCAGCATCTTGAACTTGTACTCTCGGTTTGGATCGAAATTATTTTTGGTACTCTAAGACAAATCATCCCAGAAAGTTATGTAATGAAATGAGATATCAATGATAAAAAGCTGTAGATAGCACGTTACCTAAGATTGACACAATAGATTCGTATTTTTAATGGATCAATTGTCTGAAACCTAACGAATACTGAAAGATCTCATTTAATATCGATAAGACGAGATCCCACTACCTATGAAAAAATGTTGACACCAACCGTATGGTATGCTGTATAAGATGGTGAAAATTTGACAGAGGAAAATAATGGATTACACTTCTAGCCGCAAGTGGCAGCACTATTACTAAAGAGAATTTATTTTATTATGTAATTACCAGCGGAATTTTTTTATTCATTTTGTTTTCTTTTTTCACTAAATAAAAGATCTCAGCGGAATAAAATATTAAAATAACCCTTAAAATGGCAAATTGGTTGATCTCTGAAGTAAAGGAACTCGGTAAATTAAATTTTGAAATTTAACAATATTCCGACTTTCCGCTATTTATTAACGAATTATGATGAAATTTGGATACTAGTATTGATCAGAGATTTTAAAGTAAGTTTTGGACAAAATTATAGGATCTGTTCGTGCTGAACTAAACTAGTCAATAGTCATTTCATAACCAGTCCTTATGCAAAATGGTATCTGTACATTTTACACGGTATAAATAAATTTAAAACTGGAGTTTTGCATCCTCTACCATTGCTCGTTTTTATTTGTAGAGAACCAGCATAGTCAACGCCAGTATGAGTAAACGGCCTTGGCGGATCCACTTTTGGAGATTGTATATTCCTCCCCCCCCCCCTGCATACGAATGATAAACGAGTCTGAGAAATGACTTGATAATTTTTCTTCGACTAGTCAGTTCCCAGACCCCTAAATTTTATAGTATTCAATCGGCTGTCGGTTTGCAGAAAATGGCTTTTATAAGTATAAAAATCGTAATTGGTATATAAAAACTCAGTCATCGTGAAAACTAATGTATCTAGCAAAATCTGAAAATTTGATGTTTCCATACTTGAAAACTATTTGAAAATAACTTTAAATTTTAACTAAGCTATATATTAAACCGGATTGTTAAGCCCCTTCCTATATATAGTTTACTATCTTTTAAATAATAATTTAAGAAAATTTCGTTGACTAAACTTGTTAAAATAAAAACATTTTGACAACATTGAACACAAAATTTTTGACTACAATTTAACTGTTGATTTGATATTGAAGCTCGTGGAGTGTTAAGCACAAAAGCTGAAAATTAAACTGTCTGTAAAGTTAAAGTAAAACCTACAGCAATTTTAGCAACAGCTGTTATTTCTATATTAAAGATATAATTATATTAAAGATATAATTACAGGCTGATACTCGTATATGGGCGAGTCCATAGTTGGAGCCAGCTAGGGGTGCAGCAATATAAGTCACTGATTCTAAAATGTGTTTAATTGTTTGTATAGGCATTAGTAATCTTCCTAATTACATAATGTTCTTCCAAGATTCAGTTTCATTGAATAATGTGTATACCATTTGCGTTTCGCTTCCGCTAACCACTTGTCATAAAATTTAAATTTGTTGAATCATTAGATCATAGACAAATTTTACCCAACCAAAACCATGGAAACGATTAAAAAATAGGAACTTTTTAATTTTACAACGACAATGAAAAGTTTCTGTAACAAGTAACCATGGATACCAAAAATGTCTCGTGTTATAAAGTTTATAATAGGTTGAAATTCGTTTGAAGAACCAGACTCGAAAATTTTGTGAGAATAAGATCTGACTTTTATAACTGTTATATAAATTTGTTAAGTACAAATTCTGCTTTTACACGGTAGATACGTTCCAGACAAACCCGTGTAAAAAACCGTGTAAAAAAGACATGAAGTGCATAAAAAAAGAGGATTAGTTCCATATCATTCAACCCTGTAAAAAATAGTTAAAATAAACTGATTCATACAAAAAACTATTATAAGAGTCTTTATAAAAGTAAAATTAATTTTTATGTGCATTAATGCACAGTTTATTTCATCAAAAACAAAAATAATTCAAATCTTAAAGTAAAAGTAACAGAAATATAAAATTATAGCAGTTCGAACTGAAAACTCGTACAAGAAAATAATATAAATTATAAACGAAAGGTACATAATTCAATTCTTAAAGTAAATTAAACCAAAAAGCATCAAAAATTTATAAACAAAAAATTAAAAACAGTCAAAGTGATAGAAATAACATAGATCTATTCTGATCTAAGACTGTCATTATCACGCTACAATTGTGAGGTTCACTCTGTGGTATGTTCAACAAGAATAGGATTTTTTCTTTCCGACTGCGGATAGCACTGCATTTGATAGCAAAATCGGTTATTAGCCGTTGTGATTCAGTTTTGGATAGCTCTGTGTATAAATCATGGTAACGAACCATACAAGACTTCAGAGCACGTTGAAACTGTGCAGCCCTTTCGCCAATAGGATCGTTTGTGACGAAATGATTTTCTAAATTATTAGCAAGTTGAAGATCTTCTAGAATTAAACTTGTAGTTGGTCGAACCGGTTCATCACTAACACTGCTTTCTGTAGAATCAACAGTCTAATGCCTCTGTTACACCAAAAAAATTTTACTATCAGTAAAAAATACTGAAAAACCAGAAAAAGAAACATTATATAAAATTGCATTAGAGTGAGCAAGACAAATTTTTCATTATTTTGTTGTTATAGCAAAATTTTATAGTTAAATTTTGACAGCTACAAAAAACATAACCAAACAAATTAATTTTTTATTCATTTATTGTGTTTGCCGCTGTATGACTGTGTTACAATTCAATTACATATTTTTGATAATTTCTATTGTATTGTGACAAAAAGTGATTTGACGATTTAATATTTGTTTAAATTAAAAATACAATTTGTGGTGGGGTTATATAAATGAATAAATTTAAGTGCGATATTATGAATATAATTTCCATGAATAAGTATTTCCACTTAATTAAATGATTTTTTTGTAATTCTTATAAATCCAATTTTATTTCACATACAAAATGACAGAAATGAACGTTACTACTATAAAATAACTATAAAAAGAATGAGTATATGTGTGAGAAAATATTTCCTGTCGCTACACAACATTTCTTTAGGTGCATTGTAATGTTGCCATAAAAAGTACTCTCGATACATATTTTTTAAAATTTTTATGGCAACATCACAAACACATACACAAATGTTTTGTCAGTAATGCCTCTATTACACCAAGAAAAATGTACTGTCAGTAAAAAATACTGAAAAACCAAAAAAAGAAAACATGATATAAAATTGCATTGGAGTGAAGAAGACAAATGTTTTTTTGTTGTTGTTATATCAAGATTTTATAGCTAAATTTTGACAGATACAAAACAAAAAACGTAACCAAACAAATTTATTTTTTGATGTGGCTTGTTGTGTATGTTGACAATTTTAAAATTAGTGGTTTATTCTTATGTTTCTTATTTTATTACACAAAAGTTTATTCGTGATTTTAAAAAATGTACTATATACCCAAAACAGTTAATTAAAAGAAATTTTATTTTAATTAAAACAAACTAAATTGTTAATTATGTTTAATTTTTTAATCGATTTAAAATTGTTTTCCACTGTGAAAAATAATTGCTCACTTTGAAAAATAATATAATCAAAAATGACAGAAAAGAGCGTTATACCATAATTAACTATAAAAAATTTGATGATACATGTGTGAGAAACATATTTTCCATCGCTACACAATATTTCTTCATATGTATTGGAATGTTGCCATAAAAAGTACTCTCGATACATATTTTTTAAAATTTTTATGGCAACATCACAAACACATACACAAATGTTTTGTCAGTAAATTTCACTGATTTTGTTTTTTGTTTCATTCTAGTATAAAGAATATCTATATTTTTATCTCGTTTCGTTTTTACTGACAGTAAAACTTTCTTGGTGTAATAGAGGCATAAGGCAACTTATATTATTTCGCCTTCACTTAGAACTTTCTCACTAGCAGTATCATCAAATGCTAAGTCATCAAAGCCCCCTTCACCAACTGCGTGTGCCAAAGCAAAGCCAATCTAAATAAACCAAGCCTGCCTATTAAATCGCACTTTCAAATACGGGAAATAAAACATACACAAAAAACTAACTTTTCATACGTTTTGTATGGGAGATAGCATTACGTTTGATAAATAAAACATGTATTAAAAATATTGTATAATTGATAAATCAAAGACATATATACAATAGGTTTTATCTCATTCGAACCACGCAATCAGTAGGTTGTAGGTTTCCACTATTCTGGTTTTCCCTGATAATTGGGAATTGGGAAAAATATTTTCATAGCATTTTAGTCTAAATTATATTTTTCTGGCCTACTGTGGGAATTAGTTTGGTGTAAATACTTTCGAAGCAAAGTTGATTGGGAAACTTTTGTTCCACAAAATTTTTATAGGGAAAAATAATTCCCAATATATCTTTGTTTCAAAAATATTTACACCCAACTAATTCCAACAGTAGGCCAGAAAAAAATGATTTAGACAAAAATGCTATTAAATTATTTTTCCCAATTCCCTATTCCCAGGGAAAACCAGAATAGTGACACTGGGTAGTTTTGTTCATCGACTTCGATATGATCATGCAGGGATCACCGCCTCGTATCAATGTAACCCAGATTCCAAAACGTATTGAATTTTGCTCCCGGTTTTGGTATCTGTTGTAATAATTTGCTTTTACAATATTGGATTTGCCATTTCCTTTTGTTTAGTTAATGCAATGTTAGAGTTTGAACTTACTCGCAGGCAGAGATTAAATCTCTCCCATTACTGAACCGAAAACCGATATTTTTAATAAATTTAAAACGGAAACGGTAACGATTATAATTAGAGATAGAACGTTAACTTTAAACGGAATGCAATTTTCAACTGCTTCAATTCATCGTTCTATTTCGTTTTGGTTCCCTCTTTAAATTTCTGTTGTAACACTTAAAAACGTTGAGTCTAAAATTTAAGCTCCTACTCGAAAATCGCCTAAAAATTATGTTTTTTAATATATTTAAAATGAAAATGTAATATCATTTCAGAATTGGTGGAAATTGATAACTGGCTTACCAGATCGTGGTTATATTTTAAAGGTCAGAATTATATTATTGTACAAAAAAACAATAAAATTACTATGATTTTTACCACATTATCACAATAGTTGGTTGCTCATTCGTGTATATTATACACACATTCGTTCGCACTAATTAATTGTCAGAATCGAAATACTGGGTACGCAACGTGTCGTATATAACACCGCATAATTACAAAAAAAGTTTATTCGATGCTAAGTGGAATGAAAGCACGAAGATAAATAAAAAATGGCACGCAGATAGATAAAAAATCATTTGAAATCGTTTTAAAAAGCACTGCAGTGAATGATACTTGGGGAGGAATAATAAATGACCATTGGCAGTAATTCGAAAATAAAAAAATGACCAATGATAGACCAAACGATTGCTATACAGCTTTTGGATTTGACGCGTATTTTACACACGAAAACGGCACGAATTTTCCTAAAGAGAACCGAAGATAATCAATGTTTGGCACTTTTGAAAAATGGCTTACAATATTATAAGATACTTCTCGGCATATTATGTCTTTTTGATGGCCGCTATGGTATTCGAGCGATGTTACAGAATCAAGTACATACTGTTAATTCACAAGTCAATTATGTCACTTTCAAAATAAACGGCTCATATAAAAATAAAGGAAACAATGTTCTTAATTGTTTAATCACGTATTTAATACGATTCTAAAATATTGCTACTCGCGTGCTTTCAAACCACATTTAAGTGGTGAGTGACCGATTGTCGTTACTCGTTGTTTTTGTTTCCACTGCAATCGTGTTTTTAGAAAGAGAATGGAAAGAGACACATATTGTGATTTGAAGCCATGTCGTAATACAACAACAACATCTATAAAAGCTTATTATTTATTCATTTTCCAAGTCGATTTTCACACAGTTTTAACGGGTTTATTGAATCCTAGTTTGAAGTAGTTAAATTTCAAACTTTTCTCTATTTTTCTGTAGAAAAACATTTAAAAAGCTCATGGTTCAAACAGAAATAAACTAACAAACAAAATTGGTCATTTTTCATTATTTTCAATGGGAAATATAAATTTGTTTACCCAATATTTTAAGTTTAGTGGAAAAAAGCTCGAACAGGGAGGCTCTGTTAATCTAGATGGCTCTGCTTTTAATCAAGAGAGGGCAGTAAAGAACCTTACTTCTGATCGGTTATGTCATTGATTAGGCATAAGGAAATAGAATTTACCACTGCCTCTAATTGGTTTAGAACAATTGTTAATTCTTCAAAGGTCATAATCCACTAAAATAAGACAATGCTGGTGGTTGAAACTGCCATGTTATTCGGCCCAAAGCTAGTTGTTCCGACACAATTTTATAAGAAACCGTTTCCGCATATTGTTGCTTTATTTTTGTTGGCTCCAATGAAGTTCGACTCATTGTCACTATACATGTCACTGTACAATACTCGTCTTCAGTGAAAGTGCGACTGCACTTTTGGGGATGGTATATTTCCATGACCTGGTTATATACTCTTGATTTGAAACATTGGAATCCTCCAGCGCCGTTTTTGTATTTGCGTAGTTGATTATTGCTCTTCTGAACCGATGGCCGCCTACTCACACAATTCCGTGTTGATCCATAAAGAGATTTAATTGTAGTAACTTGCTCCTTTTGTCTACTGACTTTTTCTTCTGTAATGGCGTTATTTCTGCTTTGAAACCACTGTGTTCCCCAGCCGCCTGTTCCTCAGATTCTTTGCATATCCCTGTCGAATGATAATTTTTGTTGTCTTTCAACCGTTCCGGTGCTGTCCGCCAGATAAGGTGTTTCATGAGTTCCTTTGTTGTTAACACCTGAATCGTGGGGATTGTCATTTAATTTATTGTTGTGCCATTGAGTGGTTTAGCCATGCTTTGTATTTTTAACACTCTTTGGCAATGTAAGATTTTAATTTCTGAATATCACCTGGCATCCGTGAAAGTACTATTCATTTATGCAATGTTTACAACCGATTTGCGTTTGCCCCAAACTGGCTAATATTAAGCCACTTCAAGGAAACGGTCTGTATTGTTTTTGCGTATGCGGACAAATAGTTCATTGAATTATTAACAGTGCAACTTAAAGGAAATGAAGGCAGACAATTTGCGAGAGTTTCGTTTTGCTAAGCAGTTATCAGAAATGATCATGAGAAATTCGATTTTTTACGCCAATCTTCTTTAATTTTTAATTCGGACAATTTAAAGTATTTTGAGATTATCTCTATTCAAAAGGGGTTGGGAACCTGCCGTAGGAAATCATCCGAAAAAAACCACCCAATACCACGATATTAATTTACATTTTTCCATATACTTCGTGTAGTATATCATTTGAAAGGGCAGTTGAATCAGACAACAATTTCGGCACAACTTTAGGTAATAAATCAACCTTTTAGGCAGTGGTACCAAATTTTTCGTTTATTATAGAATATATACTGGGCGTATATCGTTAAAAAAGTACGCTGAAACACCTTAGTACTCAAAACTATTGTTGTGGTGCTGGAAGTAGTACAGTTAGCTCATTCCAATAAAACTATGTGACGTATAAACCATTCATGGTTGAAAGGTCTTTGAGAAGCAACAGTTTTATTATCAGCATTTTAGTTAACAAATTTACCGCTTTGGTGCTGGTCACAAATTAATCCTTTGTTATATATAATAAAGCAATAAAGATTTAGAATTTTTCTGAGTCATTTTGTGAAGCGTCTTTGAATGGAAATCTTCGATTTTCGTTTCATGTGAATTTTCCGGGCTGATGCTCAATTTTTCGATTCATTTTGTATCATGAAAGACTGTTGAAACTGGTCTAAACAAAATCAGTAATAATCGTATATTAAGAACATGTTTTCCTGATTCGTTTTGAGACCAATTTTCTTACTGGAAATTTTCAATGTTTCCCAATTTCTAGAGATTTTTTCGGGTTTGTCAATTTCACCTTGTTGAGAAAGTAGTTTTAGACCAGCGTGTAGTCTTCCAGACCAAAGTTGTGCTGCTGTCATATGACGAAGGTGATATATGTCATTTCTTAGACATATGTTACTCACTGATTCGATTCTAAAAATAACTGTATTAAACTGATTTTAACCAAAATATTTTGTTATCTTTTTTATTTCCAGGTACGTTAACAACAGTTGACACCAAATAAAATTAACCCGTCGGAATTGCTACTAAACTGTGTGCGCTTAAATGGACTAACGAGCTAATAGTGACGAACGTGCGGCTTGAGTGCTCCACCAGCCCCAATATAAGGTATGCAAAACAAAACATTTATTTGGCACCAAATCTTTTCACGATGAACTCTAGTATTTTGTTAAGCATTTTTTTTTATTACAAAAGTCGTTGTTTTGTCAATGATAATATTGATAAGGAGACAAAAAATTGTTTAAAAGTGTATTACACTTACAACACGGTACACATTCGGAATAAACATATATACTCGCGAATTATAAACGATATATTTTAACAGCTGAATAAATTTTGACTGTTACGATCCGACTTCAATACTTCGGTCTACATATGTACAAGTTCCGCGGCAGATGTAATTGCGTGGTGCACTTCCGGTGCCTAACATATACATCTAAAATGTTAACTGGTTTTTTTGGGGTTAGGTTGTCATGTTATATAAAATTTGTTTGATTATTGGCGATAGGAATCACTAATTACCAACCGACCGACTCTTGTACGTTATCACAAAATAAACAGAATGAAACATTTTGTGTTATTATTTAGATAAGTTCTAATTATATAAGATTGATAAGAGGTGCACACTAGTGTATATATGCGTTTTGTCAACATAAAAAAAAATCAATAAGCGGGGGTCTTGTAAGTTCAGTGATTCAAAGTGTGAACTCATTTTTTATTAATTTAATTAATTTTTTTTATTCAATCTATTCCAGAAAAATTAAATGCTAATTATTTATAAGCTAATTAAATACCTTTTGAAAAAAATGCGATTGCCGTATATAGAGTAAGTTATAGATGAACTCACCTAAACTCTGGTTGAAAACCCCCTTTTATTCATGCTAACGTGTTTTTGGCTAACTAACCTAAAATGTCAATAACAATTAATAATAATTCCAGTAATATTATAAGCATATATGTGTTTTATTGAACTATGACGAACAGCAACAAAACCTTAACAATTTTGAACAAATAAGAAAAAAAACAAAATGTAACATTTGTCCTACAAACAAACCCAGTCTTAATTCATAATATCCTCGCTCAGTAATTTATTTTGGTTTATTGAATTACTTTTGCCGAAAATCAAAATTTTACTAATTGCGTCACTGGCCTCTTGAATGCAGCTTTTACTTTCTTTACGTAGTAAAATAAAGTAGAGTAATCGTGAAAAATATTGACCTAGAAATTTTTGCGGATTTTGCTATATAAACGAAGTTCAAAAACTGATCGAGGTGAAACTTTATACTTTAGCTTTTTCAATGATTTTTGGCTGCAATCGGCCCACCGGAAGTGACAGATTCCATGGGAGTTTTTTCGTTTTCCCACAAGAAGTGATTGCTTCAATAGAAGCTGTTTTATTTTTTGCATGTATTTTGCATCAATACCGGTCCAAATCAATTATCCGGAAGCGGAAACAACAATTTAAGCGGAAAAAACATTTTTTGTCAAAAACTTTTTCAGTAAACATTTGGTCCCTTTACATCCCTCACGGATTGATTGGTCGGGATGAAGCTTTATACTTAAGCATTTTCCATAAATTGAGAAATGTGATTTCTCCCGTAACCGCCGTTCCAATGGAAGTAGCAGCTTTCATAGAGCTGTTTCGATTTTTTCAAATATCTTGAAAACTTTTTATAGCATTTATGAAAAAACTAATAAAAATAAAAAGAATTTAAATTAAATTTCAATTTAATCGATTAGTTTAGGTCATATTTTAAATTTTATCGGAAATAACGAGGTTTTTATAAAAACAAATTTAATTTGGTGAATTTTTCACCAAAATTCGCTATCTCTTCAGACCAACCAAACTTCATACTAAAGCATTTTAGATAAATCGCGAGACCCATGCGAAATGTGGTGTACATTCGAGCAGTTGTAATACGGATCTGCTTGATACGTCCATAAATTTTCCTTAGTAGACAACACGAATTCGAACAATTTGTTTACATTACGTCCATTTGTTCGAACGAATTTTTTGTTCGATGGATATTTAGTTAACGACTCCCTAGAAAAATCTTAAATTAATTCGAGTTTCAAATAAAATTGGCATTATTTTTAGTTCAAAGAATTTCTTTTATTTCACTGCTGTATTTGTGCGTTAATTTAGATGTGAGTATATAAATATGTGTATGAGTTATAGTCAATATGCACTTAGCACTTACTACTCCAGAACATTGTCCTTAGGGTATTAAGAGATTCAAAAATGTGATTGAAATACTTACAAAACACAATAAATTCATTTTAAAATTGTAGAGGTTGGAATTGCAAACGGGCCTAATGGGTCAGTATCACCACACAAACTAGTGGACTGGTAAATCAGAGATCTCGTATACACCACACAGCAAAAAATTTAACTGTTGGTAAAACTGTTTTGCAAAAAAATAATTATTTCCACTTATATTTTAGAAAACCAAGAAGGTCAACACCTTGTTCAAAATTTAATTCTTTGTCGTTTTTCTGTAAAACTAAACTTTTTAGCATCATTGCAAAAATTGAAAAAACTCCGCTGACTCTTCCGGTAGATAGATTTCACCAAATTTCGCAAAGATCGCCCAAATGCTGGAAGAAGCTTACGTATAAAGTTTCAAATAGTCAATCCGTCAAACCATACGTATCCGTCAAATCATACGATAGATGCCGAATTTTGATGAAATTAAATTTTTTTATCATAACTCGCCAATTCCAGTAAAATTTAAAAAATGATCGGAAATTCGGAATTAATTTTGTTCAGTCAATCCGTCTAGGCTGTAAAGAAACAACAACATTTAGACTGCACGACATCACACACGCACAAAGGCACACAGAGATTTTTTTAAATTACCTTTTTTTACTTCGGTGATATATCGAATGGGAAATCTGCAAAATTCTGTAAGTCAAAATATTTCATGATTTATGCTTCATTTTAGTACACGTAAAAAAGTAAATGCTTGCAACTCGTCGGATATGTTCAAGAAAACGTGAATTGAATTCAGATCTACATTTGATATGCTCCTCAAACGAGCAAATTGAGCAATTTATCCATTTCCTGAGATATTTAGTTTTCATTGCGTCATAGAAACACAACTATTTCCGAAGATTTCAATGCATGTGTCCTATTGAGTAAGGTACACACATAAGAGGTTAATTTCTATTGGTTCCCAGTCCTGGATGTTGTTCTTTGAATTCGATCATACCCCAAGAGTAATTTTCAAAACACCAACTTGACGGGTCCATCTAACACTAAGGCAAACATATAATCATACAATACTCAAAGAATTTTAACGTGCTACTACTGGTGCAATAAAGAAATTACATCGTTGCGGCGGAAGTACAATGGCGCTAGACATTAGGGGCCACATGGTGTCTTGCAAGCAATGATGTTCGAAGTTCCTATGTGATAAGATTGAGGACGATCTTTGGAGTCAGCCAGTACTGGTCTACTATATTACCCATGAGGTTAGAACATGTTGGTGCACATGTTCTATCCGCATGGGTAATATAGTACCTACTTTGCTTCCCCGTTGACCGACGACTATACATCTGAGTACCATCGAAGCTATTCATCTGAGCACCACTAATATCAGTTTTTATGTACATTTACATTTCTATTTACGAAGCTTCAGAACCGGACCTTATATCATCATCCCAAGAGTTTTTAGAGGTGTAGAACTCTTGCCTAAGAGAAGGCACATTTCTAGATACTATTTGAGAAATCAGAGGCGTATACTGCATTAAATCTCACGGGCAAAACACAATCAGACAGACTCATCATCATTTCGAATGATTTGGCTGTTGGGTCGAGCAGAAAAATTTCTCGAAAAGCTACTTTACGACCGTATACCGGAAGAGACTGAATGATATAGGGGTCTCGCACATCGCTAACAATGTTTCCTGAAAGCGTGCTCAACGATTGATGCTCAGCTCGTTACCAGGCTGGCTGAAAAAGCAATCAACGCTAGGAGATGGAAAGGAGCCCGTTAAAAATCCGACACCATTTATTTCTCGCACACAGCAAAATGGAAACAGATTCTGAGCGCCCTTCTAAGCCCCCCCTCTCTCTCTCTCTCTCTCTCTCTCTCTCTCTCTCTCTCTTTCTCTCTTTCTCTCTCTCTTTCTCTCTCTCTCTCTCTCTCTCTCTCTCTCTCTCTCTCTCTCTCTCTCTCTCTCTCAGACCCTAGGCCTGAACCTAAAATTATTTGTATTTTAAAAGGGCTCTGATCCAAAACTATTTTTTTTTTGATGTTTTGAAGGTCCCTGATTCCAAAAATCCAAAGAAAAAGTTTGTCCGTCCACCTGGATGTCGGGACGGATGGATCCATCCATGGATGGTAAGAATTGAAAAGCTTTTGGAATCTGTACCTTCAGAGGGTCGGGTAACTGCCATAGGAAATCACCCAAAATACCATTCAATACCACGATATTGCTTTACAATTCTCCCATATATTCGTGTTTGGAAGGTCTTAGATCAGTCAAAAAATTTTATAAAAGTTTAATCTTTCGTTTATTATAGAATATATCGGTGGCGATTCAACAAAACCGCTTATTCAGGAGACAAAACGACTTTTTAGGGGACAAATTTTAAATTTTAAATTAATTTGTGAAAAAATTATGGGGTATAACTAAACTATTTTTGGATCCATGGTATTAAGATTTTTAAACTGCGTTTATTAACACCTTCAAGCACTTGTTATATGCTCTGGGTTCACCGGAAATTCTCAAAAATTTTAATTAGCATTTAGAAAAAAACACTTATATCGAATTAAGTAAATATCAAACGCAAAATTTAATTCAAAATGAAAACTTATGTCAAGAAAAGTGTTTATTCTAAATTTATTTCTGATTTTACAAATAAAAATATCTGTGGCAATTTAACATAACCACTTAAGTCGAGATAAGTGGTTATGTTGAACTATATTCTAATCGATAGTATTTCCCGTTTTTTCTTTCTCTTCATCCAAATCCGACTATTTTTGACCGAGATATAAGCAAAAAACAAAACCACTAATGTTTGTTAACAAGTGCTTGAAGGTGTCAGCAGGTCAGAAGTGCTTGTAGGTGTCAATAAAAGTTGTTTAAAAACCCATGGATCCAAAAATAGTTTAGTTATATCCTATAATTGTTCACAAATTAATTTAAAATTTAAATTTGGTCCCCTGAAAAGTAGCTAAAAAAAAGATAAGTGATTTTGTTGAATTGCCACAGATATTGTTTTAAATATCACTTATTTCATGCTACAATATCAAAAATTATCAATTTAGTAGTTTTCAATAAATAACAAACTCCTATAACAAACATAAGTGGTTATGTTTTTTGCTTATATCTCGGTCCAAAAAACACCGGATTTTGATGAAAAATTGAAGAGAAAGATAAAACGGGAAATATTATTGATTAGAATATAGTTCAACATAACCACTTATCTCGACTTAAGTGGTTATGTTAAATTGCCACATAACTTATAGAAAATCGTTGAAGAATGCCGTAAATTTAGCTGAAGCATATTAGCACACCAAATTACCATTGTGGTGCCAATTATATATTCTTTTTTTCTTATTCTGATTAGATCATGTGGCATATCGTTTAAAAAAAATTCCTTTTCAGGTTTGCGATAGTAATGGTGTTTTTGTAATTGTTCCGTATATTGGTCTATTTTCAGTACTCTCGAATTAAATACACAACCGTGGGAAATTCTTCCATTTAGCGTCAATCTGTAATCTGTATGACAAGGACTATGATAATTGACACTTACTTATACACAATCAACTTCCCAACCACCCAAACTTTTTTTTTTTCCATTAACGCTGGATCGCGGATAAATTTTCCATCTACAAAATCAAAATTGTAAAAAAAGGGTCATTGCAAAGGTTTTGAAGAGTGTCTCATATCATTGCAAAGCCCTTGAAAAATGTCACAAAAAAGTTGAGGCACGTTAGTACTCAAAACTGCCGTTGTGGCGCTGGAAGCAATTATATTTAGCGCATTTTAATAAAATCATGTGACAATCAATTATTCATGGTTAAAAGGTTTTGGGAAAATAATAATTTTATTACCAGCACTTTAGTTCACAAATTCACCGATTTGACGCTGATGACAAATTACTCTTTTGGTATTAAATATAATATAATAATACTTACTATAACATGATATTTTCAAAAACAAATTTTTACAAAATTATTGAAGAATCAGAAAATTAGAATTTTCCGCGTTGTATTTTTGTAACAAATTTTAAGCAATTCAGAATAGTTTTAATTTTTCGAGTCAATATGTTTCAGGAAGAACTGTTAAAACTTGGCTAATTTTCAAAATAAATGATGATCGTATATTAAGAGCTTATATTTGCATGAGTCATTTTGTGAACAATTTTCATATTGGAAATTGGCGATGTTTCCCAATTTCCAGTGAATTTTTTGAGTTTGCCAATTTCCAGACCGAAGTTTTAATTACCTGTGGCCCTATTCTGTCTTTCCCTGGGAATAGGGAATTGGGAAAAATATTTTCATAGCATTTTTGTCTAAATTGTATTTTTCTGGCCTACTGAGGGAACATGTTTGGTGTTAATATTTTTGAAACAAATTGAAATGGGAAAATATTTTTCCCAATAAAAATTTTGTGGAACAAAAGTTTCCCAATTCACTTTGTTTTGAAAATTTTTTCACTAAACTTTTTCTTTCAGTAGGCCAGAAAAATACAATTTAGACAAAAATGCTATGAAAATATTTTTCCCAATTCCCTATTCCCAGGAAAAGACAGAATAGGGCCACTTGTGCGGTTTCAGCCCTTAGCACTTTTAATTTGGTTTCTGGTAGCTCTTAATGAACAAACCTAAAGTTTGGCTCAGAACGAGTGGAACTCAAAATTTTATGAGGCATAGTTTTTGTTTTATTTTCGATTTTGGTCCGATTTTTGGGTTGGATTCTGGTATTGAAAACCGAATGCTTTATCTAAAACGAGCGGACCAAATAAAATTGTATGAGACAATTTTAAGTTACACATTGCTAAATATATCTTAAAGTTGGAGCCTCATAAACTTGATGTAAGTGTTACGGCAACTCATCTCGAGACGTTCTTCAAGATCTGCATATTACTACTGAATCAACAAAGTTTCAGCATGTGAATGCGTCTATCGACTGGTACATCTTAATATGTAGAAGAGGTCATGGAAATGTGTCCTACATTTTGGAGAGTCTGGGCTTTAAATACTGCAATAACATCTTTACAAGATAAGACGATTGTCCTTAAGTGCCAACGGAACTTTGATAGAGTTTGCAATGCTCTTCGAGGTTCACCTTACAAAGAAACAACGCTATAATGGCAAATGCATTACTCAGGATGCCCCTAAAATTTATCAACAAGGAAAAGTTGAACGAACCAAGGTATAGGATAATTTCAAGATGACGACCAGAAATGTTCCGGAAGTTGTATGCTTAACATTCTTCAAGGTTGCATCAGATCCTGAATCCTACTGCTAGATGGTATTTTCCTTCAGTACTTACCGCACTGTAAAAAACATTATGTTTAACTGTTTTAATATATTTGCAGATCTGGGTTGAGTGACTGTTTATCGAGCTTAATCTATGAAATATTATTTTTTTAGTCCTAACACTTTTAGATAAACTTAGAAACTTTTAAAAAGCTTTAAAAAAATTCCTGTCGCTGACCAATTACTGTAAATAATTAAACAATTGTGACCAAATAGTAACCAATTACAGACGTAGATGAAGTTGGCCCGAAAACCATCCCGAAAAAAACCTTTTAATACAAATTTTGAAATTCTCGCTTAAATAAAAAAGCCTTTCAGCCCGAAAAATAATACAAAATATCAGAAAATTAGAATCCATCCCGAAAAAATAAATATATATAATATTTTGCTCCGGATCGCAAAAGTTTGATCAAATTCTTAAACTAATTATGTAGTATGTGGATTAATAAAATAGTTATAATTGCTATAAAAATTAGAAAATAAGATAATCCTTCATGTTTCGACAAATGTATCTCAGTTTATATAGGCCTATAGATATCACAAATGTGACAAATGTTTAACAAAACTAGCAGTAAAACACATCCACAACGACATTACCATACGATGGGGATAAAGGTCATATACTAAGCCATTTGCTATCCAAAGATTGATTTTTCGTTCGCGGAACTTAATTCGGTATTAAATCACATGGATATTATCGAATATTTGACGGCTACTCGTAATTGGGTTTACAATAGGTTCTGCTATAAATCGAAGGAAGCCACAGTTAGAGTTTATTTGTGCTGTTGCCACTTAGCACATACGATGGCTCAAGATATAAATTCTAATCTCTCTGAATATCCGGCAATTTGCAAACTTGTGAAAGAAATAATGGCATCTCTATTCATGACGTCTAATTACGAGACCATTAAGGAAATATGGAAACATCTTTCCATCATATGTATTAATGTCAAAGTAAACGTTAAATTCAATCACAAGTTTGATTATTGCAGGTTTATCTGATATAAATTTTGAAGTTGGTCTCGTAAACGACCATAAATTGGAAGCTATAAAAGACAACACACGTCCAATTTATATTCAAAGTCCATATTTTCAAGACATGAAAATTTTTTTAGATGAGATTGAACTGAGTGAATCAAATTCTCTGATGAATGGTGGGCTAAACAGTTTATATCATCCTAAATTCTTAGCAATACTTTTGAAGAAATATATGACATATTTATTTTTATGGGCAGGTATATTAAATCAAGGAGTTCGGCAAAGCAATAGTAATGTAGAAAACTATTTCACCATCATAAAACGGAGATTTAAGTAAGACTTCTACAGAAATAAGTAAGCTTCCCACCAATCTTACAACATTACCATTGCTTCAAAATAGAAGTCAAGCGACTATTACACAAATACCTGTGCGTTTGACTCATTAGTTCAGGCATGGGCAGCAGCAATAAGTATTGTTGAGATATCTGAATGTGGTATAAAAAATGGCAGAGTTAAAACGCTAATACAACATTTAATAGAAAATTCATTAGATCTTGCTTATGGAATTAGAAAAGAGATCTTTATTGAAATTTTTGGAGCACAAAATAATTGTGATTGCAACGTTCAAGACGTTGCAGGGCATGTTTTGAAAGACCTTCTTAGCACAAGAGCAGAGCTAATACGCCAAAATTGTGAAACTGGAATTTTGGAATTTCATTCTCGGTTATTCAAATTTAGGTGAATGTATTGAAGAAATTCCTTCCAATGTCTGTCCTATATGTCATAGTAAAATGTTTCCTCAACATCAAAACAGCCAAAAAATAATTTGTGTTTATAGCGAGTACCCATATGAAAATTATCCTATATTAACTATAGATCAGATTAAATCCGCTCTAACAATTGGTGCCAATGATTATAGTTTGGCAGCGGTAGTTAGTTATGCACAGTTCAGTCATGCCAATTCTTTAAATTCGGGCCACTATATTAGTTACTGCAAATACAAGCAAAAGTGGGGACGATACGATAATTTAAAGAAGTATGTGGCTACCGTTAGAAATTTAAAAAATACCCGGGTCAAGCCACATGATCATTTATACTAAAACATAAAAGTAGTGTATTGAAGTATTGTTTAATATATAGTTTTGTTTAGTATATCGTATGGTAATGGCCTTGTGGATGTGTTTTACTGCTAGTTTTGTTAAACATTTGTGAAATTTGTGATATCAATATGCCTATGTAAACTGAGATACATTTGTCGAAGCATGAAGGATTATTTTATTTTCTAATTTTTATAGCAATTATAGCTATTTTATTAATCCACATACTACATAATTAGTTTAAGAATTTGATCAAACTTTTGCGATCCAGAGCAAAATTTTTATATACAGTTGCTCACAAAATTGAGCGTACACCATTAAAAAAACATATTTTATTAAAGAATAAGTACAAAAACAACAATTTAATTGATTTTTTTTAATATTTCGAAATATTACATATCTCTAAACTTGATTTCTAAAAACAATAATAAACCATTTAAAACAATTCATAATAATTAAACAGAAAACAAAAATCACAATATTTCAGTTTCACAAAATTGAGCGTACACTTATGATAAGTTTTTGGGAAGTTCGTAATTTTTACTGTATTAATATTTTGTGTGGCCACCTTTAGTGTCTATAACCGCCTGTAAACGACGTGGCATGGATTCCACCAGTTTTTTAGTATAAAAGGCCTCAATTTTTTCCCATTCACCCCTTGTTCTATTTTTTAGCTCTGTTTTATTGGACGGATTGCTATTTGCAACCCGTATCTTTAATTCCCGCCACAAATTCAAATTTACTTTAGTTTCATCTGTGAATATTACCTTATCCCAGAAACTTTGAGGCTCCTTGATGTATGTTTTAGCAAACTCAAGACGTTTCTGGATATTTATGGTTGACAACAATGGTTTTTTGTGAGCAATTCGACCGTTCAAATTGTTCTTGCGTAAAACACGGCGAACAGTTTCTGTTGATATGGCTTTTTGTGTAGCTTCTGACATTTTCAATGTAAGCTTTGGAACACTAGCTTTTGGATTTTTTTTGCATCCCACGTACAATAAATCGATCATCCTGCTCACTCAAAATTCTTTTTCTGCCGCTACCTTTTTTATTTTTTAGCGTTCTCTCATATTTCCATTTGTTTATATTTTTCTGCACTGTAAAATGACGTCGGCCGACAATTTCGCCCATATTATTCAACGATTTTCCCTGACTGCACGATTTAATGACCAATTTTCGAGTACATTGATCGACTTCTCTTCTTTTGCTTTCCATTTGTTAAATTTTTAATTTACTGAGATTATCGTAATGGCTTTTAATCGAAATTTTAACAAATAAATTGTAAAAGTATCCTTCCAACGTAAAACTCGCTATACAAATAACATTTTTAAGAAATTGCGCAAATTGAATGGAAAATTTCCAGTTCTCAATAAGTGTACGCTCAATTTTGTGACATTGAAATAAAGTGATTTTTGTTTTCTCTCTATTTATTAGGAATTGTTGTATTTATTTTATTATTTTTTTTAGAAATTTAGTTTAGAGATATGTAATATTTCGAAATATAAAAAAAAATCAATTAAATTGTTGCTTTTTACTTATTCTTTAACAAAATATGTTTTTTTTAATGGTGTACGCTCAATTTTGTGAGTAACTGTATATATTTTTTCGGAATGGATTCTAATTTCTGCTATTTTGTATTATTATTCGGGCTGAAAGGCTTTTTTTTATTTAAGTGAGAACGCAAAATTCATATTAAAAGGTTTTCTTCGGGATGGTTTTCGGGCCAACTTCATATACGTCAATTACAGGCACCTTGTTTACAAAATTCGCGTGATGATGTGCCTCACCTTCATGGAAGTCTATGGAATTCACAAAAAGGTAACAAATTGATTGAATGCAAATTGATTGGATGCCAGGTTGAAAAAATGGTTGGCTTGCAACACTAGGAGCTCACAGACTGAATATCTCTGCGCTAGTAAAGTCACAACAAATTCCTCCGAACAAAAAGGCCGCGAATTGATGAGAAAATGCATCGAAAACAACAGCTTTCAGATATCGTCCAAGTTATCTCGGTATGGCAAACATATTTTCAAAACCTGTTAACTCGGACTGCAGCACTGACCCCTATTCGAGCTGTTGCTCGACTTGAGAAGTTATTTTTCCTTTAACCCACAGTTCACTTGAAAGGTAGCTTAAAATTAAACTTTAATTTTTCAATTGTTTTAAATCATTTTGTAACATTAATTCTGTTAACGTTTTCTAAGCATTATTATTCATAGTATTTTGCAATGTTCTGCTGGATGGTTTCTCCTAGCTCTAGGTACGTCATAAATTTATTGTCTAAAGATTCTCGCTCTTAACGTTTGACGTCTGCAAAAAAAGTTAAGTTTTACCAGGTACCTGATAAAGTAATCTAAAACTTTTTAAAGCGATGATTCAAAGCACTGATACTTAGACCCAGACAATCCGAAGTATTTGTGTTCGATGAATTTCTCCATGAAATCGTGTATGATAACAGCGTAGAATAATATTCTTATCAGAATAAATAAACGATTTTTATTTTATTTATATACGAGAACTTAAAAAATGAAGAGTTCGCGATCGTATGTGTAATATATAAGCACAAATATGTGGAATACGTACTCGTATATACAAAATAAATAATATTTTTATCAATTTTTTTTTTTTTTTAGAATATTGTATTACAATTACTTGTGTGCGCCTAATAAGTGTACCTCTAGCACTAAGTCATATATATTTAGAAAGGTGTGGTGGACTTGATTACAGCAAAATTTGTGAAATTTTTCATTTATACCAATTTTCTGTGTAAATCGTGTGTGTGCGGTAGTGAAAAATTGCATTAAGTTCGATCGCATTTTTTTTTTTTTTTAATATTTGCAAAGTTTAATTTGCATAAAATATTGGTTTTGTAAATTAAATTCTGTTTTACAACGAGGTGGAAAGTTTTTCTTGTTTTAAGTGAAAAAAAAAATTATTTTTTGTACCAGTTATATAATACACAATGTGCTGTTAAAATTGTAAAAAAGTATAAAATGATAATTTTACAAAAAAAGTTTAAATATTTATCAAGTGCGATGAAAAATGATTATTAATTAAAAATTACAAATAAAAACGAGTACATCGAAAAAGGATATATAAAATACACACCGAATATAATTAATCATCTTATCTTTAACATTATACAAAAAAAAAAATTGTTCTGTCACATAACACACAATTTGGAAACAGATAAGTTGAAATTTATAATCAAGGTTAGTGTAGTACAAATATACGAATTACAAATCATTCGTTTAAGATTATATTATATCATCGTTGGTTTATACTGTGAACTTCTAGACTTAATTCTCGAAAAGTTTCGAACAATTCGCTCGAAAAAATTACCACGCCCCAAATTAGGTGAATCAATAAAATATAATTATAATTTGAATAGTTCCGATAGCGATTAAGAAATTCGGCCAAATTTTGGTTAACGCATACTTCTCACGAAAACATCGCCGTATATATACAAAAGACTGAGTATGAGTAAAAAAAAAAGTAATTAACTAGCAGGCTAATTAACTTCATTAAGCGTAATTAGGTTTAGTGTTGACAAAATTAAAATTGTTGGTAAAATAAAAATTATGTTCTTAATTAGTCGGCGCCATTCACATAAAAATGTATTTGTACAGAACATTTTGAGTTTGTTAAATTGCCGGCTCGTGGATTAGGATTAACAAAATATTTAATTGGGGAATTAATTCGACTTTATGAGTATACTTTGCAACGTACGGAAAACGTTCTGACGAAAAGCTGAACTCTTTTACTGTGGAAGAGTTGCATATTGCCGTCGTTTTATCCATCCGTCTATGATATGCGCCGCCATTTTTAATTCAAAAAATACTAAATCAAACCGCAAAATTATTGAAGCGCTATTCTTAGCGGCATCGACAAAAAAAATGAAGCGGTGAATATGTTATGTGTGGCTAACACCCGATTTGACCAAAGTGAAAAATTAAAGTTACCAACCCATGTTGATAATTTAATCTTCAAGTTTATTTAAATCTTTTACTTCTTTGTCATTTTTCCTTAAATGCTAAACTTTCAAGGTCATTGTAAAAATTGGAAAGCTTCCATGGGAGCTGCGACCTCCAGTACTCAGATTTCCACCAAATTTCACAGTGATCTCCCAATAGCTAGAAAAAATTTAAGCGGCGTTTTATTCATAACCAATCGGCTTGGACGAGAGAGATTGCGAATTTTGGTGGAATAAAGTGTTTTTCCGTCATTTCCGGTAAAATTTTAAAATGAGAAGACTAATATGGAAGCAGGTACGTCTCGTGTACCAATTTTTGCCAAATATCACCGGAATCTCCAAATTTATGGAAAAAGTTTAGGAATGAAGTACCATTCCGATTAATCAATCTGGGCTGTACAGGGCCGAATTTTTGTTGAAAAACAGTTTTTCATCAATCGTCATGTTCCGCTTAAAACCACTCATTTTGATTTCGGTGTATAGCGAATGGTAAATCTACAAAAATATCAAGTTCGATAATTTTCATGATTACTAATTACTTTTACTATGTAAAAAAAGTAAAATTAATAACAGTCAGTGATACTGATAATGGGTGTATTCTAATATTTGCACTTCATGTGATTTATATCGCCCAAAATTCCTAGTGTGGTGTCTCGGCCGACACCACCTGGCCGTTTATATGCTGTATAATGCCACCAGTACGTGGGCCTGAAACCCTTTCACAAATTTCAAAGAAGCCAAAACAGAGAAGTTACTACCGGCTGGTATACTTGTTGTTTATACGAACCGCACAATTGTAAGGACTTTTTACGTGAGCTAACCATGTATCTCGAATCCCACCAGAGGCTGAATGTAAAGCGAATTTTCGTTATCGATTACGATCGGTGATGTTAATAAACACAGTAAAGACCCTCTGTTGGAGTGCAGAATTCTGCGCCGACCCACCGTGCATGTCAGTGTACAGGTTGACGTGGAGCTTGCAGTGCGCAGGTGGTATACTGTAATTGTGTCGGGGTGTAAGCGTGAATGAAAAGGGGAGTATTAATTGACCTTCAAATGACTTTAAATCCATTGGACCATTAATACTTTCTTTATATACAGAGTGTCCCAAAATTCGCAGATCAAACGAAGCAAGATGTTAGGGGAGCTTATTTCCAACAAAAACAGCCAAGTAAAGCTTTTTCAAATTATTGATGGTGCAAAAGTTATTCCACTTATAGAGCTTTTTAGTGAAATCGCATGCACATTGCACACCCACCAAAAAATTAATTTAAAAGAAACCAAGAGTTCTTTTATTAGACTTTCTTTTTTAAAACGATCTACAAGAGTGTGCTTTTTCAATAAAATTATTTTTATAAGCTGCATTATCTTCTGTCAAATAAAAACTTTGGTCTTGTAAATTTTTTTTACGACGCTAGCGGGAAAAGAATGTACTACAGAAACCCCATAAAACAATTTTTGTTTACTAATTTTAAATATTATTATACGGATTTCCTTCGAATTTCCAGGTTTTTCTCGAATTTCCTCCGGCTTTCCTAAGATTTCCGTCGGAATTCTCGGGTTTCTTCCGGATTTCCTACAGATTTCCTGGATTTCCCTCGGATTGTCCCAAACTTTTCCGGATTTCCCTTTTTTCTTCCGGATTTCCCGTATTCCAGGGGGAAACCCGGTGGAGACCTAGTTGAAATCTGGGGGAAATCCAAATCCGGCGGAATCAGGGGAAAATCCGGGAAAGCAACGTTTTAGAACTCGAAATTTTGTTAAGTGCGTTTTTATATAAACACGATTTACTTTGTGAAAAAAGAATTGATAAAAAACATTATACATATTATGAATAGCCCGGTGGGTCATACCATTTTAAAACATGCATTAGTGTCTCATAATTTTCTGACAGTGGGTCAACGTTCTGTAGTACATTCTTTTCCCGCTGGCGTCACTTAAACATCAAATAAAAAATTTGCGAAACAAAAAAAGTTTACAAAACCTAAGTTTTTATTTGACAGAAGATAATGCAGCTTATTGGAAAGGCACACTCCTCTAGATCGTATTAAAAAGGAAAGTTAAATAAAAGAACCCTTGGATTCTTTTAAATTAATTTTTTGGTGGGTCCGCATGCGATTTCACTAAAAAACACTAAAAGTGGAATAACTTTTGCACCATCAAAACAATTCGAAAAAACTTTTCTTAGCTGTTTTTGTTGGAACTGAGCTCCTCTATCACCCTTCGTCGTTTGTTCTGCGAATTTCGGGACACCCTGTATATAAACAAAACTCGATATCGCTGTCCCGAAGGAGTTAATTAGTCTTTGTTTGACTCCAGATGAAACGGATTGCCATCCCCTCTTTATGTAAGTAGCATCCTTTAGTTATTGTTGTGGTGATCAGGGTCCAGGTTACTGAATGCGTAACAAGGCGTAACATAAACAATAGCTTTATGATGGCTATCTACAAATTTATTTTCTTGATATTTTCTTAATCGACTGACCGAGCAGTGAACTTTATACATCGGACGAACACTTATATTTATTTAAGAGCCTCCGGGTTATCAATTACGTCTCCTAAATTATAATTTTCGTTCGCATATTTAATTAAATGTATGGGGCAACTGTTATTATAATATATGGACGATTAGCTCGCTACATAAGTTGCCTACTGCCCCAATAAGTACAGATTCCCCAACCGAATCGAGAATCCGTATATAATCAAATCGAGGATTCGTCTACTTATATATTCTCCATAAAAATAAGCTGGGAGTTTTTCTGCAAAAACATATAAAATTGTGTACCGGAAGCAACAGTTCAGTGGAACCCTTTTCAGTTTTTAAATAGTTAAATAAATTTAAACATTAAAATTTCAACCAACAAAGGTAGATTACTCGGTCATTAAACTTTTCTCTCAATAAATTGATTGTGTCATGAGATGAATGGAATGTTGCGCCATTTTGTTGAAACTACATATCGTTCAAGTCGAAATCATCAGCTACAAAATTTTCATTTTAAAAAAAAATATGGGCCAATTATACTGTCCAGAACATAAACCACACCTAACTGTTATTTTTTGTGGATGCAAATATATTTCATGAACAGCATGAGTTTTTTTTACTCCAAATACGACAATTGTGTTTATGTACGACGCCCTTTAACCAGAAATGAGCTTCAGCGCTGAAGATGATTTTTTCATGGAATAATGGATCTCTTTCAACTTGCTCTAAAGCCCAATCTGCAAGATTTCTACGCAATAAATGGTCATCTGATTTAAGTTTTTGGATCATCTGAAATTTATATACGTCTTGAAATAACGTCTAATTGATTGTTCTCGAAGCATCGATATTTTCAGCAGTACGTTTACTTTTTTTGGCGAGTTGGATTCTTAACATCACAAACATCGTCATTTGTCTCCAATTTTTTAATTACATTAAGAATAGTAAGCTCTGTAGGTCGATTAGGTTGGCCATAAATTTCACGTAATGTGCAAAACGTAGCCCGTATAGATTTATTATTTTTTGTAATAAATTTTCACAATTTCTAAACGCTGCGTGCAACTTTGTATCTTTCCATGGTGATTTACCAACTAATACTATTTATATGTTATTCACCACAACATACTATTCATCCCTCCATTTTTTTGTTTAGTTATCTTGAAATTTTTTTTGACTGTGGGGAGAGTTTACAAAATTAAATTTATTGTTGAACCTAACCTAAAAAGTACAAAACAATGTGTCTATATACATTTTTTTTACCATATGAACCTACCTAATGAAAAACTCCGTATCTGCATATCACACAATCCCTGGCCCTATATAGGCAATTTTCTGAGTTGATTTTCCTAAATTTGTTTTGGAATTTATGGGTAATTTGTTTTTATTTAAATTGTTTCTATAATATAAAATTAAAATATTTAAAAACAAACAAATCTAGGTACAAGATTAAGGATTTAACTTTATTATTGCAAGAAAAATTTGTGGGTATTGTTGTTGTATATTCAAATCGAGATTGCACAACTTCTCGTTCGAAACCGTAGAAAGAGTTAAACTTGCGCTATATAAAAATTATTAAGCTGTGAAATACCTAAATTCATAAATTTATATTATTACCCACTTTCAGTGCTACACTTTTTTTACTTACACATTTTGTGTAGCTACACTTTCCCTTAACTTGTTTTATAAGTTTTATTTTCGTTCGGAAAACTGGTCTTATGACGTAAAATCAACAATATGGCATCAACATGCAATTAAGAAACATGTTGATGAATTTTATTGAGCTTAAAGCTTGGTTCTTATCATAAGAATTTGATTACTGTGAGATGATCAGATCAGAATTGTTGTAAATCTTGTAATATTTGGGTAACTTTCTATTTTTGGAAAGAATCAAATCTGGCTATCTGAGTTAATGTAATTTTTCAAGTTCTACGCTATTCTCGTTTTTCGTTGGGCCAGTTTCAAGTAGTGCGTCGCGAATTAAAGTTTTTCTCCATTGCAGTTTTCATACTAGAGTTTGAATGTGGATTGGTGATGAATATCCGAGGCTGTCGGGCTGGTCATATCTCCAGCTCGATTTGATGCTCCGCTTTTTTGAGCCATGGATATAATACCTATACGATGATCGAGGTGGTTTTTGAATAAAACAGAACGATGTGTCGGTTATGAAGAGATAGCAAGTGTTCGATTTGTTGTTGCCGGGCTAGTTAGATAAACCAGCTTGCATTGTTACTGCGAAACAAATTGATCTGTAAGCTTTTCTCTTAGCCTAGGTTCTTGCTGTACGACTGGTTCTCTCACGATCATGTCTTTATCTGACCCTAATTTTTTATTATTGATAGATGTCTGCTAGAGCTCTAAGTTCTGGTACAAACTAATCAGCAATTTAGTTGGGGTTTAGGCTTAATTTTTTTTATTGAACCATTGCTTTAGGTAACAAGTCTGAAAACTCCTACAAAGGAATTCCTTTATATTTGGCTCGGGTTTTTAAACTAAACCACTCCCCTCACCCTCTCCACCTTGCTCACAGTAGACATAATTGACACAAATTAAGAAAAACGGTAATTTTTCTAGGACGGCCGGCGTGATTCGTCTTTAATAATGCTTCCAATATTAATGGATGTGCAGAATACTACTCGGGTACCTACCAAAACAACAATGTTAAATACAGATTTTATTAATCTTTTGAAGAAATCGATTAATATGTTTGATTAAGTTAGTGAAGCTATTAATTTGTAAGGACTATTATATCGATATAATCTTTGGCCAGTCGATAGATTTATGAACATAATTGCCAGGTTAGTTAATCGTGCAAATAAGATTTATGGACATACTAGCTGAGTTACCCGGCGTTGCACGGGAGTTATATAATTCAAATACCTTGATTGTTTAGCAAGAATTCTCTCTTTACATCGCTGTTGTTCCAAACACATATGAAAAGAAAATTATAAGTAGCTGAATTCAGTAACGGGTGCCTCCGTCAATGCATCCAGGCGAACTTTTGTAATGATATTATTGGACATCCTGTTTGTGAGGATAATTAATTAATTTTGGTTTGGTATTTGTCACCAATTGCCAAATAATTATACTCCATTTTTACAAACCTTCAATCAGATCAAAGTGAATAATAAATATAAAGATATTTTAGTTAATAATTTTTATTATAAAGCCTTTTGATAAACAATATTTTTGGTTTTTCCATTTGGTGTGTAAATAAATAAATTTCTTGGCGTTCCTACTCTGGAGCAAGGCAGTTAGCCATGTGAAAAGCATGTATTTTCAAACCACGTCATTTGGCAATTTCCCGTTACCCATGTCCAAAAGCTGCCTGGCAAATGTTTTAGCTGTGCCATCGTGATGTAAATTCACATGCATGTTTGTAGATAGTGTGATTTTTGTAACGTGTTTCCAAAGATGAGATGCCTTCAGGCAGGCATTAAGTTCATCAGCGGGTGTCGATCGTGGAACGACTGGCAAAGTTTGACGAAAATCACCTGCTAGTAGTGTTAGAGCTCCTCCCATTGCTCGGTTATTTTGTTGCAAATCGCGCAAAGTGTATGAAACTACTCTTTTTATTAAAAGCCACCAGTTGCAATAGTGGATTAAAAATGAATGTTAATTATTTCTGAAGTTATATGGAAATTAGAACTCGCTGACTATGGTACATTTCAAAACAGGATAGGATAAATATGATCACTAAACAGTACATGTCAAACCAGTAAAAATGGATTATTAGTATGGATAATATAATTGTTCAGAGATTTGTCTTCAGTTAAAGTGATGAAATATTGTCTTAAATTTAAATTAATAAAATTAATTTGAATAATTAAATCAATTATAGTAGAGGTATGATTTGTGTATAACAATCGCACGCTAGATATCCTTTTTGGTGTTTCAATTTGCGGCTAAGGCGCTATTTCGGAACATTTAAATAATTGTATCTATACATGTAAAAATGTATTCTTGATCCAGGGCAGACTTCCGGATTAAAGCATGTCACTAATTTCATATAACCCCTTTCCTAAAGTCATTCCCGTCAAAAAATCTTAAAAAAATATAAATTTGAGAAAAAATGTGTACCACAGCCCCTAGACCCCGGGGTCCAGCCCCTTCAAAAGTATCGTGGGCTTGGTCCTGAACATGCAACATATACATGGTAAAAATTTCATGGCGATCGGTAAAGCGGCTAAGGCGTTATTTCAGAACAATCAAATAATTGTATCTTTACATGTATTAATGAATTTTTGATCCAGGGGTGGACCCCCCGAACTCGAACATGTCTCTTATTTCATATAACCCCTTTCCAAAACTCATTCTCGTAAAAGATTTAAATTTTGAAAAAAATTGTACCACGGCCCCTAGACACTTTGGTCCAGCCCCTTTCACAATATCGTAAAATTGGTCCTGAACATGCAACATTTGCATGGTAAACATTTCATGGCGATCGGTTGAGCGACTGAGAAGTCATTTTGGAATAATCAAATATTTGTATCTATACATGTAAAAAATAATTTTTGATCCAGGGCTGGGCCCCTCAGATTCTAACATATCAGTAATTTCATATAACCAGCCTCATAAACACATTTTCGTATAAAAATTTAAAGGAAATTAAAATTTTCGAAAAAATTTGTACCGCAGCCCCTAGACCCTGGGGTCCAGCCCCTTCCAAAATATCGTAAGGTTGGTTCTGGATATGCAACTTGTACATGGTAAAAATTTCATGGCGATCGATTGAGCGGCTGAGACGCCCATTCGGAACAAACAAACAAACAGGAATTCATTTTTATATACATATATAGATAGATATACATATGTAGATAGAAGATAGATGTAACTATCACATGGTAAATGGAAATTTAGCAAACCGCAGTTATTGCTGTTGTTAGCTGGTAAAAAATGTTTTGCGTTAATGATCCAGTCAGGGAAAATTAAGGTTTCAAGGTTATTTCAATGACATATTTTTTATGGAAATCTATGTCTTGTTTTTATATGACATTGTTGACTTGCACAGGTTCCGATTAAACAAATATAATTGTAGTATGTATGTGCGTGGATATGTGCGCCAGTAATTAACTCCAGTAACATGGAAAGACTATGCAGTGTGGATTATTGAGTTTACTACCAATTTTAAGGACTATTAAATTTTAAAAAGTAATTCTGTACGAACATTGAACATAAGGCATCACGCCAACATCAAACTATTTTTTAGAATAGGCTTCAAATAACCAATTAATTCTAATTCTATTCAATAAAGTGACCATAAATACTTCAATTGACGCAGGAGATCTTGTGTTGCTCATGTATATATATATTTGTCCCCAGCTATCATAAAAACATAAACCCAGGCTACTTACAGGAGGAGTTTTTTAGCACGTTTGTAACAAAACTGAACTCATTACATAGTAAAATGGCTTAATCTAGAAATTGTTACTAGAGGGCAATACCGCCACAATCGATGATTCTTATGTTGCTCAAGTATATAGATTATGATGTTGCTAGTATGATAAAATTTTAAGTCTTGGTCAATAACAAGCCATTATCGAAGATTTGGATAGGCGTATCCTGCCTATATTGTGGACTCTATATACATTGAAAAATTTATTATATTTGCAGAAGAAAAAAAACTAATAAAGTCTATAGTTCTGAATAATCTGTTCTGCAAAATGTCCAAATAGTTTTTTTATAATGGAAGTTTTCCCAAATTTCTGATAGTGGTCCTTTGGCCCAGATTGGCAAAAATTACTCATGAAATAGAATTTATCAATCCAATTTTTTATCGCTTGCTCTCTCAAAATTTACTATTGTATTATAAGTCACTCATTTTATTTCAAAAAGAATTTTGTTTTGAGTGTTCACCCTGATAAAAAAATCCCATTTTTCATCCTTGCCTCCCTTTTGTTTTCAAAACATCAATATCATATTTGATTGTTGTAAACAAAAATCTGCCCTTGCGGCAGGCACATTCACTAAAAACTGAGTTTACTTTAAGCAATACTAAACGAATACTGCCAATCTAGCAATTTAAAAAAATTGTCCACATGAATAAACCTTTTATCAACCCAAAATTCAATACACACGAAAGTAAGTTTCCCGTTCGTGGTATATTTTACAATCGAATTTTCACCAACTTCTTCACTTGCTAGAACGCTCAAACGTTTAGAACAGTTTAGTGCTCGATTGTCAATGCAATATTCAATTATCAATAGCACGCTGTGAACAGTATTTGGCACCATTTTTGTTAAATTACTTTTCCATTACCTATGTATGTAGTATCAGGTTCGTTGCTTTTCATTTTATGCGTGGGGATTGATGTCTTTCGTTTTTCAAACCGTTTTAAGTTTCGGAAATAAATGTTCCGGAAACATATGTTTTTTGATGGTACTTAAAAATCGTAACATGATTGTAATTATTTTGATTTAGTTTTCTCGGTTTGAATAATTTGTTTTCAATTTTAGCCGGTTCTTTGTATTATGCTACTTTCCTTTCCTTCTATTGCTTTTAAGATAACTCGATATTCATTTCAAATCTTTTAACTTACTTGTGCATTTTGTGTAACGAGTTCATTAGTCGTTGCATTTTTATGGGTGAATCAATTATTGAATTTCTACCTCCTATTCCGACAGACTTAGGTGAGGTGATTAAAAATATTTTAATACAAAACTGGGCTGATTCTAGGTTTTTAAAATTTATGTTGTTGGCTCCGGTTAAAACACTTCCACCATAAATTGGTTCTCGTGTACACACTTTTAAGTTATTTCTTAACTTAAGAAATAAGTCACGCAAGAAATACAAATACCAGCTCGTAATTAATCTTAAGAATGCATGGCAATCTTATTCTTATTCTTAGCAGAACTGCTTTATTTATTAAGCTCTACCGACAATTGAGTTAAACGAGAATCACGTGAAATGAAATTATTAAGGCACCGAGCGTAGATCCAACCGATCGCAGAGTTTGCTTGATTGATAATACGATCGATGTGATGTCTGAATTTCAATTCGCTGTCAAAAATGACATCCAAATCACGAACAGAACTGGCTCTGGTAACAGTTTCGTTTTTAATATAATAATCATGAGAAAAGGACGTGCACATTTTCGACAGCAAGTGATTGGTTGGCATTTATATACATTCAACTCAAGGTTGTTTTACTAAACCTTGTGGAGAAGTTGTTGAGGGCGGATTATAATAGTCGCTTGTCGATGGTGTTTGAAATCCGTTTGTAACTCTTAATGACATCTGCGTATATAGATATCGATGAATTTTTTATTAAACATCCAACGTCGTTGGTAGGCAGAATAAAAAAATCAGTACAAAATGGCTGCTTAGAGGCACATACATATGTTGCTGAGAAATGGGCTGCTACTGAGGACCTGACCAGCACATATTATATAGAGTGATCACAGTCCGATTTAGTTTTTTTGGAATCTTTGCCAACGTTTGTCGATGTTTGCCAATAAATCACTCAGTTTCACAAAGTCGCCTATACGAAAATTGAATCGTGGTGGAGTTCAAGAGTCGATATTGTGCATATCCATACTACGGTAACTTGAATCTGGTAACTTTTATGGCTTACACCCGTTACGTCTACACACATTTTATTTGAATCCTGTATTTTAAGTGTTAACAAAAAAAATCATTTTATTAATCATTTAATTAAATTTTATTTTATTTTTTTATATTCGAATTCGAATTTTTAATATAATTAAAATTTTTGTTTTGTGATACGCACGGCTCAAAAACAAAATCAAACTAAAAACAAATTTCAAAAAATGACCTTGAGAATTTTTTTATTTCATTTTTATTTGTGTTGGTGTGTTGAAATTTTTGGATCTACAAAAATTTTAGTTTAAAAAAGAATCCACGACTAAACCGGTTTTGTAGGTAAAGGGGGGAAAAAGGAAGAAGTTACCGGATTCAAGTTACTCTAGTATGGATATGCACATTAAGACTACCTTGTTCGAGACAAAAGTTGACTAAAATGGGAGGATAGTATACATCTATGGCACATAGGATTAGATTGGTTTCAGAAGCGACGCTATTGTTGATACTATAGGCTTTGCACTCCAAATTCAACCTTTTACAAATCCAATTCACATTTGTTCAAATCAAATCCATCTTTATCCAAATGAAATTCAACCGGAGACGTTATATAACCAACAGAATCTATTTAATTTAATAAATTTATTGTATTTAAATTCTAGATTCAAAATAACAAGTTTCTTTTTTTTAACCTTTGCAATCTGTTCTGCGGCCGAAACGCTCCTAACTCTTTCGCGGTTCGCTATTCACTTCCTACCTTACGCAGTTGACAGCTAAAATTTTGCTCTTATCAAAAATCGCTGTTATCTTATATATATGTAAATGATTAATTGTTGTTAGTACAGGTTAGGTTACCAAGACGCAGCTAGTTTGAATGAAACATCGAACATTTTGGTTACGCAGGTTAATTTACTTTATTAACTTGTTATTTTGGCTGGCAACTGCTTAAAGTAGGATGTGAAAAGTGCTCCCTCGCTCCCTTTTGGTTATATAACGTCTCCGGTTGAATTTGATTTATAAAAGGATGAATATGATTTTTATAAAGGTGAATTTGATTTGGAAAATGATGAATATGTTTTGAATAAAGGTGAATTCGATTTGGATACAGTTTGATTTGATTAAGAAAATGGTGAATTTTATTTGGAAAATTGATGAACATGATTTGTTAAAGTTTGAATTTGGAGTGCAAAACCTAAAACACCAAATCGAGTTGGCTGTTTAGATTGTTCTTAATGTTGCAAAAGTTTCTTTCGCGGTTAGTGCTTTCGAAGCGACATAATAAGTGCTATAAGTGATCTGAATAATCCCATTTCAGGCCAAGAAGATTGAAATCACCCACCGCAAAAATGTCATCTTTAGTTTCCAAGAGGTTAAAGGTGAAATGAACAGCATTAGTAAGAAGCTAGTAACTCACGAACAAACTTAGAAATAACTCATTCGTTCTATTAGTTTTAATTTTGACTGGAATTGGTGAATATTTGTACATGAACCTCTACGTATACATGCGTGGTTAAAGAAAGTCGAGTGATGGCCATAACATATTCATCCTTCCATTCTTTATTTGTATTTGAGTGTTTTGGCCAGTCTGACTAAATTTTCAATGCTAGAAATACAATCACAGCGTTACCCGAGTATTTCCTGCTAAAATACATAATTTATTACCATATAATGAGACAATATAATTTTATTAATACATAATTAATTCATTAATATATTTCTGTATTTCAATTAAAAAAATATTTTTCATTTATAATTGCATTAGCAAAGTGATGAAATAACCTAATGAAAATTTTATTATAATATTGAAATGACTCATGTCGAATATTATTACTCAAAGAGGCGGCCGGCTAATAAAATTCCAGGCCAACACTTTAATTGCATGAAAAGCGATAAATTAACTTCCAGTATAATACCAATGCGACACTAAACTATTTTCACTTGTTCATAGATATGCACAACAACAACAACAAGAAATTTTCTCACGATTACATCAAAACATATCAACTTTCCGTTAAAGGGTTTTTGATCGCGATATACAAACATAGTAACGAGTATAACTTCTAACTTGTGAATGAAAGTCAATCAAAATGTTAATCATCTTAATGTATTATTGCGATACCTGACATTTAATTGATTTGTTGATCAATGTTAACCATTTCAGTATTATACGCACATATCATACATAATATACAGAGATCTTTGTGCGACATCGCGACAACGCGTTTATTTATAGGGTGAAAGTGTAGATTCGAGTTGTTGGTTGCGTATATTTAGCAGCGATATGGCAAAAAAAAAAAATTTTTGTCTCGACGACTAAAAAGCCAAATATTTTTTTTTTGTAAATATAGTAATTATGTTAAGAGACAAATATATAAAAGTCTTATCGTTCTATAAATAAAGGTGTGAGATAAGATACGGGCAATTTTTTCGTCGTTCGCGGTTGAGTTAATTGCAATTTAAATATATTTTCTTAGAATTGTCTATGTTTGTATAAAATATGTTTGTACGTAATTCTAGACATGAACATATATAAGCAAAAAGTACTGTCGTACGCAAATTTTACATGTAAACAGCTTATTGCAGAATCGTTGAACTGAAATTGTTTTATATGCGCAAAAGGAAATATTAGTTCCGATTACAAACAAAGTGCTTGCACGATAAGTTTTAATTTTACTATGTGCTATGTCACGTGACACGTGCAGATATATATGAGAGCTTTCCCGTATTAACTGATCTAAGACGCATGAAAATTAATGTTTATCTTCTAACTTTTCGGAATTAAGGCGAATGCAAATTAATCAAAAAAATCTTGATGAACATCAATTCCGTTCCCATGCTAATTTTATTGTTGAAAACAATTTTGGAATTTTCTAAAGTAAAGTAAACAGATAGAGTTCATTTAGAACATTTCCGGGGGATAAAGTGATAATTATGATTTGAAAATATTGCAAAGGTCAAAGTATAAAGTATTAAATCCACCACGATGAAGTACGCGTGAATCAATATTTTAATCACTTATTAAGTGAAAGTGTGGAAGAACTGAAAAAAATCGTTATGCATAATGCTCTTATCGCATCAAAAATCCACACAATATTAATTTGAACATCTGTACAGAAATTCTGCATAATAGTCTTTGAAAATTACTCACATTTTCTATTTATTTCATCATGTCTGGATGTAATCATAATTAATTGCATTATGATTATAGTAATATAATATAGAAATTAATTATCTAACGCATATTCATTTATAACTCAAAATTAAATTAAATAATACTACAAGCAAATCAAATACCTGATTGTTAAAGTTCGGTGAAATATGCGAACTCTTTAAAAATTACACCAGCTAGAATGATTGCACAGGTATCACTCGTATAACGTTGCATTTAATTAATTGCATACAGTATTAATTAATATTCTACACGTGTAAACAATGTATGTAAACAATTAACATCATGATGTCGGCAACGTAGAGAATGTAGACAATATGTCGACAATGACGAAAATGATTGTTGATACATGATTTATTTCTAATTCAGTAATGGCAATGGAATCACGTTTGCGTTTAATGCACAGCAGGCCGATACATGATTATCGTCGGGCATGCCAATTTGAATTGAAATTACAATTTTATTTAAAATTATTTTAGCTTTCCTGTTTCATTCGTATTATAGCACTTATTCTGTAGGTTTGTAATGTAACGTTGCTCATCCATAAAATGTAATATTTTATCTCTTCATTTCGACACGAATATTCGATTTGGAGAATAATAGTCGAGATAAATTTGTAACTCTAGCATTTACTTGTGTCGAGTAGATGAATGGAATAGATCGAAACCGATCACAGACATTTAAAAATCCTTTATTGCTCGGTTTTTCGCACTATAGAAGTCTTATTCTTCATGACATATTCATATGAAAAATATTGAAGAGAAAGAACAGTTTCGATAATTAGCTGGCCACAAAATTCATCTTAACCATCATTTTAGAAGCTTCCATAACCATTGTCAATTGATAAAGAAATTTCCGTTCTGCACGTTACTGTAATTATCAAAACCTATAATCCGCTTGAAGATTACGCTCACTTTAGTGAAAGTGTAGCAAATCTTCAGTATCAAAAATTTTTGTTTCATTACTTTTTACCTTACGCTCATGAACAACGTATTCTTTCAGAAATTTGCAATACACTGCAGTTTTGTCGTTCCAATGATGCGGTATCCTCTCTAATAGCGGTAAAAAAATTATATTCGCGGCTGATCACGCCCATCTCTGATAG